>JAJGRW010001186.1:46474-116448 GCA_025461045.1 Carex parvula | reverse complement strand
AAAACTCTAATAGTTTCAGAGATACAGATGCTCTAGTAACATGTCAGAAAATGATTTAAAAGTGATTTATCAAGGGTAGGCAATGACGTCAAAACCTCATCACAATCTGAATTTCAATCCGGATATCTTGAGACATAAATCAATCAAACGACAAGTCAAAATTAGTTTGCTCTCTCTTTCTTAATTCTTCGCTCGGAATTGGGGAGAGATATTAATGAAATTTGGTCGCTAATTTGGACAGGCAAGATGTAGACCACATCCAGTGGTACCTCCTTTGACTCTCGGAATAATTCAATTGCAAAAGTCTTTTGAAATCTACCCATTTAAAGCTAAGAAGCGTCATTCTTTTTTACCAGAATAAATATATTTTAATTTGTTAAGATGCGACGAATTTGTGCAATGCACTCGTACGTCATCTAGTATGTATGATTTGTTCGTCAGGTTCGCTTGATTTTACCAGTCACGCTTCCCTCGTAATTCATCAATTGACCAAAATTTAATGTGTCTATTCTTTGGACCTTAAAATGTTTCACGGTCGTTCACACTAATTAGGCTGTTGTAAAAGTGACTTTTTTTTTTTTTAATGGTTGGCGGCTATCGGATATATTGATAAAAAAAGATTAATTACAGAAATTCTTCTGAAAAAATTACATGCTCTAATAGAGTCAAAGGCTCTCTCCCTCGTACACTATACAAGGAGTCTACCTTTGTCTTATCATCTCCATCCATCTTATTCGGTAGGCAGTAGCTCCTGTCTCCTTTCTAAACGCATGATCTCCATTTTTCAATTTCAAGTGCCGTGTCTCCTATAAAATGATGCATTACCCTTTGATTATTTGAGAATAGTCTTCTATTCCTTTCACGCCACAGTATCCAAGCCTCTGCCGCCCAGACCACGTTCCATAGCATCCAAAGTTATCGCATTTGAACCAAGTTAATCTGAGTCCATGCTGAGAGGATGTCATCGGCCCCGCTTGTCGAAATGTTGTATTGTGCCATCATGCCGATCCAGAATCTTGTCGCATAGATGCAATCCCACATTATATGGTTTTTCGATTCCATTATGTCGGCCCCGCATAAGTGACAGCCTGTCGGGACGATACAACCCCTGTGAAACAAGACCTCCTGAGTAAAAATCTTGTCATCCAGCATAAGTTAGATAAAGATATTTACCTTCATGGGAACCTTAACCTTCCATAATTCCCTGTGAAAAGGTGAAATGAATCCACTATGGTGCATTGCACGGTCGCTGAAGCACGTGAGAATTCTCCCGATTTAGTCCAATTCTATTTTGGAACTCCATTCTCCCTTTGGATCAAATTTTTACGAACAGTAACACTATTAGGAGATCTTTCACAAAAAAAGAAATTCTGTTACTATTAGGAGATCTTTCACAAAAAAAGAAATTCCTTGCAATAGACTGACGGTACTTAGCCAAAGGGATCTGACTTAGACTCGATTGCCCAGATCCACTGTAAAGTGACTTTATATTAAGTTAACTTCTTTAAAGGATAAAATTTTCTTGTCGTCAAGCCACAATTTTAAGAGTTGACAACTTTGATTAGTCCTTCCTACATAATTGAATATTTTTTTGTTTCTTTAATATATTATGAAAAATAATGTTGATATTTTAATAAGAGTGAGGTTATGGGATACGCATATTACATATTACAGAGCACTCGGGGTTATGAATTTATATTTTTTTATTATAAAGTTCTAACAGTCAAATTCGAACCCAATAAAAATGTACTCGTCGATTAAATTTTATATTTTAAGATGATTTACTATTAGATAGATAGAAAATCACAGTATTCGAATGGAACATTCAAAAATAGTGATTGTTTATATATAAAAAATAGTAAAAAAACAAAAAAAAAATGTAAATTTTGATTTTCTAGTACATTTTCACATAAATATTATATTGAGCAATTCATATAGACTGTTTAAAATTTAAAAGTAGAAATATAGATCCAGAGCACAAAACAATATGTAATATGCATGTCACCATGGCCTAACTCTTTAATAATGTTATTATCTTACAGTATATGTACAACAGGGGTGTCAATGACACCCTTTTATCCGTTTATCTGACCCGTACAGTATTCGATAAAACGGGTATGGATACGAATTGTTTTTCGTAAACTTATCAGGTACAGGTAAGGGTAAATATTTTTTTCGTTATCTAAACGGGTAAGGGTACGGGTAAAATCTATTCCGTACCCGTTACCCGATAGGGTAATTATATATATATATATATATATATATATAGTATGGCTAAATTGCTGCCGGCAGCATTCTGGCCAGATGCTGCCGGGGGCAATTCGGTCATTTTCGGTGTTCAAACAACAAATTTTTTTATACAGATATGTTCTAAATATTAAAATCTACTTGGAGACCAAATTTTACATTTTTTGGAATTTTTTAGCTATTTATTAGGCCACTTTGAAATTGGCTGATCCGGGTGAACAGTGCACTAAAATTCTGGACCGTGTGATCTGGAATTTTCAAAGTGGCTTAATAAATAGTAAAAAAATTCCAAAAAATGTAAAATTTGGTCTCCAAGTAGATTTTAAAATTTAGAACACGTTGAACGGTTCGGATTTGTTGTTTGAACACCGGAAATGATCGAATTGCCCCCGGCAGCATCTGGCCAGAATGCTGCCGGCAGCAATTTAGCCATACTCTATATATATATATTACATAGATTAATGAGCAATGAATATTAATTCTCAACTATTCTTTGATAATTGTGTTACGCTTAATTAACTATTAAAACACATAAATAAATTTCAGCAAATCTCAAGAAACTTTAGACCTTTTAAACACGTATATATATTTGTGAAATGAATGTTTTTTATATATTATTTAGTAAATAATAATTTTTTTATTATAATAGCATTACCTGTTATTTATCCGCTACTGTTTCGTAATCCGACAACCATAACGGGTAAGGGTAGGATACAGATAAGGTAATTCATAGCGGATAAGGATAGGGTACGGGTAAGAACAATTTGTAACTGGTACAGGTATGAAATTGCTTCCACCCGACCCTTACCGTACCCGTTGACACCCCTAATGTACAATCTATTTCATTAATTTTAATATAAAAGGTAAAAAGCTAACATTGTTATTTTTTTTAATGAGAATGTATGTTTTTTCTAACAAGGTTGTTCTTTTTACTATATCAAATCATAGAAATAAGAGTTCTATTAGTTCTTACATGAAAAACGTGATAAAAATGAATTTACATAAAAATATTAATAAATTTAAATAAGTCCATTGGCAAAATATTGAGTATTTATTGATCAATTGAACTCGCTTAACAATGAATAATTTAACAAATATAATTTTAAATTAAGTTTAAATTTTTTTATAGATAAAAAAATATAGACATGTATAACAGTGCAAATTTAATATAATTTGCGGTTATTTAATATTTCGTCAAAAAATGTTCAATATAAATTGTCGCAAGTTTAAAGTCAACTAATGAGCGGCAAAATTTAAATCAAATCATAGCACTTTTCATGCGCATCGATCCCAAATATAGTATATATCATAATTTAAAGATCAAATTATAATTATAAACTATTTATTATTACTGTTAAAATTAAATTTATTACATGCTAACTTGATACCCACACTACTAATTTATTATATTTGAAACATTGGGCTTAATGTGAGGCTCAAGTTCCTCAATGACTTCGTAAGCACGGCGAAAGCGTTGTCCAATGCGTTATGCGTTGTAGTCTGGATGTCTAAACGAAAGGCTGTAGAGACAGTGACGTCCGTACAATAAATTAGAGGGAGAATTTCACATATACCCCTTAAAAACTTTAAAATTACGTATTTGCCCTCTAAACTTTGAAATTACGTATTTCGCTCTTTAAACTTCAAATACTCTCAAATTTACCAATTTTATTGTCTTTTATATTAAAACTCATTCTAAATTTATAAAATATCAATTTTGAATCTGAACGGTTCATCTACTGTCCGAACTGCTTTTAGATCTGTGCACGCAAGATCGGCACAAATCTTGATGCGAACACACACGCATATTGAAGTGACATGCACAGATCTTAATGCAATGCGCGCAGATCGGAATGCCTTTAAGATTCATACGTGCTAGATCAACACGAATATCGAAGTGATGCGCACAGATCTTAATGCGCTGGGCGTGGATTGGACGGTAGACCCTTCAGATTCAAAATTGATTATGATGGACTTTTATATGCTTTTAATAAAGGGTAAAATTGATATTTTAAAATTCTAGAATGAGTTCTAATATAAAAGACAATAAAATGAGTAAATTTGTGAGTGTTTAAAGTTTAGAGGGAGAAATACGTAATTTTAAAGTTTTCAAGGGGTATACGTGAAATTCCCCTAAATTAAAAATCACAACAGCTAATGACCTAATGTGCACGTGAGGAAATTATTTAATTGAGAAAAGGGAGGAATGAACTTGGATTAATTTCCATCGATTTGGATACGGTGTACCCAGCTTATCAAAAAGTGCTCTTCTGTCTTCTTCCTATCCAATCCTTCTTTTATTGTTATAAATTATTTGATTGCAAATCAGCAAGCAGCCGTGAAATCGTCAAGATCAGACTGCTGACGCAGACCCTTACCTTGATCATTTCGTTAAGTAATAAATGCAATAAATCGTGTAGGCGGGTATGTACATTGAATGGAAAGGAACTTAAATAATAAGCGTTACAATCAAACCTATCCAAGATATATAAAAATAGAGGAGATGTCAAATGCCTCATTGCTTCATGTATCAATTGTACTCTAATATTTTTATTTTTAATTTTAAAGTTCAAACAGACGATCCGAACTGTTCAATATAATATCCATGTTAAAATATGATTGGAGACTAAATTTTATATTTTTTGAAATTTTTTTGCTATTTTTAAGATAGATACAAAATCGTTGTTTTTAGAGGTTCACAATTTCATGAAAAACAGTGATTTTGTACCAATTTTAAAAAATAGTAAAAAAATTTCAAAAAATATAAAATTTGATCTATAAATATATTTTAATATGGATATCATGTTGAGTGATTCAGATCTTTTGTTTGAACTTTGAAATTGAAGATAAATATATTGGAGTACGATTGGAGCATAAAGCAATGGGGCATATGAGCCCTCCTCATAAAAATAAGTAATTAATGTAAAAGTATTATCCAATGATAGAGCAAAAAATAAGGAATCTATCGTTTCTAATTATGTCAGAATTTTTTATGTACAAAATATTCGTTTAAATTAAAAACTGAAGTTTAAACAATAATAGTGACATAAGTTCTTCGTTTTGAAAATGTAATTTACAAAATTTAAATTTAAATAACAACCATATAAAATTGATTGGGATTGTAAGTATTTTAGTTATGCTGTGTTATTTTCACAACCAGCTGTCAAATAAACTAATCTTTCTCATTTATTTTGGTGGGGTCATGTATATGAATTAGTATATCTACATCTCTTCTCGTTATCATAAAAATATTTTTCTAACAACTTTTGAATCGTGAGCGCTGACGTACGATTTCAACTCTCCCAAGTGCAAATTCAGGACCCCATAGCCACCACTTGCTATGACAAAAGACAAAAATATCCCCGAAATGTCAAAACCAAGCAGAACTCCGCAACAAAACCGCATTCCTCCCCCTTTCCTTGGTTTTCACTTTTCAATTTTTAAAGCTGTCCCTGCCTTTTCATCTCTATCTCATTTCCGCGTAGACCCCAAAATACGGAATTACCCCCCTACTTAACCTATAAATAACTCCACTAAAGTCAGACCCCTCGAATAAACTCAAACACAAAAAGCTTATCTGTTCTAGCGAATTCACAATCAAAAGACAAAAACGAAAATGGAGTCATCATCAAGCGAATCGGGTTCACCGACAACCTCATCAGAGTATGCAACTGTCTGGTCGTCTCCACCTAAGAGACCGACCGGCCGAACCAAGTTCCGAGAAACCCGCCACCCGGTTTACAAGGGTATCAGGCGTCGGAGCAACTCCAACCGTTGGGTTTGCGAAGTCCGAGAGCCCAATACAAGATCGAGAATCTGGGTTGGAACATTCCCCAGTGCTGACATGGCAGCCCGAGCTCATGACGTGGCAGCAATTGCGCTCAAGGGACGTGCCGCTTGCCTCAATTTTGCTGACTCGGCATGGCTCATCCACATGCCTTCCAGTTTCTCGAGTGTGCGGGAACTTAAGCGCATGGCAATTGATGTTGCTGAGGCATTAAATGGGAGGGAGAATGGGGACAGGTTGTCAGACGCTTTGTCTACGTCAGCAAGCCAAGTGTCAGATGAAACTGAAGTGGTTAGTAGTGCAGCATCGTCTGATGAGGATGCGCCTTATTCCGATGGGTTTGACCGGATGGAGTTTAATTTGGATACAAATGGAGAGATGAATTTGGGGCTGTACTATTCGAGCCTTGCGGAGGCGTTAGTGATGGAGCCTCCACTGGGAAGTTATGGAAGTTGGGATGATGATGAAGAGAGCACAGAGGTGACTTTATGGAGCTACTCTGTTTGAAATTTGAAGACTTTGATGAATTTATGGAGATACTCTGTTTGAAATTTGAAGATTTGATGCGCTTATGAAGCTACTCTGTTTCAATATTTGAAGATTTGATGCATTTATGAAGCTACTCTGTTTGAAATTTGAATCTTTGAGGAAACTGTAGTTTGTAGTTAGAGAAGATGTTAATGTAACGGTAGAGAGAAATGTAAATATCCCCTCAACAAATTCTTTAAAATAATCCTCTTTTGGAAAGTCACGTGTCATGTGTTGCTAAGCAGGATCTCCCATTTTAAGAAATTGGAGAGACTTTCTTCCTCCTCAATCGTCGCTTCATTTATATCATCTTATCATGAATTAAACATTAATCTTGTTCATAAATACACTACTATAAACTATAAATGGACATGATATCATAAGATATAACGGAAATATATATACATTTTTGTCTCATTATTTAAAAAAATAAAAAGTTTCTAATCAAACGATAAGCATGAAATATTGCATAAGTTGACCTTATTATCATTATAAATACCAAGTTATACTAATGTTGTAAATAACGGTATGCGTTTGTTGAACGGACTGGGTATCCCCAATCAATTAATCAATATGTGGCTGATTAATTAGAGTTTTGTAGACAATTTTACGTTTTTATTAAAGTTATGTACATATACTTCTAAAAATAATTAATTTAACTTATCAAATAAACTTAATTTTCTTGTTAATTAATAAAATTTCATGAAATTGTCATTTTGGAAAAAATTCAAATAAAACAAAAAAAAATATAGTACATATAAGGAATAAGAAAATAATAATTAAAATGACGACCAATCAAGCAGTTTAAACATAACCAGTGTTTTAATATTCGGTTCTTATGCGGTATTCGGAAGGTCACGCATACCGCATATACGGTATGCGGCCGAATATGCGGGTTCTTATTTAGATTTATATATGCAGATTCTTTATTAAATATTTAATCACACAGTATTTAAATACAATAAGGCAGCATATAGAGAGGTTATAAAAAACTTCTGAGTGGGACGTTTGAAGAGAACACCTACTTGGCGGGTCTGAAACTCATTTAATGGGTTATGAATTCAGATTCAGAACTCTTTTAATGGGTTTTGAATGTTTTTTAATTTTTTTAAAGCATGGATTCAATATTCGGTCCGAATAGCTCTATTCGGCCGGACACTGAATAGAAATATACGGTCGTATATTGACCGAATATAACTGAATTTTAAAACACTAAACATAACACGAGCGATTAATCGGATAAATCGGCCAATTAGTCGCTCTTATTCGCAAATAGCCTTTCGACAAATTTGTTCGCGACGATTTTGTAACCGCCACTAACTAATCGACTAATTAATCAGACTACACGATCTTTTTTTACAACAGACTTTATATTAGCTTTTACAAATATGATTTTTCTCGTCATGTGCAAAATCACTCTATACTCGTGTAACAATTATGAAAATAAACTTAAAATATGGCAATACTGTTCAAATTCGTCAAAAAAAATTATATATAATTCACAATGTGACAACAGCCAATGTTTAAGCTTGACAATCCCCTTTCAATGTAAATTAGATTCTATTTTGTTAAATTGAAAGGACGGTAATGAAGTTTGATGTTAAATGTAAATAAGAAAAGTCAAAAGCTACGATTAAAACGCCGTGAGCGCTGACTTAACACGCCCTACGTGACTGACGTGGAAATCATCCGTCACCCCTGAGCTCACTCTTTCTTAATCCAAAGGTCAAAAGGAATCATTAAGGACGTTGGTTAGGCCCCACAATTACACTCAAACCTCACTTACGGTCCCCCCCGGCTAAGCAGAAAACAGCTGGGTGTTAGCACGTGTTGCATGCCAAAACATGTGGTAATTGGGATTCGGGTTCGGATTAGTTTCACTACGGGCTATCATCATTCGTCAGGTCTTTGAATTGGAACAAATCTGCTGAAATTTTCACCGGTGAACAGTGTTTTTGAAATCTCTGCTTTCGTGAATTCAGCCGTAAAGCTATTTTTAGATGCTTGCACAGAAAAAATTGGACGGTTAGATTCGGAATTTCAGAAACACTGTTTACGAATGATGGATTTCAGCAGATTTCAATTCCTTTGAATTGGGTCGGATTTCGGTTCATTTGATTTTGGATTTCGATTCATTAGATTTTAGATCATCTCAGTTGCAAATTATTTTCGGATCAATTTAGTTTGACTAGTCCGATAGTTTTGTTACTGTATAGATAGTAAGAAGACGGGTCGGATCAGATTCGATTTGGGTAAATTTGACTTTTCTTGTCGAATTTCGGATCGAACTTGGAAGCATTTGTTTTGATATTTAGATCAGTTTGACTTTATAAAAGTAATCTGAAGATCAATTCGAATTTTGATTCAAAATTGTATCGTTCTTTTTTACCGAGTCATATATTACCACCTCTATTCTTATCCTCGCGTGATGTCATAATCAGGTTAATTATTCAATTAGTCTAAACAATATTTATGACGGGTCCAAGAGTCCAAAACAATTTTTTTTTTAATTAGAAATAAGAAACTCCATCAAGCTGGTCTGTTTAATATCGAATAATCTCATTTTAATTTGCATGCCGTGCTACCTAAGCAGGAATGCAAAAGGCACTTCCAACTTTTGTGAAATTGATTTTTTTTTTATACAACCTTTTTTTGAAGATCAGTTTTTTTTTTTTTCTATATATATTCAAGAAAAAGTTCAAATGTCTTCATTTTTTATGTCTCCATCATGCCTCCATTTTTAAAAACATTAAAAAAACTCAAAATTTAAACCATAAATGTATTTTCTCTGTGTTCATAAAAAAAATATCACAATTCAGTTTAGTTTTTATATAAATTAATAAGTTGAAAAATCAGCATTTAGAAATTATCCACATTAGTACGTTTTTACAAGTTCTTGATGACAACCAAAATAAAATTAAAATGTCATAATTTTTTACATGTGCATAGATAAATTGATGTAGATCATATCTAACGGTTTTATTTTGACTTTTAAATTTTAAATTTTGAGTAATTAAATTTTTTAAAAATAAATGCATGATGGAGACATTTGAACCCTCCTCTATATTCAATCATATATCCGTTACGTTATTTCCCCGTATGTTAATAGATATTAATGAATTTATTTCTCAAGTACTTCAGTTAATTTCACCAAGTGTTGCTAAACTATATATCGAATCCATTTGGTCACTACTAATCCGCTTTTGATTATAATACAAGTTCATTGTTCTTTTACATATATTATTTTTTACTTTTTATCCTTCACAACTTTCAATAGTCCGAACGACGGTCCAAACAAAGAAAAGGCAAGGAAAAATAAAAAGTCATGCACAGAGCAGTGTTGTAAAAAACGGTCTTAATGGCCGATTAAACGTCCGTTTAATCGTCCTTTTATTCTCTTTTATTTCCGTTTATTCCCGTTTATTTCCGTTTATTCCAGTGAATATTTATTTTAAAATTATTTCTTTTTCTGTGATAGCGTGTGATAATAAGATTTATAAATCCTGTATTGTAGTTTTATTTGTGCTTGATATACAATCAATATCTTTTATATATGTTTTTTCTTCTTATTTATTTTGAAATTGATTAATTCTTCTATTATTTATATACTATATATTTTTCTTACTTATTGATATAATTTTTTCAATTAGTACGACGTGTTCATTTATGAAATTAAGTTATTATCATAAACTAAATTTAGTGATTGTATGTTGGAATTTTTCATTTCTTTCAAATAATATGTTATTAGTATTTGAAAAAACTTAATTCTCAAATTTATTTTTTCATTAAATAAATGTGTTATTTATATATATAAAATGCTTATGTGTTAAGAAGAAATAAGCATAGTGTCATGTTATAATAATAAAACTAAGTTAAATTCAGTTTATTTGATAAGTTTAATGAACTAAATAAATATAATATATATACTTAAATTTAACAAAAATATTAAATTATCCGCATAATTCTGATTAATCAGCCGGATACCGATTACCGATTGAGCGCGGAGAGTAGCAGCCAGCAATCAAACCACGCCCCAGCCGCTGAATGTATGGCTTTAAAGCAACACGCTGCTCACTCTCGAAAAGAGAGAACAATAAACTAATCAGACCTGCCAGTCACTTCCCATCTCAGCTGTTGTTTAACACTGCCGCGCGTTTTTGGGTGCGCTTCCTTTTCCCTCTCCACAACCTATAAATACTTTCTTCCTTCCTACTTCTTTATTCATTTCAAAACTCAGAACATCATACAGTTCACTCTCCGACTCTACTAATCTACTCACATTCTCTAATTATCAACCCAGAGATCAATTAACACTTCAATGGAATCGTCTTCTAGCAGCGACACGGACTACACGACTGTTTGGTCAGCGCCTCCGAAGAAACCATCGGGCCGCACCAAGTTCAAGGAAACAAGACACCCAGTTTACAGAGGAGTTCGGCGAAGAGGTACCACGAACCGGTGGGTCTGCGAGGTCAGAAACCCCAATAATAAATCGAGAATCTGGCTCGGTACTTTCCCGACTGCTGAGATGGCCGCTCGGGCGCATGACGTGGCAGTGATGGCTTTGAGAGGTCGCTCTGCTTGCCTGAACTTTGCTGACTCAGCATCACTAATCAGCATACCTTCTTCCTTCTCAAGCGTAAAAGAGCTGAAACAAGCTGCCATCGAGGCAGCCAAGGCGCTTCATTCAAGTAATTCGTCAGACTCGGCCGAGAATATCGCTTCCTCAGCATCATCAACAACTGATACTGTTGACGAGAAGGAAGTGGTCTCGTCATCATTGCCTGTATCTAAGAGCAATCTGGTTTCCAATGATCATATGGATCTTAATTGGGATGGCAATGGAGATATGAATTTGAAGCTGTACTATGCAAGCTTGGCCGAGGGACTGATGTTGGAGCCTCCTTTTGATTGGATTGGTGATTTAGACGACAATCAATGGTGTACGCCGGTTTCTTTCTGGAGTTGAATATGCTCTGTTTCACCTTAGTGTCTTGTTGAACTAGGGAGCACAATGTACCCATTATTCGTAGTGTACATAAAAGTAGCATTTGTTAATTCGTTAATTCATTTATTAAATAGGCTTGAATTACATCAGTCTCTCATCTGTTCACTGGAACTAGAATCCGAGGTACTTTTTTTTTTTTGTATAAATTGGAGTAGCTTTTGGTCCAACAAAAACAGCGACTGTATTTGTGAAAAGTCCGGATCTCTTGTCAACAGATTTGACGGTCCGGATCTAAATTCAAAAATTAAGTCTCATATAAATTCGCTTGTAAAACTAATTAATAAAGCAAGGGAATATAAACATGAATTACCTGACTGAGTACAATTTGATCTGAGTCGGCAGTTTTTAACTTGGCACGAATTTCAAAAGTTAAATCACACTCCCTGCCAAAATAGGCATGGAACTTTTGAGTGAGGCTACGGTGCTATGCATAGCACGGATTGGTCCGTGCTACGGCTCAATATTTGAATTTTCAAAATTTTAACGGTCGATTCAAACCGTACAACATGATTCTAAAATGAATATGTACTTGCAATTCAAATTTTATATTTTTTCGAATTTTTTTTACTATTTTTTTAGATAGGTAGGAAATCACTGTTTTTGGATGGTCCAGAATTTTTAGATCAAGTGATTTTCTACCTATCTAAAAAAATAGTAAAAAAATTCTAAAAAATGCAAAATTTGGTTTGCAAGTACATATTCATTTTATAATCATGTTGAACGGTTTGGATCGACCGTTAGAATTTTGAAAACTCAAATATTGAGTTATAGCACGGACCAAACCGTGCTATGCATAGTACCGTAGCCTCACTCTGGAACTTTTGTTGTTATTATTGTTTAAACTTCAGTTTTGAAGTTGAACAAATATATACTTTTGCACTTAAAAGAATATTGACCTAATTAGAAATGATAGGTTCCTTAATTTTCAAATAAGGTTCTCTATCATCGGATAATACTTCCACATGAATTACTTGGGAACGATTGGACTTTAAATTTTATATATTTTGGATAAGTTTGTTGATTGTAACTCTTATTATTTAAGTTCCTTTGGACTCAATACATAGAGGTGAAAACTGCGTGAATAATATCATCCGTACGTATTCGATCCGTATTCAAAAAATTAGAATAAGGATCGAATACGTACGGATAGGGGAGGTGAGATAGGGGAGGATGGGCGTGTGGTGTTTGGGGTTGCTGCCGGTGAGGGATTACTGGATCAAGGCGGGGTTGCAACCACTTGGGCATAGGTGAGGGATGATGTGTAGGGGATGTAGGGCTTGGTCTTGGGAGGAGGTTCTTGGGCTTCAGTTGCAGTCTTCCATTGGTCGGGGTATTGCCTACGGCGTCGCACTAGTTGTCATTCTCCGGTTGCCGCTTGAGGTGCGTAAGTCTTTGGTTGGGAGCTTGCCATCTTCCGCATGGTAGGTTTCCAAAATAAAAAATAAAAAAAAGTAAAAATTATGAGGGATGTGTCTACATTGAATGTCAACATCCGTATTCGATCCGTATTCATGTAGACACATTCCTCGTAAGGTAGATTGGATTTCAACTATTCAGATTTGTCATTTAAAGTAAAATCTGATAAATATTAGACTTAAGTTCACAAAGAGACTTGATAAATTTAAAAATACTCCAGTTCTACTCATATATCATATAGTTTATACCATATGAGACCATTTTCCTCCCTAGAATACCTTCTCTCACTCAAGAACTCTACATGGGATAACCAAACTTTTTGATTCTTCTTAACAGATTGATGAATTGAATTTAGTAGATCCATGCTTGTAAGGGTTTGTAAAGGTTGTGATTCCTTATTGAAATTATGGTACCCCATATTTTTAAAAACAAAGGCATTAATTTGCTGTTACGCTCAATAGCACTTTATAGAAGGCATTGGTCATTGTTAGGGATTGATTTTCAAAAGATAATCCCATCGTCAGTGATATAATTTAAATTAGAGGGAAAGGACAAGGACAATGGTATGATGGGAAAAAATATATTAAAAAATACTTAATTGTGAGTTATTAATTCAAAGGGGCAAATAGAAAAGAAAAATCAGAGTTAGAAAGATATATTAGATATAACCAGGGCCGGTCCTGAAGATTTTGGGGCTCGGGACAGGAGAAAAATTTAGGCTCTTTATATATATAAATTTTTATGAGACCGGCTAATTCGTTTGCATAAGTACTTCAACATCATATGCTTATAAATTATTTTTATAGTTTCAAAATCCAAATAGTCGATCCGAACCGTTCAATATGATATCCATATTAAAACGTGTTTGGAGACCAAATTTTACATTTTTTTGAATTTTTTTACTATTTTTTAAGATAGGTAGAAAATTCATTGATTCAGAAGATTCTGGACAATAAAAAACAATGATTTTCTACGTACCTTAAAAAATAGTAAAAAAATTCAGAAAAATGTAAAATTTAGTCTCCAAGCACGTTTTAATATGGATATCATGTTGAAGAAGATTGGTATCGATTTGAATCCGGCCGATATGCTCACAAAGCCTCTTCCAATTGCAAAGTTTAAATTTTGTTCAAGTTTGGTGTTGGTTTGTTTCTAACTCGTTTGAGCTAGTTTTGTTTCTAGCATGTTGCTAGTGTATCTTTATGTTAACATTTGTTTAGGTTATGTTTGCTTTATGAATTTGCTTTATGTTTTAATTTGTTTTAGATGCAATTTGATTCAAGGTGGATATTGTTATGTTATGACCCAAATTGCTATTCGGGCCCATTGGACCATGTATGTTTATGTTATTGCTTATGTATAGACTCTTTGTAAGAGAGAGAATTAAGTCTAATAAAAATCAATTTTAAGTTGCCTCTTTGTCTCTTGCTCTCTTCCTCTTCTCATACCCTAGAAAACCTAACATAGTTTTATACTAAGAGCTCCAATCATTATTTCATGAGATTTGGTGGTTTTTACAACTCATTGGATATTTTTCCTCAGTTGTGTTTGGATAATATTATTTTTCATCCCTCAATTTATTTCCCAATTAAATTCCCATTGCAAGTCAAATGTTAAAAAAAAATACAGTCGATCAAAGAATTTTTTTTTTCCAAGAAACTGAGCATCATTTCTCTCTTTCACAAAGTATCATTAAGTAAATGAGATAAGCAAAAGTATATATTTCATAAGTATGAGACAAAACTCATAACTAGTATAAAAATAATACTTTATAGTTTAGACAATAATAATATAAACATATTTTTATGTCACAAAACTGTTTTTCCTTCATAGAAAATCAATAAACATAAGTAATTAATGTTTTATTTGAAAAAATTTCAGAGTTTTTTTTTTAATTTATATGACCATTTTTTATGAATTTTATATAATTTGGTTATAATAAATTAAATGTTACTATAAATAAGAAAATTTGAATAAATGTACATATTTTAAAAAAAAGAATTAAAATTTTCCACAATTATACTCACGGTATAACCAAACATTTATTTTCGCATGTTCCCATAATAATTTTTGTGCATAACTATGGATATGAGTCTCCGTAAATTAATTTGTAATTTTTTTTTTAAAAGCTTGATAGAGATAATTTGTAAGTTCAAACCCATAAAATCACATCCTGTGTAATTCATAATTCAGTAACAATCCAACATGCTCAATATAAGTTAAATCAATAAAAGAAAAAAAATTTTACATGATGTTACAAGGGCTGAACGCCCGTGACACTTTTGTATTCCTAAGAATAGAAACAATAAAATTTTGGTCAACCAGTGAACTACGAGGGAAGCGTGCTATACTTGTAAATTAGGCTAAGCTGACCAACAATTTATACATACTAGATGACGTAAGAGTGCCTTTCCAGTTGAGTCCGACTCTGCTGCGATTCTGAGGTGAATCGCAGGATTCTAAAATTTCGAGATCAACGGTTCAAATTTTTTTGAGAGCGGATCTCGGAAACATTCTTAAAAGTAAATTTTCATACACGCATCTCGAGAAATACCAACAGTTGAGATGGGATCGCAGGACCCTGCGATCCACCTCGGAGTCGCAGCAGATTTATTTTCTTTCCAGTTGGGGTGCAAATGGATCGGATATTAAACGGATTCGGATACGGATCGGATATTAAACGGATCAGAATATGGATTGGATATTAACGGATACGAATACGGATACGGATATAATTCAGATATTATAAACAAACAATTATCGTCAAATATTTCTGAATGAAAAGATAAAACAAAGAAGAAATACACACGAAAACTGACTACTGCATATCAATATCTTTTCCAAATGCTTAACTTATAACTATATTACTTAAATGCATCACTCAAAATAAAAAATTATATAGTATGTATTACGTACCAGTTGACTTTTAAATTCGAAAAAGAAAATACTTTCGCCAACACTTTTTTAAGTTATTGGGCCATAATACTTGATACCAACGGAAGGGACAATTACAACACAAGACTGAAGCGACAAATTGATAAGTTAGAGATCCAATTCAATCTAACACTTAAGGGCCTGTTCGGCTTGTCACTGTGTCTGTGGGAAAAAAAAATTCACTCGGAGTAAATTTATTTTTCCCCATGCACGGTGTTTTGGCTATTTAAAAATCTTCATTCCCCAATCCATTTCCATTCCCTTCAATTTGCCGAACAGGCTCTAAGTTAATGGGCTGTAATAAGTATACGGATATCCGAAAATTTAAAATATACGGATAATTGATCCGTATCTGTATCCAAATCCGAATAAATAATATCTGTCTGTATCCGTATCCGCAACAATCCGTATCCGAATATCTGAATTTGCAGAAATTCGGATACAGATATGGATTCCGACGGATAATATCCGACCCGTTTGCACCCCCTACTTTCCACAAAGTCGTCACCATCTTAACAAATTTAGGGCCTGTTCGGCTGCATTAGGGGAAAGGGAATGAAAAACTTTTGAACTGAATTTTACTGTTCACGTGGGAAAAAAAAAATTGAGTCTGAGTGAATTTTTTTTTCCCACGTGAACAGTAATTTGGTTACTGCAGCCGAACATGCCCTTAGTTCAAAATTTTACTGTTTTCGTGGGAAAATTATAGTTAATTGAATTTAATTCTATGTTTATTTATTTATTTTGAGAAAACTATAGAAGTCAAGTAGTTTGAAAGCGGAGAGTAGCAGCTAGCAATCAAACCAACGCCCCAGCCGCTGAATGTATAGCTTGAAAGCAACACGCTGCTCACTCCCCAAAAGAGAAACAATAAATTAATCAGACCTGCCAGTCACTTTCCCATCTCAGCTGTTGCTTAACACTCCGCGTTTTTGGGTGCGCTTCCTTTTCCCTCTCCACAACCTATAAATACTTTCTTCCTTCCTATTTCTTTATCCATTTCAAAACTCAGAACATCATACAGTTCACTCTCCGACTCTACTAATCTACTCACATTCTCTAATTATCAACCCAGAGATCAATTAACGCTTCAATGGAATCGTCTTCTAGCAGCGACACGGACTACACGACTGTTTGGTCAGCGCCTCCGAAGAAACCATCGGGCCGCACAAAGTTCAAGGAAACAAGACACCCAGTTTACAGAGGAGTTCGGCGAAGAGGTACCACGAACCGGTGGATCTGCGAGGTCAGAAACCCCAATAATAAATCTAGAATCTGGCTCGGTACTTTCCCGACTGCTGAGATGGCCGCTCGGGCGCATGACGTGGCAGTGATGGCTTTGAGAGGTCGCTCTGCTTGCCTGAACTTTGCTGACTCAGCATCACTAATAAGCATCCCGTCTTCCTTCTCAAGCGTAAAAGAGCTCAAACAGGCTGCCATCGAGGCCGCCAAGGCACTTCATTCAAGGAACTCATCAGACTCGGCTGAGAACGTCTCTTCCTCAGCATCATCCACAACTGATACTGTTGATGAGAAGGAAGTGGTCTCGTCATCATTGCCTGTATCTAAGAGCAATCTGGTTTCCAATGATCATATGGATCTTAATTGGGATGGCAATGGAGATATGAATTTGAAGCTGTACTATGCAAGCTTGGCCGAGGGACTGATGTTGGAGCCTCCTTTTGATTTGTTTGGTGATCTAGACGACAATCAATGGTGTACGATGGTATCTCTCTGGAGTTGATGTTTTGAAATTTTTATTTGGATATATAGTTTTGGGAGGCATTGAGTATGCTCTGTTTCATCTTAGTGCCTTGTTGGTATAGGGAACACAATGTACTTATTATTCGTAGTGTACTTAAAGTAGCATTCGTTAATTCATTCATTCATTTATTAAATCGGCTTGGATTACATATTTATGGAGTCATAGTAAATATTTATGGGGCAAATTTTGTCCAACAAACCACTAAGTATTGAATTCATATCACCTCAGGTCACAGACTGTTTAGATCCGGATCGCACAATTAAAATTGACACATACCTTATGATTGTAATGACACATACCTTATGATTAATTAGTTGTCAAGACCGGGTTGGGGATCCAGTGCTTTCAGCAGATAACGGGTATGGATTTTCTAGGCGATTTTCTAGGCGATTGTGAGCGATTTTCTTAGGAAAATAAAAACAGTGGAAAAAAGAGAAAAAAGAAAAAAAAGAGAAGAAAAATAAAACCAGAAAAAATTAGGTGGTAATACTTGCACAAATGGATCATATTTCCAGATCTAGATTCGCTCAACTCGCAAAAATTCGAGGCCGCTTTGGAGCCTCTTACAATCCTATACCAAGCCCAGTAATGGTAGACTCTGGGCTTTATCGCACAACACTACTCCGCAAACCTTCTGTGCCAACACAACCTCATTCTGTGCATCCGATCGACTCACGTTCGATGCTGATCCGTCGCAAAGTTAATGAGTTACGATCTAAATCTACTGATGCAAATCCATGGTGTTTGCGCTGTGGCAGCAAAGGACATGTCGCTCGGGGCTGTAGAAATGCACAGTTGTGTTTCGCTTGTAACAAATTTGGTCACAGAGCATCCGCTTGTCGCACTACTTTCATTCCGAATCGAGTCATACCCCCAAATCGCAACACTTCCATTCCAAATCGCTCTAGACAAACTGAGCGGGAGGCGTTTCCTAAACCTAGATCGGATTTCCCCATTCGAGCGGGGAATCTAGCCCGAGCTACACTCCGATCGTCGTCTCCTTCTCAAATGGAGTACAAAACGCCGATTATTCAACTGGTTTCCACGACTCGGTCCCAGGCGGTTGAAGCAAAGCTACTGGAAAGCTTTGTACTCGACGACATCGCGGCATGGGGACCAATCCGGGTAGAAGAAGCACTTAAACACGAGTTCCGACAGCACCACTGGCTAGTATCGGTGTTTGACGAATTCAAATACCTCATACAAGCCCCGAACGCTTCCTGGCTGCAATCCATGACCTCGGCTGGTTTCCTCCGACTTGAGACAGTCCGATTCCCGATTGTAGCTTGGGAACGCTAGTTTGGCGAAGGAATATCTCTAGAAGAAGTCTGGGTTCGGATTTATGGCTTTCCGATCATGCTGAATAACTTTGCTGAATACGAGAAGATCCTCAATCCTTTTGGTGCGTATGTAATCGACATCGACCCTGCCACCAACAGTGGACATGATGTCCGGTTTGTCAGATTGAAGCTGGAGGTGTGTGATCGGAAGCTACTGCCAAAGAAACACCTGGTTTCATACAAAAACCCCGCTGGTAAGCGTTCTTTTTATGATCTAGAAATAGAGATCGAAACTGAGAAGACCGAGAGTCTATTTGCTTGGGGTAGAAGAAAAGAGGGCCGACCATACCCCAATGGTACTGAGTTCGGCCAAAACCCAATCCCCCCTCTCAATCCACTCCCTTCTGTTAACAACGAGGCTGGACACACTACCAGTGGCAATAATAATCCCATCCCTCCCAACATATCCTACTCTCACCATACACAGATGCCTACTCAAGAGGCCAAAGGGAAATCCACCTGCCATGCTGAAGAGAGAGATGAAAATGAGGAAGAAATAGAAATAGAGGAATTAGAGCTAGATTTTGAGTTAGATAGACTTCTGTGGGAGCACCATTTTCACATGAATAGGGGAAACTATACTGGATACCAGGAGGCAGGGCCTAGTACCTTGACAATACCAGTAGAAGCAGTGCCTGTGACTGTGCCTCTACCAGTAGAGGAAGTAGTGCCTGTGCCTATGCCTCTACCAGTCAATGCAGCCAATGCACCAGTAGCAGAGGTCACACCTGGAGAGTCAGAGATAAATGCACTTCCTGTTCAGCAACCAGATACATCAGCTTCAGGTGAGGTTAAGTCTCAAACAACTCTCACTCTCCCCCCAATACCTAGATTCCCCTCTCTGCCTATTCCTCTCCTTCTCACTTGGCCATCTACAGTACTCTCCACCTCACCACAACCCCCACCCTCACCTGCAATAGCTTCACCCCATATCCCTTCTCCTCAGACCCCAAACCCAGAAATAGACAGTGATGAGGAACCTATTCTAGCCAAAGCTCACAGACTCCACTTCTTTTCTCCCAAAACTGCTACCTCCACTCCAAAACCGAAACCATGTCCCCCAAAGAAAAATTACACTTGGGGGAGAAAACCAAAAGCTACACCTAAGTTCAAGGTTGTCCAATTTAAAAAATCAGTAGGCATCTCCAGCTCTTTGAAAAAGAACAAACCCAGTTCCAGTGGCATAGTAGGAATCCGGCGCAGTAAAAGGAGTTCATCTTTGAGACAGGGCCCTGGTTCTTCTCCAGCCCAGGCCATCTGTCTCTCAGACTCAGAGCAACAAATTCCCACTCCCACAGTTGCTGAAAACCGCCAACCTGACAGTGGACCTCGAAGGAGCCTCCGGGTCCAAACACAGAATGACCCCGATTCTGCCATGAGCAAGGCCAAGAAAAGAAAGGAGGCAGCAGGATCTAGCTCCTCAGGTATGGCTTTAATAACCAAGTTTCCTTACTCTAGACTTACAGTAGAACAAGTAGTTCAACTTTTTCAAGTATATCAAATTAGATTAGGGCATTCTTTAGAAGAGAGTAGGGATATCATAACAACTATCAAAACTATGGATAGATCTGAATTTGAACAGGCAATTAGACATTTGCTTAGTGCACCTAGAGATAGCCAACAACTAATTAATCTTGATATAGACCACCTAGACACAGTAGATGTTACACAAGAGTCTAGCCTAACTTCTCCATGAATATTCTTAATTGGAATTGTAGGGGGCTTAATTCTAGTAGAACTAGACAGATTTTAAAGGACTTAATAATAGATAATAAAATAGATATGCTAGCTATCCAAGAATCCAAAAAAGAAACATTTACAACTAGATGTTTAGATAGTATTTCCTCTAGAATTGATCAATGGCTCTGGTTACCTTCAATAGGGAGGTCTGGAGGCATTTTGTTTGGATGTGATAGCAATAAGATCAAAATATTACATCACTCATTACATAGGTTTAGTCTAAATGTGATCATAGAGAATAAAGTAGATAGTATGGTTTGGCAGGTCACTATAGTTTATGGCCCTGTTCTATATAAACTCAAATCTGTATTTTGGGAGGAATTAAGGACAATTAGAGATCCCACTAAAGACAATTGGATAGTTTGTGGAGACTTCAATGCACTTAGGAAAAAATCAGACAAAACAGGATCTAATTTTGATAGTTCTATTAGTAGGAATTTCAATAAATTTGTTAATGATCACCACCTCATAGAACATAAATTACATAATAGGAAGTACACTTGGACCAATGGCAGATCATTTGCACTTTTAGATAGAGTCTTTACTACCTTAGCTTGGGATCAGCTATATCCTCATAGTTTAGTTAGTGATTTAAGTTGCACTGGATCTGATCATTGCCCAATCCTGATTCAGACCAACACAACTTTAGACCCCCCCCCCATATCTTTTTAAATTTGATCCCTCTTGGACTGAACAACCTGATTTTGTTCAACTCCTTCCTAAATGGTGGCAAGAATCCCCTTTACACTTGCCAGATATAGCTAAAAGCTGGAATAAAAAGCTAAAACATGTTAGAAAAAGAATTAAAGGCTGGACAAAAAAATTTTATGGTCAAAAGAAGAAAATAAAAAATCAGCTACTTCATACCTTGCATGAGCTTGAATTAATAAAAGAAACTAGAGATTTCACTCATGAAGAAGAAACAAGATGGTTAGATTGTAATAATCAGCTAGAAAACCTCTATCAAGAAGAGGAAAATCATTGGAAACTAATATCCAAACAAAAATGGCTTGAGGAAGGGGATGCAAACACCAAATATTTTCACACTATAGCTTCTCATAGGGCTAAGAAAAATAGAATTACTACACTAGATATCAATGGACATAGTACACACAACTTAGCAGAAATTAAATCTCATATAGTAGCTTACTATAAGGACTTGTTAGGTACAAAGGGAGACAAATATGGCTCTCTAACCCCAAATTTTTGGGACTTAGAGGATAAACTAACTAACCTAGAACAATGGGACTTGGAGAGACCATTTACTGAACCTGAACTAAAAATGGCAGTGTTTGCTTCTGAGCCAAATGGATCTCCTGGTCCAGATGGATTTACATTCAAATTTTATCAGTTTTTTTGGGAAGTAGTTAAATCAGATCTCATGATCCTAACACATCATTTCTATGAACATACATTAGATTTACATAAAATTAATAAATCCTGTATATGTCTTATACCTAAGGAAAAAGATGCAACTCTTATTAAGAAATTTAGACCTATTAGCTTAGTCAATTGTAGTTTCAAGATCCTTTCTAAAATTCTTACTATTAGATTAGAATCTCTTATGTCAAGAATCATAGATAGTAGCCAAGCTGCTTTCCTTAAAAATAGATTTATCTTAGACAATGTTATCCTTAGCCAAGAAATAATACATTCCTGCCATACTATGAAACAATCAGGAGTAGTAATCAAAATTGACTTTGAAAAAGTATATGATAAGATCAATTGGAATTATCTTTTAGAAGTTCTAGAAAGTAGGAATTTTGGAAATAAATGGATTCAATGGATCACAAGTTGGCTCTATAGCTCTCAATCCTGTTTAATCATTAATGGAGAGTTAACAGAATATTTCTATTGTCAAAGAGGAGTGAGACAAGGAGACCCCTTGTCTCCCTTCCTTTACATCTTAGCTGCTGATACCTTAAGTAAGATTTTTAGTAAGGGTAGACAGGGAGCAGTTATCACAGGGTTAGGTCCTCCATGTATAGATAATACTTCCATAACAAATTGCCACTATGCTGATGATACCATTCTCTTTCTGGCTGCCCAGGAAGAGAATGTAGAAGCAGCTTGGTGGGCAATGCTAGCTTTTGAGGCATTATCAGGAATAAAAATGAATTATGACAAAACTGAAATGTTCCCAATTCATGTTGACACAGAATCTGAATTATCTCACATCTTTGGTTGTAAATGGGGTACCTTTCCTTTTAAATATTTAGGACTACCCCTCCATTTTAAGAAATTGCAAATCCCAGATTGGCAATTTTTAATAGATAAAATAGAGAGTAGGTTAAAGAATTGGCAAGGTAAATTATTGTCCATTGGTGGTAGAATTACACTTCTCAACTCAGTTCTGTCCTCCATCCCTTTATATACCCTTTCTGTATACAAAATACCTAGTACAGTATTACATCAAATAGACAAAATTAGAAGGAAATTCCTTTGGCAAGGTTCCTCTCCTAAAAAGAAATATTCTCTCCTAGACTGGAAGGCTGCTTGCATAGCCAAACAGTTTGGGGGATTGGGAATTCTTGATTTAAGACAGATGAATCTCTCACTTCTCCTTAAGTGGTGGTGGAAACTCAAAAACAACTGCTACACTGGAAATTGGAAAACTGTACTATTATACAAATATGGTAGAGGAACTGTCATGTCTAGCTCACCATTTTGGAAAACCCTTCTCTCCTTAGATAAGATAGGCAATATCAGTGTAGCTTATGAACCAGGTATATATACCCAAGTACGATTCTGGACAGATATATGGTATAATGATTGTTCTTTAGCAATTAAGTACTTTAGTATTTTTCAAAAATGCCTTACTCCTAATATTCTGCTTTCTGATGTGATTAATTCACAAGGAACACTAGTTAAATTCAGAAATACATTGGTAGGCATAGACAAAAATGATTGGGCTGAAATCTTATACCTACTTAGTATTACTTCCTTCTCCTTGGAACAAGATTCTCTAGAATGGAGATGGCATCCATCAGGGAAGTTCTCTACCCATTCCATTTATAATTTGCTTAACTTTCGGGGTATCCAACCAACTAGGGCCATGATGTGGTGGAATCTTCCAATTCCACCAAAAATCAAAGTGTTTATGTGGCTAGTAGAACATGGAAAATTTTAACAAAAGATAATCTTCTTACCAGAGGGTGGATAGGAGATAGTTCATGTGTTTTCTGTCAAGGGAATGAAACTATAGATCATCTATTTCTTAACTGTCCCTATACTCAACAAATCTGGTTTTGGTTAGGACAGAGCCAAGACATCATGCATACATGGGCTACATTGTCAGATATCATAGATCATGCTTATACCTTTGATACAGTTCATAAAAATGGATTTCTCATAGTTGTTAGTGCTGTATGTTGGTCAGTATGGAAACATAGGAATGAACTGATCTTTAATGGTACACCTTTGTCCTCTGCTAGAAAGTTAATTTTTCTAATTAAGTCTCTTCTTGTATATTGGACAGGAACAGTGAAAAAGAAACTCAAGGATGCAGTAGAAGCATGGATGCCTGTCATAGAAGATGCTATTCCCCTAGCACATTACATGCCCCTGGAGGTGGTGGTGTACCAACCTCCAGCCTCCACTGGGTCCAACACCTCAACATGAAGACTTGTCCCACATTTTTGATAATAGTTAGATATACCTCTAGCCTGTTAATGAATGGCTTAGTACTAGCTACTCTAGTTTATTTTTGGGCATTAGCCATGAATCAAGGTTGGTTATGTGCTTGTTTAGTTGCATCTAATTTGTGCTGCTGCTTGGTGATTGCAAAAAGCATATTATGAGAACTGATATTGTAATTATTGAGTTTTCAGTAATATGAAAACAGGGCTTTGCCTTTTTTTTTTAAAAAAAAAAAAAATTGACACAAATATTAAAGAAGCTATGTATAGTGCACTTCGAATCATATTGGTCCGGATTCTGATCAGACGGCCCGGATCTAAACCAAAATATTTTGTTATCTTAGCATCTGCATCCCAGCAACTCAAATGAGTATTTAAATAACTGTTAACTTTTTTTTAGAAATTAAGGTCTCTAAAATTTTTAACTCTCACATCTCTGAAATTAATTTTATTAAGTAATTTCTTTTTAGAGTTTCTATTAAGCTACTTCAACAACAAATTAAAAAGCAGAAATAATTTGAGTCAATCATTTGATCAGCATGAAGTTTATAAACAGTTTCTTAATAAGAAACTTTATTGCATAGTTCTAAATAAGAAACTCAACTACATCTCTGAAACTAGAATAGAAACTGCCACGTCAAATTAGAAACTCTAATAGTAATAGGGATGTAGATGCCATCAGAGGACTTCCAAGTGCATTTGACTTGCCTCCGCCCCTAGATTATTATCTATCTAAATAAGCATTATTCTAAGTCAAAATTTTATTATTAATCGTAATAATACAATACAACATGATAATAAAATTAAAATAATAATTTCAATTCAAATTATTACCCATGTAATCAAAAGTACTATTCCCTTGATGTAACATTTAGGAGGAAGAAAGGTAGTATTATGATTAGAGATAAAATTTTCTTAGCTGAAACCTTCATGATTTCAGGATTGCATTAAAATTAGACAACTAATCAACAATATTAATATATATTTACCAATTCTACTGTTGGCATATGGATGATTTACTTATTATAAATATTTCTTTTTAAAAGAATTATTAGTATTATATTAGCATTAAATTAAATCGGATATTTATATAGGTATCAAATTAAGTTCATATTTGATTA
This sequence comes from Carex parvula, assembly GCA_025461045.1. NCBI lineage: Eukaryota > Viridiplantae > Streptophyta > Magnoliopsida > Poales > Cyperaceae > Carex > Carex parvula. The sequence goes on along the minus strand of JAJGRW010001186.1, from coordinate 90,924 downwards.
TGATAGGTTGATTAAAACTATACCATACCCATTATAATCATGTTCATAGTTTAAATATCCATCCAACTTAACTAAGTTCAAATAGGTTCCAATTAATTTGGAGCTCAATCGGAAAAGGAGTTATAGTTAGTATAATTTGATTTGTTCTTAATTAACTAAAAGAAATTGCTATTTCAACTTAATTAGGTCGTTTCATAAAAATACACTGGACCATAAAAACATTTCTTATTGAGAATTATTTTCCAGAAATCAAAATCCACAAATTATTCTCCAAATCCGCGTTAAAAAGGTGCCTTTAGATCAGAAGAATAATTTTCCGGAAAAAAGATCTGGATCCGGAAAATTATTATTCAGATTAGACATATTTTGAATTTTTCTGAATTTAGATGCAGAATATTAAATTTTATATTTTTTGAATATTAATAAAAATTTCGGAATATGTATGAATAAGGGGTGGGGTTTTTGTCCAACCAGCTTTGGACAAAGTTTCATCCAAAGTCTGACTTAAACCGTCCGATCTGCATCTAAATTTGTATAAACATTTAGATTAAAAAAACCATTTATATTTATTAAATTTTAAATACATTTGCACGAATCTCAATACAAATTGAACGTTTAAGCTTGCCTTTGAACGAGCATTTGTCCAAAACCCTTTGAACAAAACCAAAACCCATGAATAAGACCGAATTGCAGCAAATATTTTGAGCGCTGACGTTAACAATCCAGCACACATCAAATTCAGATTGAAACCACATGCGCCGCAACTTGCTATACCGTGATTTTTATTTTTACCCAAAAAAAAAAATATTTTAATTTAAATAACCATGTTTTTAAAAAAAATTTATTTCTACCCAAACCGCTAGGAATATTTGCGGTTCGAATTAAAAATTCGGACCGCTAGGAATATCAGCGGCCTGAATTCTTAATTCGAACCGCTAGAATTCCTAGCGGCCTGAATTCTTAATTCGAACCACTAGGATTCCTAGCGGCTTGAATTATACTTCAGGGCGAAGGAATTTCGTTTTATTAGAATATCAATAAAAATTTCGGCTGTCGTCATCTGCATTGGAATTGGGGATGGTGAAACAATTAATTAAGGAAGTTGGAACAAGTCACTCATGTATAATTTATTTATTTATAATTAATTCTGGATTCGTGATGTGAAACAATTTATTAATTTGAACAACAGTGAATGTTAATTTGCACATGACACCTTAAAGTTGATCATAACTCCAAATTTACCCAACAAAAAATATAAAAGCATTTAAATCCTCCTCATGAAAGCTATATTAATTTAGAAATCTAATGTCTGCATTTAAATCCTCTCATATATAGTATAATTTAACGTGTGCACCAAATGAAATTTAAAAAAGTATATTATTTTCTTTTGAGTCCTTTTAGTGCTCATAAAATTAAAATGACATATTATCCGTGAATTATATTTTGTCGTTATATATAAATTAGGATTATGCATTTCCTGATTATTAATGCTGCTTCTTATCATTTTCATGAAGCTAGCTACAAATTAAATGCAGACATTAGATTTCTAAATTAATATAACTTTCATGAGGAGGATTTAAATGCTTTTATATTTTTTGTTGGGCAAATTTGGAGTTATGATCAACTTTAAGGTGTCATGTGCAAATTAACATTCACTGTTGTTCAAATTAATAAATTGTTTCACATCACGAATCCAGAATTAATTAAAAATAAATAAATTATACATGAGTGACTTGTTCCAACTTCCTTAATTAATTGTTTCACCATCCCCAATTCCAATGCAGATGACAACAACCGAAATTTTTATTGATATTCTAATAAAACGAAATTCCTTCGCCCTGAAGTATAATTCAAGCCGCTAGGAATCCTAGCGGTTCGAATTAAGAATTCAGGCCGCTAGGAATAGCGGTTCGAATTAAGAATTCAGACCACTGATATTCCTAGCGGTCCGAATTTTTAATTCGAACCGCAAATATTTCTAGCGGTTTGGGTAGAAATAAAAATCTTTTAAAAACCTGGTTATTTAAATTAAAATATATTTTTTTTGGGTAAAAATAAAAATCACGGCTTGCTATATGTGGTCACAATATTCGCCGATATTTTTATTAATACCAAAAAAAAAACAAATTATCAAATCTGCTCTTACCCCAAACTTATTTTTAAATCTACCCCAACCGCCCAGCCACTGGGCGGTCCAGTTTCCTAGCTGACCGCCCAGCAGCTGGGCGGTCCACTAGTGAATTTCTTTTTTTTTTTTATAGAGACAATATGAATATCAAGATGCTGAATTCTTAACGCTAAAAATTCGGATTTTTTTTTAAATATTAGTTAGATTACTTCTTTTAAGCATATTTATACTAAAATACGCCAAATTACTTGAAATTATGTTAAATTACGTTGAGTTACACTAAATTACTTAATTACACTAAATAACAATAACTTCGCTAATTATGCTGAAATACAGTAAATTATGGTAAACTACGGAAAATTACGATAAAGTAGACCGATTCTGTGCCATCTTTCATTAATCATAAAAAATAGTAAAAAAATTCCAAAAATAGTAAAAATTGGTATTCTACAAGTTCATTATGTAACTAATTTACTGAGCTACTTGGATTGAATAATAGAAATGAAAATCTTAATCAGAAACTTCAACTCAAGTTTTGAGGCTCTTCCCTTAGTTTTTTGGCGATTCTGAAATTTGAAATTCAGCATCGTGGGCACGGATGCATGCGCATTTTCGCAAGCTTTCTAAAAAGTGGTCATTTGCTGAAATCGGACACTCGAGCGCCGCTTTATGACCGTTTGAAGTTTCGTCGTCGTTTTTCGCCTTTTTAGTGAAGATATCGTCCCTATTCATATGTAATTTATTGTAATTTACCGTATTTTAGCGTAATGTAATGTAATTTAGTGTAACTTAACTTAATATAGTGTAATTCAACGTAATTTAACATAATTCTAAGTAATTTAGCGTATTTTAATATAAATATGCTTAAAAGAAGTAATCTAACTAATATTTAAAAAAAAAATCCGAATTTTTAGCGTTAAGAATTTAGCATCTTGATATTCATATTGTCTCTAAAAAAAAAAAAAAAATTCACTAGCGGACCGCCCAGCTGTTGGGCGGTCAGCTATGGAAACTGGACCGCCCAGTGGCTGGGCGGTCAGCTATGCACAGTGGACCGCCCAGCTGCTGGGCGGTCAGCTAGGAAACTGGACCGCCCAGTGGCTGGGCGGTTGGGGTAGATTTAAAAATAAGTTTGGGGTGAGGGCAAATTTGATAATTTGTTTTTTTTTGGGGTATTAATAAAAATATCGGCAATATTCGATGTAAACATTTTTCAAAACTTAGTGAAATAAATAAATGTTCAGAGAATTATAGTAAAAAACACAAACAAACACTACGTAAATTTATTGAATGATACAGTCAAAATTTAATTTTATATGTCAAATCAGTTGAAAATTATGAAAAAAAATATTCATTGGTTATCATTGTATATACGGTTTTATGTCATATTTACCAGTTCATTACAAAAAAATAAAAAATAAACATATACTAACAATATGAACAATATTTGATTTATATCGTATTTCACAAACACAGATTCTAACCACACATACATTATTTTGATGATCCATATGCAAACTTATTTCAACAATTATGGTCGAAGTGTAAGTGCATCAGCGATTCACGGTCAAGACGATGAAAAGGTAAGCAGTAAGAAAGGTCAAGAGAGAGGAATATAGAAAGAGAACATTCTTTTGTGCGCGGACAGCTGCAAGCCAGCAACTATACAACCAACGGCCCATCCGCTGTAATGAGACTGTAAGCAACACAAACTATTACCTCTTTATCCCAATTAGACGAGAAACAATAAAGAAAACGAGAAAATGGTCACTTTCCCGTTCCCAGCTGTTTCTTGCACAAAGATAGCTTAACGCTGCCTTGTTTTTTTTTTTCTATAATTCCGCGTTGCGACTCCGACTTTCTGCTCCCCACAACCTATAAATACTTTCTTCCATTCCCTTCCAAACTCCAAACTGCTCACTCTAAACTCAACTCATACACTTCCCTTCAGCTCTATTAATTCGCTCTTATTTGATAACAAGTACTTCAATTCTCAAATGGAATCTTCTTCTGGCAGAGACTCTGACTACACGACTGTATGGTCGGCGCCTCCGAAGAAGCCGTCAGGACGCACCAAGTTTAAAGAAACAAGGCATCCCGTCTACAGAGGTGTTCGGCACAGAGGTACTTTGAACCGCTGGGTCTGCGAGGTCCGAAATCCCAATAATAAATCGAGAATCTGGCTCGGTACTTTCCCGACTGCTGAGATGGCCGCTCGGGCGCATGATGTAGCAGCAATGGCTTTCAGGGGCCGCTCTGCTTGCCTGAACTTTGCTGACTCAGCGTCACTGATCAGCATCCCTCCTTCCTTCTCAAGTGTGAAAGAGCTGAAACAGGCTGCCATCGAGGCAGCGGAGGCACTTCATTTAAGGAATTCGTCAGACTCAGCCGAGAACTTCACTTCCTCATCATCATCAACTGAGACTGCCGACGAGACGGAAGGGATCTCGTCATCATGGCCTGTGTCTAAGAGCAATCCGGTTGCCAGTGATCAAATGGATTCTAATTGGCATGGAGATGGGGATATGAATTTGGGGCTGTACTATGCGAGCTTGGCCGAGGGACTGATGTTTGAGCCTCGTTTTGATTGGATTGGTGATTTAGACGACAATCAATGGTGTACGGCTGTGTCTCTCTGGAGTTAGATGTTTTGTAATATTTCTTTGGATAGTTTTGGGAGGCATTGAATATGCTCTGTTTCATCTTAGTGCCTTTGTTGGAACAGGGGACATAATGTACCCGTTATTTGTAGTACACTTAGAAGTAGTATTCGTTAAAATCATTAGTTCATTTATTTAATTGTCTTTAATTACATATTTATGGGGTGACTGTGAATATTCATAAGTCTTTTCTCTGTTCACTGGAACTAGAATCGTTTTAACAACTGGAGTAGCAATTAGTCCAATAAACAATTAGGCCCTGTTCGGCGCCAACTCGGAAATGGGCGTGGGCGTAGGAACAGAAATTTTTTGAATCAAATTTTATTGTACGTGTGGGAAAAAAAAATTCACTAAGAGTGAATTTTTTTTTTCCCATGGCGACAAGAGTTGGCCGAATAGGGTCTTAAGGGCAAATTTTCACGTATATTCCTCAAAAACGTCAAAATTAAGTACCAATTACTCTAATATTCATAATATTATATTTACCTTTTTAATTTCAAAAACAAACTAATTTACTCAATTTTTTATTTTTTATTAAAAATATTTTTAAATTTATATAACTTTACCCCTTGTTAAAAATAAAAATATATTTGAAATCTAAATAAAAAGTTAGTTATAGACATTAAATGAAAGTTGATAAGCTTGACCTTCAACTTTCTTTATAAAATAAATAAATAAATAAATAAATAAAACATAAAGGATAAATATGATATTACAAATTTATCTCTTTACTGATTATAATTGTCAACGTTAGCGTTTTTAAGAAAAAAAATATATAGTGATTTGATTCTGAAATTTTTATTAATATTAAAAAAATATATCAAATTTTAAAATCTACATTCCAGTCTGAGAAATTTATCTGTCCAAACTGCAATTTTTTTTTTGCGGAAATTCAGCCTAAAAATGCAAAATAATTTTGCAATTTTGGAATTCCAAAACTGCTAAGTTTTAGGTTCTTTTAATTATTTTTTAACTAAACAGAAATGTTCTAATTTATTTATTTTTTGTATTAAAATATTAGAAATATTTTATATATTTCTTTGAAAATAGATAGAATACTATATAATTTGATTTATTAGAAAAAATACGACAAATAACTCAGATCAATATTTTTCAGACTAGATTTGTAGCAGCTGTAAGAAAAATTAAAATATTTTTAGGTAGAACACAAGGCTGGCAAAAAAGGGGGCGGGAACGAGATCTCAATAGTATTCAGTTGTTCAATATTGTCAGTGAAGGAATGATGTAAGGCCTACGGGTCATGAAAGATAACGGAAACGTGCATTTAAGACGCTAACTTTATTATCTTAAAAATTATTGAATGAATTATTAGTATCTGCCATGACATTAAAAAAAAAAAAAAATACAAGTCAAAGTTAAATTCATATGTCTAATCTTACTAAAAGTTTTAAAATTAAAATCTCATTGTATATTATTATACATTCGGCTTTATATCATATAAATATAAATATGTGCAAATTATTAAAAAAGAATAAACATATATATAGTATTTAAAACACTGATTCGTGTAAAACCTTTTTTATTTTGAGGATCCAAACGCACACTTTTTTCAACAATTGAGCATATGGTCGTCGTGCAAGTGCATCACTACTTCACTGGTTCAAAGTTCAAACGAAAAGACGGTCAGGAGACTCGGGACGAAGAAAAGGTAAGCAGTAAGAAAACTCAACTAACAGAGTAATAAAGAAATAAATTTCCTTTGTGCGCGTACAGCCGCAGTACAGCAATTCTAAGCCAACGCTGATGAGAGCAGGTTGGGTCCGATGTCCATCCGACTCAAATTTGGGTCCGATGGGTTAGGGACCGTCCGATATGCTTTGAAATTCATGCGCACGAATTGTAAGCAGACTTGAAATTGCGGATGCGAATTTTAAAGCAGATCGAACGGCCATTGAACCCATCAAACTCACTTTGGGTCCGATGGGCATCGGACCCAAAGTGACCGCTGAATTGAATTACGACAGAAAGCGACCCTCCGGACCTCCGCACCACAAGTTGAGATAAACAAATCAGAAAATGAAAAGAAATATCTAGATTCCAGTTACTTCCCCGACCCCAGCTGTTTCTCGCAAGGAGATAGCTTAACCCCGACTTTTTTTTTTTTTGGTCTTAGCCCCGCGTTGTGACTTCCTCTTTGATTCCCACAGTCTATAAATACTTTCTTCCTTTCCCTTCCAAACTCAAAACACCAACAGCTCACAGTCTAAACTCAGCTCCCTTAGTTCACTCTTATTCAACAGCAAACAATTCAAATTCTCAAATGGATTCTTGTTCTAGCAGCGAATCAGACTACACGACTGTATGGTCGGCGCCTCCGAAGAAGCCGTCAGGACGCACCAAGTTTAAAGAAACAAGGCATCCAGTCTACAGAGGAGTTCGGCGCAGAGGTACCTTGAACCGGTGGGTCTGCGAGGCCAGAAACCCCAATAATAAATCAAAAATCTGGCTCGGTACTTTTCCGACTGCTGAGATGGCGGCTCGGGCACATGACGTTGCAGTGATGGCACTGCAGGGCCGCTCTGCTTGCCTAAATTTTGCCAACTCAGCATGGCTTGTCAGCATCCCTCCTTCCTTCTCAAGTGTGAAAGAGCTGAAACAGGCTGCCTTTGAGACAGCCGAGGCGCTTCATTCAAAGAATTCGTCAGACTCGGCTGAGAGCTTCTCATCCTCATCATCATCATCATCATCAACAACTGAGACTGTGGATGAGACCGAAATGATCTCGTCATCATTTCCTGTGTCTAAGAGCAATCCGGTTACCAATGATCAAATGGATTCTAATTGGGATGGAGATGTTGATATGAATTTGGGGCTGTACTATGCGAGCTTGGCGGAGGGACTGATGTTCGAGCCTCGTTTAGATTGGTTCAGTGATTTAGACGACAATCAATGGTGTACGCCAGTGTCTCTCTGGAGTTGATGTTCTGAAATTTTTATTTTCTTTGGATAGTTTTGGGAGGCATTGAATATGCTCTGTTTCATCTTGTTACCTTGTTGGAACAGGGAACATAATGTACCCATTATTTGTAGTGTAATTTAAGGAGTATTAATTAAAAGATTATTTCAGTTATATAATCGGCTTTTATAACCTTTTTATGGAGCGACAGTGATTATTCATAAGTCTCTTCTCTGTTCACTTAGAACTAGAATCCCAGTTTTTTTTACAATTGGTGTAGCTAATTAGTCCAACAAACCGTTAAATGCTATGATATATTTGAACCTTAGCTCTCGAATGTGATCTATGCACGAATCTCCTTGCAAATGAAAGGTATTGAAAAACTTGGTAATGCAGGTGGTACTCTCCAAATCCTCCAAAGATTAGCAAGATTTTAAAATATATATATTAATTCTTCTTAATTTAATTTAATTGAAATGATTATTGTTCTTTATTCATCAAATTGTGTCTTTTAACAATGTACGTAACATTAGTATATAAGGGCCTGTCCAGCTGCTACTGTGCACGTGGAATAAAAAAATTTCACTCTAAGTGAATTTATTTTTCCCATGTGCACAGTATTTCAGCCATTCAAATTGAACCCGAACACAAGCTATATAGAGGATTTTACAAAAATCCACCACTAAGGGGGTCATGCTATGTATATCCAATAATTCTAGTAGGTTGTTGACTTGATGGTACAAATTGAGTTCAAGATTAAATTAACATTTACTCTTATAATTGTTATTTAATTCTTATAGAAGTTGAATAACTTGAATTGGCCCAACATATAACCGCCATGACTTCGTCAAGATATATTTCTGTTTTAGGCAACCCTTCATTCATCTTGAAAAGCGTCAATACCGTTGTCGGAGACAATAACTGGTCTATCAAAATTAAATTAGAAACAGCGATCGTCATTATGAATAGGGCTGCAAACGAACCGAACCGAATCGAACTTACCTCCAGTTTGAGTTTGATTTGAATTAATTTCGAACTAGGTTTGGTTTGAATTAATTTCGAACGAACTTAATTTCGAATCGAACTCAATTTCGAATCAAATTTTTTACGAACTCAATTTCGAACTTCTTCGAACTTTGTTACGATTTACGAATATCCAAAATTTTTCAAATAGCCAATAAAGTTTTCAAATATCCAAAGTATCAAAGTACAACAGAGGGAAAGTCGCAGCCAACAGTGGTTGGTCTTTCACTTAGTCCGACCTTATTTCTAAGGTATCGCAACCTCTAGAGTTTGGTATCGCAATTCGCAGCCAAGAGAGGGAAACTCTAGGGTTTGGTACTTTGGTATCCCAAGTTCGAAACCAACAGAGAGAAAGTCGGCTAGGGACTTGGCTACAGCGATTATGGCTGGTTTTGTTTAATTTTTCTATTTGAGCTTTGCTGTTGAATTTTTCTATTTGGGCTTGTAGTTGGACTGGGCTTTTTGTTTTAAGAAATAATTTTCAAAAATCAGAATTGAGGGCAGCCTTATATTTTCATCAGCGAATATAAGTTATCAGCGGAAATTAACGGTTCACATTTGAGTTAATTTCGAACTAAATTTGGTTTGCGAACCTATTTCGAACGAACTAGGTCCAGTTTGAGTTTGGTTTGAATTAATTTCGAACTAAGTTTGGTTTGAATTAATTTCGAACGAACTCAATTTCGAATCGAATTTTTTTCGAACTTTTTCGAATCAAACTCGAACCGAATTACGAACTACGAATTTTTTGTGCAGCCCTAATTATGAAACATGTGGAAAATTATTTATATAAGCAAATGAAGATGAACTTTGCTAGCTCCTCAAAAAGTAGTATTTTGTCTTCTACCTATCCACTTGAACCAAGTTTCCCGTTTGCAAATGGCGTTCAAATCTGCTGAAATCCCCATCCCGATCCTGAAATCCCTTCACTCTCCCTATCTCTCTCCTCTCTCTTCTTTCTCTCTCCTGAAATCTGCTGAAATTGTTTGCTCTCTTTCTTGGCTCGGAATTGGGGAGACAGATATTCATGAAATTTGGTCGCTAATTTGGACTGGCAAGATGTAGACAGCATCAAGTGGTACCTCCTTGACTCCCGGAATAATTCAATTGCAAAAGTTGTCTTTTGAAATCTAGCTATTTAAAGCTAAGAACCGAGATTTTTGTTAATATCCAAAGTTTAATAGAAATTAATTTTTATACCCAGAATTCTGAATTTTGGCCAAAAATGCTCAAGCCGGCCACAAAATGGCCGGCTTACGCTCTCCCTAAGCCGGCCATATTGTGGCCGGCTTACTCTTTTTTTTTTAAAACCCATATTTTATCCTATATATACTCCTTTTTTCTATCTCCTCCTCACAACTCCCTTATCTCTCAACCGAATTTTCTCTCTTCTTTAAGGTAATTTTTTTTATCTAATTTTAATTTTAATTTATTTAATTTATGGTTTAGGGTTTAGGATTTAGAGTAATTTGTTGTAATTTAGTGTAATTAGCACAGTTGACCATATTTTAGAGTATTTTGGTCTTTTTTAACATAATTAGACTAATTAAGCTTAATTTAGTCGAATTTAGGATAATTACAAAATTAGACCATTTGAGCATATTTTACCGAAAAGAAATCATTTACAAATTTGTAAGTGATATCTCAAACAAATTGTTACGATATGGAGATAGGGGAAGTAGTGTCAAAATTGTCATTTCGGAACTGTGTTGGCGGAAATCCGAAAAGAAATAATTTTTCTTTCTCTCTTCATACTTCCGAATAGTAACTATTCTAACATTTACAAGGAATAGAGAATAATAGTTATTCTAGCTATTCCGAATAGCAAAAATGTTGTTTGAACACATTACTATTCCGAATAGCCTCTATTCTTGTGTCATCCAAACATAGCCCTAATTAAGTGCATATAATGTCCTTAGAATTACTCTAGTTCTGATTTCTTGATTAAACCACATTCATGAATGACACCATTGATTAAATTGTTAATTTGAGTCAAGTTGATTATTAAAATACGATTTTATGAGAAAACATACATTTTCATGTATAGTACCAACATATTTTTACTATAGAAACTAATGACATGAAATTAGTTTAAATTTATTTATAATTTAATTTTAGAAAAGTTAAGAAACGAACAACATATTTTTGCATATGTATTCTTAAGAAGATTCTCCGCAAAGACTGCGAAGTTGTGAAGATAATCAAATTCTTCTCTTTAGATAACTAACAATCTTAGAATTTTTTTCTAGTCAACTGTATTACCTCCCATTTCACATCATATACCTACAAAGACTACTTTATTCAGTCAAATGTGTACCAATTCTAAGAGAATGGTTCATATCGCGTGTCATAATTATCACTAATTAATGGAAACTCCATCAAAAAATAGTCTTATTAATATTATTTATATCATCTTATCATGAATTAAACATTAATCTTGTTCATAAATACACTACTATAAACTATAAATGGACATGATATCATAAGATATAACGGAAATATACATACATTTTTGTCTCATTATTTAAAAAAATAAAAAGTTTCTAATCAAACGATAAGCATGAAATATTGCATAAGTGGACCTTATTGTCATTATAAATATCATATCATTATAAATACCAAGCTTATACTAATATTGTAAATAATGGTATGCGCTTGTTAAATAGACTGGGTATCCTCAATCAATTAACCAATATGTGGCTGATTAATTAGAGTTTTGCAGACAATTTTACGTTTTTATTAAAGTTATGTACATATACTTCTAAAAATAATTAATTTAACTTATCAAATAAACTTAATTTTCTTGTTAATTAATAAAATTTCATGAAATTGTCATTTTGAAAAAAATTCAAATAAAACAAAAAAAAGTATAGTACATATAAGAAATAAATGAAGAAAATAATAATTAAAATGACGACTAATCAAGCCGTTTAAACATAACACATGCGATTAATCGGATAAATCAGCCGATTAATCGCTCTTATTCGCAAATAGCCTTTCGACAAATTTGTTCGTGATGATTTTGTAACCGCCACTAACTAATTGTAATTAATCAGGCTACACGATCATTTTTTACAACACACTTTATATTAGCTTTTACAAATATGTTTTTTCTCGTCATGTGCAAAATCACTCTATACTCGTGTAACAATTATGAAAATAAACTTAAAAAATGGGAATACTGTTCAAATTCGTCAAAAAAATTATATATAATTCACAATGTGACAACAGCCAATGTTTAAGCTTGACAATCCCCTTTCAATGTAAATTAGATTCTATTTTGTTAAATTGAAAGGACGGTAATGAAGTTTGATGTTAAATGTAAATAAGAAAAGTCAAAAGCTACGATTAAAACGCCGTGAGCGCTGACTTAACACGCCCTACGTGACTGACGTGGAAATCATCCGTCACTCCTGAGCTCACTCTTTCTTAATCCAAAGGTCAAAAGGAATCATTAAGGACGTTGGTTAGGCCCCACAATTACACTCAAACCTCACTTACGGCCCCCCCGGGTAACCAGAAAACAGCTGGGTGTTAGCACGTGTTGCATGCCAATTGCCAAAACATGTGTTAATTGGGATTCGGGTTCGGATTAGTTTCACCACGGGCTATCATCATTCGTCAGGTCTTCGAATTGGAAATGAATCTGCTGAAATTTTCACCGGTGAACAGTATTTTTGAAATCGGCTTTCGTGAATCCAGCCGTCAAGCTGTTTTTAGATGCTTGCACAGAAAAATTAACTGTTTCGAAATACGTGCATAGAAAAGGTTGGACGGTTAGATTCGGAATTTCAGAAATACTGTTCACGATTGATGAATTTCTGCATATTTCGATTCCTTTGAATTGGGTCGGATTTCGGTTCATTTGATTTTGGATTTCGATTCATTAGATTTTAGATCATCTCAGTTGCAAATTATTTTCGGATCAATTTAGTTTGACTAGTCCGATAGTTTTGTTACTGTATAGATAGTAAGAAGACGGGTCGGATCAGATTCGATTTGGGTAAATTTGAGTTTTCTTGTCGAATTTCGGATCATTTCGGATCGAACTTGGAAGCATTTGTTTTGATATTTAGATCAGTTTGACTTTATAAAAGTAATCGGAAGATCAATTCGAATTTTGATTCAAAATTGTATCGTTCTTTTTTACCGAGTCATATATTACCACCTCTATTCATATCCTCGCGTGATGTCATAATCAGGTTAATTATTCAATTAGTCTAAACAATATTTAATTAGAAACAAGAAACTCCATCAAGCTAGTCTGTTTAATATCGAATAATCTCATTTTAATTTGCATGCCGTGCTACCTAAGCAGGAATGCAAAAGGCACTATCCAACTTTTAGTGAAATTGATTTTTTTTTATACAATCTTTTTTTGAAGATCAGTTTTTTTTTCTATATATATATATATATATATATATTCAAGAGAAGAGTTCAAAACCATGTCTTCATTTAAAATATTAAAAAAACTCAAAATTTAAATCATAAACATCAAAATAAAACTGTTAGATGTGATATATATTATTTTTTCTATGTGTTCATAAAAAAAATATCACAATTCAATTTCGTCTTTATGTAAATTAATAAGTTGAAAAATTAACATTTAGAAATTATTCACATTAGTACGTTTTTACAAGCTCTTGATAACAACCAAAATAAAATTAAAATGTCATAATTTTTTACATGTGCATAGATAAATTGATGTAGATCATATCTAATAGTTTTATTTTGATTTTTGATTTTTAAATTTTAAATTGTGAGTAATTAAAGTTTTAAAAAATGAAGGCATGATGAAGACATTTGAATCCTCCCCTATATTTAATCATATATCCGTTACGTTATTTCCCCTATGTTAATAGATATTAATGAATTTCAAACGGTGAATCTAAACCGTTCAAACCAATCTATTTCATTAGTTGTGCGTTTACATGCAAAATTTATAATTTTTCGAATTTATGTAGTATCAAGTCAAGCGGTCAAATGTGTGAGTTTTTAAGTTAATTTTAATGCATTCATTTTTTAACATTTTTGACCGCTTGATTTGATACTAAAATAACTAGAAAATATAAAAATTTTACATGTAAACGCATCACTCATAAAATAAATTGGTTTGAATGGTTTGAATTAGTCGTTTGAAGTCTATCCAATTAATTTTGTAGTTGGTGTCATATGACACGTATGTCATACTATCCGGACTCTATTATTTTTTACTTTTTATCCTTCACAACTTTCAATAGTCCGAACGACGGTCCAGACATAGAAAAGGCAAGGAAAAATAAAAAGTCATGCACAAAGCAGTGTTGTAAAAAACAGTCTTAACGGCCGATTAAATGTCCGTTTAATTGTTATCGGTGGCCAAACTGTTACGAATACACTTAACGGATGCATGTTTACGGATGAAAACGATTAATCGGCCGTTTTATCGTTTAATCGTCCGTTTATTTCCGTTTATTTCAGTGAATATTTATTTTTAAATTATTTCTTTTTCTGTGATAGCGTGTGTGATAATAAGATTTATAAATCCTGTTTTGCAGTTTTATTTGTGCTTGGATATACATCCAATATTTTTTATATATATTTTTCTTACTTATGTTGAAATTGATTAATTCTTCTATTATTTATATACCATATATTTTTTTTACTTACTGATATAATTTTTTCAATTAGCACTACGTGTTCATTTATGAAATTAAGTTAGTATCATAAACTAAATTTAGTGATTTTATGTTGGAATGTTTCATTTCTTTCAAATAATATGTTATTAGTATTTGAAAAAGCTTAATTCTCAAATTTATATTTTTATTAAATAAATGTGTTACTTATACATATAAATTGCTTATATGTTAAGAAGAAATAAACGTAGTGTCATGTGATAATAATAAAACTAAGTTAAATTAAATTTATTTAATAAGTTTAATGAGTTAAATAAATTATGATATATATATACTTAAATTAATAAAAATATTAAATTATTCACATAATCGGCCGCATACCCGATTACCGATTGTGCGCGGAGAGTAGCAGCCAGCAATCAAACCACGCCCCAGCCGCTGAATGTATGGCTTCAGAGCAACACGCTGCTCACTCCCGAAAAGAGAGAACAATAAACTAATCAGACCTGCCAGTCACTTTCCCATCTCAGCTGTTGTTTTAACACTCCGCGCGTTTTTGGGTGCGCTTCCTTTTCCCTCTCCCCAACCTATAAATACTTTCTTCCTTCCTATTTCTTTATCCATTTCAAAACTCAGAACATCATACAGTTCACTCACCGACTCTACTAGTCTACTCACATTCTCTAATTATCAACCCAGAGATCAATTAACACTTCAATGGAATCGTCTTCTAGCAGCGACACGGACTACACGACTGTTTGGTCAGCGCCTCCGAAGAAACCATCGGGCCGCACCAAGTTCAAGGAAACAAGACACCCAGTTTACAGAGGAGTTCGGCGAAGAGGCACCATGAACCGGTGGATCTGCGAGGTCAGAAACCCCAATAATAAATCGAGAATCTGGCTTGGTACTTTCCCGACTGCTGAGATGGCCGCTCGGGCGCATGACGTGGCAGTGATGGCTTTGAGAGGTCGCTCTGCTTGCCTGAACTTTGCTGACTCAGCATCACTAATCAGCATCCCTTCTTCCTTCTCAAGCGTAAAAGAGCTCAAACAGGCTGCCATTGAGGCCGCCAAGGCGCTTCATTCAAGGAACTCATCAGACTTGGCTGAGAACGTCTCTTCCTCAGCATCATCAACTGAGATTGTATCTAACAGCAATCCGGTTGCCAATGATCAAATGGATTCTAATTGGGATGGAGATAGAGATATGAATTTGGGGCTGTACTATACGAGCTTGGCCGAGGGACTGATGTTGGAGCCTCCTTTTGCTTGGATTGGTGATTTAGACGACAATCAATGGTGTACGCCAGTTTCTCTCTGGAGTTGAATATGCTCTGTTTCACCTTGGTGTCTTGTTGAACTAGGGAGCACAATGTACCCATTAATCGTAGTGTACTTAAAAGTAGCATTTGTTAATTCGTTAATTCATTTATTAAATAGGCTTGAATTACATCAGTCTCTCATCTATCTGTTCACTGGAACTAGAATCCGAGGTACTTTTTTTTTTTTTTTTTATAAATTGGAGTAGCTTTTGGTCCAACAAAAACAGCGACTGTATTTGTGAAAAGTCCGGATCTCGTGTCAACAGATTTGACGGTCCGGATCTAAATTCAAAATTTAAGTCTCATATAAATTCACTTGTAAAACTAATTAATAAAGCAAGGGAATATAAACATGAATTCATATCCAGGGCAATACCTGACTGAGTACAATTTGATCTGAGTTGCCAGTTTTTAACTTGGCACGAATTTCAAAAGTTAATACAGAGTCCCTATCAAAATAGGCATGGAACCTTTGTTGTTATTATTGTTTAACCTTTAAACTTCAGTTTTGAAGTTTGAACAAATATATACTTTTGCACTTAAAAGAATATTGACCTAATTGGAAATGATAGGTTCCTTAATTCAAATAAGGTTCTCTATCATCGGATAATACTTCCACATGAATTACTTGGGAACGATTGGACTTTAAATTTTATATATTTTGGATAAGTTTGTTGATTGTAACTCTTATTATTTAAGTTCCTTTCGACTCAATAAATAGAGGTGAAAGCCGCGTCGATAATATCCAATCTATATTCAATCCTCCAATCTATATTCAATCCGTATTCGATCTGTATTCAAAAGATTAGATGATGACATTCAATATTCTAAATTTTATGTAATATAAATACATATATAATTTTATATTTCAATTATCTATATATAAAAAGTTTAAATTGTTTTCATGTAGACGCATCCCTCATAAGATAGATGGATTTCAACTGTTCGAATTTATCATTTGAAGTAAAATCCGATAGATATTAGAGTTAAGTTCACAAAGAGACTTGGTAAATTTTAAAATACCCTAGTTCTACTCATATATGATATAGTTTAATATATAATGAAAAAAATTATGTTATTTGTCATTATAATTGAATAAATACTATAAATTTTGATCTTTTTAATATTTTAATAAATATCCAATCTAATTCGTAGCCGTATTCAAAAAATAAATTCGGATATTTATAGGATTTATTACTTGATGAAATTTCTAACTCTCACATTCGTAAAATTAATTTTAGAGTTTCTATTAAGCCACGTCAGCAACAAATTAAAAAGAAAAAATAATTTGAGCCAATCATTTGATCAGCATGGAGTTTATAAACAGTTTCTTAATTACAAAAAACTTTACTGCATAATTTTTAAATAAGAAATTCTCCCACATTTCTGAAACTAAATTAGAAACTGTTACAGATTAAAAACTCTAATAGTTTCATAGATTTAGATGCCCTTACTCTTACTCTGTGACCAATGGAATAGCGGCCACCTTATTCTATCTCTGGTCCTTGAAGGTAAAGGTATCGACGGTAAAAGAAACTAAGAGATATTCTGTAAAAGACTCTTTTTACTTCGGTGCCATATGAGACCATTCTATCGGGCTTCCTCCCCAGAATACCTTCTCTCACTCAAGAAGTCTACATGGGATAACCAAACGTTTTGATTCTTCTTAACAGATTGATGAATTGAATTTAGTAGATCCATGCTTGTAAGGGTTTGTAAAGGTTGTGATTCCTTATTGAAATTATGGTACCCCATATTTTTAAAAACAAAGGCATTAATTTGCTATTACGCTCAATAGCACTTTATAGAAGGCATTGGTCATTGTTAGGGATTGATTTTCAAAAGATAATCCCATCGTCAGTGATATAATTTAAATTAGAGGGAAAGGACAAGGACAATGGTATGATGGGAAAAAATATATTAAAAAATACTTAATTGTGAGTTATTAATTCAAAGGGGCAAATAGAAAAGAAAAATCAGAGTTAGAAAGATATATTAGATATAACCAGGGCCAGTCCTGAAGATTTTGGGGCTCGGGACAGGAGAAAAATTTAGGCTCTTTATATATATAAATTTTTATGAGACCGGCTAATTCGTTTGCATAAGTACTTCAACATCATATGCTTATAAATTATTTTTATAGTTTCAAAATCCAAATAGTCGATCCGAACGGTTCAATATGATATCCATATTAAAACGTGTTTGGAGACCAAATTTTACATTTTTTTGAATTTTTTTACTATTTTTTAAGATAGGTAGAAAATTCATTGATTCAGAAGATTCTGGACAATAAAAAATAATGATTTTCTACGTACCTTAAAAAATAGTAAAAAAATTCAGAAAAATGTAAAATTTAGTCTCCAAGCACGTTTTAATATGGATATCATGTTGAAGAAGATTGGTATCGATTTGAATCCGGCCGATATGCTCACAAAGCCTCTTCCAATTGCAAAGTTCAAATTTTGTTCAAGTTTGGTGTCGGTTTGTTTCTAACTCGTTTGAGCTAGTTTTGTTTCTAGCATGTTGCTAGTGTATCTTTATGTTAACATTTGTTTAGGTTATGTTTGCTTTATGAATTTGCTTTATGTTTTAATTTGTTTTAGATGCAATTTGATTCAAGGTGGAGATTGTTATGTTATGACCCAAATTGTTATTCGGGCCCATTGGACCATGTATGTTTATGTTATTGCTTATGTATAGACTCTTTGTAAGAGAGAGAATTAAGTCTAATAAAAATCAATTTTAAGTTGCCTCTTTCTCTTGCTCTCTTCCTCTTCTCATACCCTAGAAAACCTAACATAGTTTTATACTAAGAGCTCCAATCATTATTTCATGAGATTTGGTGGTTTTTACAACTCATTGGATATTTTTCCTCAGTTGTGTTTGGATAATATTATTTTTCATCCCTCAATTTATTTCGCAATTAAATTCCCATTGCAAGTCAAATGTTAAAAAAAAATACATCAAGTCTGATCAAAGAATTTTTTTTTTCCAAGAAACTGAGCATCATTTCTCTCTTTCACAAAGTATCATTAAGTAAATGAGATAAGCAAAAGTATATATTTCATAAGTATGAGACAAAACTCATAACTAGTATAAAAATAATACTTTATAGTTTAGACAATAATAATATAAACATATTTTTATGTCACAAAACTGTTTTTCCTTCATAGAAAATCAATAAACATAAGTAATTAATGTTTTATTTGAAAAAATTTCAGAGTTTTTTTTTAATTTATATGACCATTTTTTATGAATTTTATATAATTTGGTTATAATAAATTAAATGTTACTATAAATAAGAAAATTTGAATAAATGTACATATTTTAAAAAAAGAATTAAAATTTTCCACAATTATACTCACGGTATAACCAAACATTTATTTTCGCATGTTCCCATAATCATTTTTGTGCATAACTATGGATATGAGTCTCCGTAAATTAATTTGTAATTTTTTTTTTAAAAGCTTGATAGAGATAATTTGTAAGTTCAAACCCATAAAATCACATCCCGTGTAATTCATAATTCAGTAACAATCCAACATGCTCAATATAAGTTAAATCAATAAAAGAAAAATAGTTTTACATGATGTTACAAGGGCTGAACGCACTAGTACAAAAAATCCTTTCACCGACTGTTAAAAAACCTCTATACCGACTGTTATTGAGGCGTCGGTGATGGCGCCGGCGGTATAGGTATATCTTTACTGACGGGTAAATAACAGTCAGTGTAGATACCTACACCGACTGTTTTTAAAAAAAAACAGCCGGTGTTGGCTGCCTACACCGACTGTTTTCTATAAAAAACAGCCGGTGTAGGCAGCCAACACCGACTGTTTTCTATAAAAAACAGCCGGTGTAGGCAGCCAACACCGACTGTTTTCTATAAAAACAGCCAGTGTTGGCTGCCTACACCGACTGTTTTCTTTAAAAAACAGTTGGTGTAGTTCTGAAAAATAGTCAATAATTAGTTCTAAAAACAGTCGGTGTTGGCACAAAATTTTGGCATGGTTCTGTTTATATCAGGACTAGCCTCCATATTTTTGCTAGCAATATATTACTATTCAGCATTCATTAACTTAATTATAATATCATGCAAATAATTTGAGCAACACAAACAAAAAACAACACAATATAAATAACATAACTCATATTTCATTCACAACAAATTACACTATAACAAAATTTACATAACACATTAACAAAAAATGCATATGAACATCAGAGAACGTGCTTGCAAGATCGTCAACATTAGAGAAGGACCCTAGGCCTTCCCCTTCAGCCTGATTATAAAAAAATAAATTAATTAACACAAGTACATATTTCATTAAAACACCTAATAAGATTTCAGCTTGCAATATCAGTACACACTTGACTGTACCTCCCTCAGTTTTACCAAGTGACAGCAACACAAGTTCTAACTTACAAAATAAAGATAGTACCAAGAAAAAAAACATAGCACTGTCAGTGTGAAAATCATATGCTACCCATCATGTACATAGCACTGTCAGTGTGAAAAACATAGCTCCGGCCATGCATGTACCAGGACACATTCAACTATACATTAGTGTACTAGTTACAACCATAGTAACAACATAAGGTAAACAAATGGAAATATTTGCAATTATTCACAAGAGACAAATCTATCCCCAGTCCCCACTCATTTACGTCTTTCAATGGGATCTTCCCTAACACATTTTACGTGCCTTCCCTTCTCACACATTAATCAAGTATGTTCAAACATTGACATCTACAGCCACAAGTTGACATATACCTACATGATATTAGCAATTTCTTTGCTGGTTATTAAAGTACTTTCCAACTTCAAGCTCTCCACCATAAGCATAGTATTCCAGAATACCGAACTTGTTACTACAGTTACAACTTACAACTGCCTCAAGTAATTTTACTGAACTTCAAATTTTAAAACATTGCCGCATCATTGCAAATACTCAAGTCAATACTACAGTTTCTCTTCCACCGTCTTTTGTGTTTTTTTCCCCTCTTTTGATGAATCTAAGAGGATTAACACCCCCCCAACCCCCAATTCTCATGGAAAAGATGTCAAGCCTGCCATCAATTTGTGCAGGGCATCTTTGGCATGTTTAAAAGTGGCTATTCTTACTTCAGCGCTTTTTTGTCCTCATCAATGGGAACTTGTAAAAGACATATACTGCAAATTAAAAAAGAAAAAAAACCATAACATACCTCAAATTTATCCCCAGAATCTGATGGCCGGAATTCTTCGTCTATTCCTGAAAACCCAATATTGCTACGTTTATCTTCTTCGTCTTCTAAGCCGCCTAATTCTACTTCTTCCACGACATCATTCCCAAAGAATGCATATTGCGACGCATCAAATTTGGTCCCGCCTAAACACAGAAAAAGTAGAGGGAAATTTTAATTTAGATAAGAGTAAGAAGTTGCAAAAAGCAAGTATTCAAACAGGTATGAAATATATTTGCGAATACAATTTAGAAAAGCTACTATCTAAAAAAGAAATCGATAAAGTGATGCTTTCAGAGAAAATTTGCTGACAACAGGAAATTTTACAGACTGCAAGATATTCAATATTCCATAAACCATCTTAGTGAGGTGAAAGTACCAAGTTTTGGTGAGGTGAAAGTAAACATGTGCATCTTTAAACCAGTCACTTAATCATGTGTAAATAAGCATGAAAGTAAGGTGAAAAGTGAAAAATATCAAGTTTTGGTCAATATTGCCTTAATGAAGGAAATGAGAGACTTTGAGGTAGAATTTGTGCTTCCAGGTATACCCCCAAGTTGGAGACATTAAACCAATAGTTACAGGGGTACCAGACTGTTGTTAAGGAGCCGAAAGCTATATAGAGGCTTGATGTCAAGTTATGCATCAATAAAAACAATAAAAAAAAATTCACTAAGGACCAGCAAGTACTATCTGGTATTTTCCCTGTATAAGGAGAGAGAAAAAATACCTGATCAACGGATGTTCCAAAAAAAGAATGATTACCCATTTACTGGCTTCTATAAGCAACGGATCAATCTGGGGAGTGGCAGAAACATAATATTCTTCACCTAAACATTATACCTTAGTAAAATTGTTAAGGATGTTATAACAATATGAAGGCCTAACATTTGATAACTAACTGAGATACATAATAGTGGACAATCTGAACAAGTAATAGGATTCAGTTGCCATGGTTCTTCCACCAGAGTTCCTTTAGAATTGTGAGGTAACTTATAATCACATGCTCAAATCCTTCTATCAGCACAGCAGTACTTTGAATTTCAGGGGCCTTAACAAACTCCACGCATGCGGCTTTAAGCTCACAACATTTATGCTGCTTGGCAAAAACAATGTAGTCACCAAGTTAGTTGCCTTTTACCTCCTCAAAACTGGTAGTGAATCAGAAATATGAAAAAGAGGCATTGCTTTTTTGTTTTTTGAATAAAAATGGCATCAAGGCCACTGATTTCATATACCACACATCTAAATAGCAAAAACAACCCAAAGTAACCCTAAACCTCTGATGGGTAAGAAGGCCTTAGCATGCTATGTATTTTTGTGAAATTCATTAAGATTCACTTTCCCCCACTCTCTCTCACCCTTTTAGGCAGAACTTTTTTGGTACCGTGGTAGCCTACCATGCAACCGATACTGGGCCAGCTTAAGAGGTCCTAAGAGCAGCAGAGGAATCAGCTCTAGTTATCCCTCGCCATCATCGACCCCCATCAGAACTCAAATTACACCCATTCTCGAAGTACCTATCCATTTTATACAAGCATCAGAAATCAACATAGAAACTTGACAGGCAACAAATTCTTGCCACATGCAAAATGGTAAAAAAAAGGAAAGAAAAAAACTGATGTTTGTGCCAGTTGGCATCAAGGTTGCACACATCAAGCCCTCACTGTAATGAGGCATCGCCTCGATAATTGATGCTTTCACATCCCTAATTTCTATACTTTGGTTCCTCTTTTATTTCATAAATTTATGTGCATGAAAAGTTTCTCCTCTTGCTTTAAAGAACATTTCTGTTCCTTTTCTGATTTCTAACAAGACTGGTTAGTTGCTGACTTAAATCCGAAGGTGACACTTCAAAACGATGCATCTTGGCTTCCTCAACTGGTACACTGGTAACAGGAGTTGAAGCTAAGATTGTCGAAACTGACACATTAAAGCAGCTCCCACCAAATAAATTAGGGAAGATGCGTCATTATAATGCAAGGTACACTTTTGTCCAGTTTGTTTATTTAAGTTGGTAGCTCATTAATAATTGATGTGTCTGGTTGAGATTTACTAATTTTTGGCTTGATTATTTCAGGCTTGTTTCCATACTATCAGACAATTTTAAAATAATGAGATTTCTATGTTGGATTTAATTGAGAATAAATTGAACAATTGAAGGTTAAATTGAGACTAAATTTGACTTAATTAAGAACCTCAAGAAGAGCTGCAGTTCCACTGTTGGGATCAACTGCCCCAAATGTCCAAAATACATTAAATGGAAAAATAGAACTTAGGTTAAAACTCCAAAAGTGTATTACTTAGGTTAAAAAGGATTAATACAAAAAAAATAGAACTTATCACTGAAAATTGTAGATTATGCTGTGGTTAAATTTTTTCACAATCCAGCACACAGGGTCGATCCCCTCAAGTAATCACAAAACAACACCGAAATTAAACAACCAATTGAGGGTTTAAGAATTACCGAAATTTTCTTTCTCCAAGTGGTTAGCGAGAGGGGGTCGGTTCCAAGGTTGTGACGCTCCACGACCTTGCGTCTGACCTTCTCTTTATCCCCAAGCACTACCAAACCATTAAGCACCCAATTTTCTAACCGAAATCACAAAGAAAGCCTTAACGGGTTTGAATTGGGAAAAACCGAAATCACAAAAAGGGAGAGAGAGATACCAAATCCTCAACGCATGAGAGAAAAATCAATCAACCAAGAGAGAAAACCGAGAGAGGGAGAGCGGGGCTGCTCTATATAGAGCAAAAACAAGAGGAGGCGGAGAGAAGGCTGAGCCGGGAGGAGAGAAAGCTGAGCGGGGGCGGAGAGAAGGCTGAGCGGTGCTGAGCGGGGCTGAGCGGGGCGCGAAGGTTCTTAGGGTTTGTCTCAAAGAGCTGAGCGGAGGCGGAGAGAGACAGAAAATGAAATTTTCTGAGCGGAGAGAGAGAGACTAAGAGGGTTTATCTCGAAAATGAATTGAAATTGCGGAGAGGGAAATGAAATTTAGAAGGGGCTTGGCGGGCTGATCGAAAGAGAAACGCGCGTAGGAAAATTTTCACCACCGCCGGTTCGAACAAAAATGGTCAGCAAGATTTCAACACTGACGATTATTAATAAAAACAGTCAGCGTAGGATATGACCAACACCGACTGTTTTTTTTTTAAAACAGTCAGTGTTAGTGACTGCTCAACACCGACTGTTTTTTACAAAAAACAGTCAGTGTTGCTGACTGCTCAACACCGACTGTTTTTTCTAAAAAACAGTTGGTGTAGGGTATGAGCAACACCGACTGTTTTTAAAAAAAAAACAGTCGGTGTAGGGTCTAAGCAACACCGACTGTTTTTTTAAAAAACAGTCGGTGTTGGTTCACTGACGGTTTTTTGTAATGAAACAGTCAGTGTTGAGGTTCTTCTTATTGACGATTTTACCAGCAGTCTCTACACCGACTGTTATATATTAAAACAGTCGGTGGTTGAGGGTCGGTGAAGGAGTTTTTTGTACTAGTGACGCCCGTGACACTTTTGTATTCCTAAGAATAGAAATAATAAAATTTTGGTCAACTAGTGAACTACGAGGGAAGCGTGCTATACTTGTAAATTAGGCTAAGCTGACCAACAATTTATACATACTAGATGACGTAAGAGTGCCTTTCCAGTTGAGTCCGACTCTGCTGCGATTCCGAGGTGGATCGCAGGATCCTAAAATTTCGAGATCAACGGTTCAAATTTTTCTGAGCGCGGATCTCGAAAACATTCTTAAAAGTAAATTTTCATACACGTATCTTGAGAAATACCAACAGTTGAGATGGGATCGCAGGACCCTGCGATCCACCTCGGAGTCGCAGCAGATTTATTTTCTTTCCAGTTGGGGTGCAAATGGATCGGATATTAAACGGATTCGGATACGGATCGGATATTAAACGGATCGGAATATGGATTGGATATTAACGGATACGAATACGGATACGGATATAATTCAGATATTATAAACAAACAATTATCGTCAAATATTTCTGAATGAAAAGATAAAACAAAGAAGAAATACACACGAAAACTGACTACTGCATATCAATATCTTTTCCAAATGCTTAACTTATAACTATATTACTTAAATGCATCACTCAAAATAAAAAATTATATAGTATGTATTACGTACCAGTTGACTTTTAAATTCGAAAAAGAAAATACTTTCGCCAACACTTTTTTTAGTTATTGGGCCATAATACTTGATACCAACGGAAGGGACAATTACAACACAAGACTGAAGCGACAAATTGATAAGTTAGAGATCCAATTCAATCTAACACTTAAGGGCCTGTTCGGCTTGTCACTGTGTCTGTGGGAAAAAAAATTTACTCGGAGTGAATTTTTTTTTCCCCATGCACGGTGTTTTGGCTATTCAAAAATCTTCATTCCCTAACTCATTCTTATTCCCTTCAATTTGCCGAACAAGCTCTAAGTTAATGGGCTGTAATAAGTATACGGATATCTGAAAATTTAAAATATACGGATAATTGATCTGTATCCGTATCCGTAACAATTCGTATCCGAATATCTAAATTCGCAAAAATTCGGATACAGATCCGGATTCCGACGGATAATATCCGACCCGTTTGCACCCCCTACTTTCCACAAAGTCGTCACCATCTTAACAAATTAAATTATAGTTAATTATGGGAAAAAAAAGGAGTAACAAAAGAATAACGCTTCTTGGCCTTAAATGAGTAGCTTTCAAAAGACAACTTTTTGCATATGAATTAAGGGGGTACTTCTTCAGGCTGCCTACATGTTGCTATTCCAAATTAGTGACCAAATTTCATTAATATCTCTTCCTCAATTCCGAACCAAGAAAGAGAAAAAACTAACTTTGACTTGGGATTTGATTAATTTGGATCTCAAGTTATCCGGATTGAAGTGCAGATTGTCATGAGGTTTTGACGTCATTGCCTCCCCTTGATAACTCGGATTCGAATCTGCTGAAATTCGAGATCGGTACTATTCTCCTGAAATTCCTGCAATTCGAATCCAGCTGTTGAACTGTTCCGAGATACGTGCAAGAAAAAACCAGCTGTTTCGAGATGCGTTCTAAAAAAAATTCGATAGCTGGATTTCAGAGTGAATAGTACCCGACCTCAGAATTTCAGCTGATTTATTTCCTAATAACTCAGCTTTAAATCATTTTTCGACATGCTTTATGGTATTAAATTAATTAAACAGAGTATAGATTTCCTTTGTCTTAGATTATGGTTCTAGTAATATTGGATTTGAAGTTGCAAAAATTTTGTATTATCAAGCTAATTGAATTTAATTCTATGTTTATTTATTTATTTTGAGAAAACTATAGAAGTCAAGTAGTTTAGTCTTTCAAATTCTAATGTCACAAAGCATTTTCCATGCTAGTTTCGAACATGCATCTTCGACATAAAGTGTTAATTTTTGTTTCTAGAACAAATGTGGGTTCTTTTAGGTATATGTTTATTGAATTAGGCTCCTATCAATGCAAGAGAAAAGAACAAGTGTGGGTTCTTCTTGGAATATTGGATACCATATTCCCATTTCCAAATGTCGCTCAGGCCCCACAGTTACACTCAAACCTCATTTAAAATAACAAAATAACAACTGGGTCCAAATTTAAAATAACAATTGTACCGAGTTATTTCACTTCTACAGGTAGTTGGCAACCAGTTACTCAGCTTGTGCTCATAGACACATGTAGCATGCCTCATGCTATAGATTTTTTTTTTTTTTTTAAATTGCAATTTTAGTGAACATGTGGTAATTAAGTAATCGGGCGGATATTGTCCGATTTTGATAGAAGTCGGAGTCTGGTTCGGATTAGATTCACAGCCCAGCAATCAAACCAACGCCCCAGCCGCTGAATGTATAGCTTGAAAGCAACACGCTGCTCACTCCCCAAAAGAGAAACAATAAATTAATCAGACCTGCCAGTCACTTTCCCATCTCAGCTGTTGCTTAACACTCCGCGTTTTTGGGTGCGCTTCCTTTTCCCTCTCCACAACCTATAAATACTTTCTTCCTTCCTATTTCTTTATCCATTTCAAAACTCAGAACATCATACAGTTCACTCTCCGACTCTACTAGTCTACTCACATTCTCTAATTATCAACCCAGAGATCAATTAACACTTCAATGGAATCGTCTTCTAGCAGCGACACGGACTACACGACTGTTTGGTCAGCGCCTCCGAAGAAACCATCGGGCCGCACAAAGTTCAAGGAAACAAGACACCCAGTTTACAGAGGAGTTCGGCGAAGAGGTACCACGAACCGGTGGATCTGCGAGGTCAGAAACCCCAATAATAAATCTAGAATCTGGCTCGGTACTTTCCCGACTGCTGAGATGGCCGCTCGGGCGCATGACGTGGCAGTGATGGCTTTGAGAGGTCGCTCTGCTTGTATCTAAGAGCAATCTGGTTTCCAATGATCATATGGATCTTAATTGGGATGGCAATGGAGATATGAATTTGAAGCTGTACTATGCGAGCTTGGCCGAGGGACTGATGTTGGAGCCTCCTTTTGATTTGTTTGGTGATCTAGACAACAATCAATGGTGTACGATGGTATCTCTCTGGAGTTGATGTTTTGAAATTTTATTTGGATATATAGTTTTGGGAGGCAGAGTATGCTCTGTTTCATCTTAGTGCCTTGTTGGAATAGGGAACACAATGTACTTATTATTCGTAGTGTACTTAAAGTAGCATTCGTTAATTCATTCATTCATTTATTAAATCTGCTTGGATTACATATTTATGGAGTCATAGTAAATATTTATGGGGCAAATTTTGTCCAACAAACCACTAAGTATTGAATTCATATCACCTCAGGTCACAGACTGTTTAGATCCGGATCGCCCAATTAAAATTGACACAAATATTAAAGAAGCTAGGTATAGTTCACTTCGAATCATATTGGTCCTGATTCTGATCAGACAGCCCGGATCTAAACCAAAATATTTTGTTATCTTAGCATCTACATTCCAGCAACTCAAATAAGTATTTAAATAACTGTTAACTTCTTTTAGAAAAATTAAGATCTCTAAAATTTTTAACTCTCACATCCCTGAAATTAATTTTAGAGTTTCTATTAAGCCACTTCAGCAACAAATTAAAAAGCAGAAATAATTTGAGCCAATCATTTGATCAGTATGAAGTTTATAAACAGATTCTTAATAAGAAACTTTATTGCATAGTTATAAATAAGAAACTCAACTGCATCCCTGAAACTAGAATAGAAACTGCCAAATCAAATTAGAAACTTTAATAGTAATAGAGATGTAGATGCTATCAGAGGACTTCCTAGTGGATTTGACTTGCCTCCGCCCCTAGATTATTATCTATCTAAATAAGCATTATTCTAAGTCAAAATTTTATTATTAATCGTAATAATACAATACAACATGATAATAAAATTAAAATAATAATTTCAATTCAAATTATTACCCATGTAAATCAAAAGTACTATTCCCTTGATGTAACATTTAGGAGGAAGAAAGGCAGTATTATGATTAGAGATAAAATTTTCTTAGCTGAAACCTTCATGATTTCAGGATTGCATTAAAATTAGACAACTAATCAACAATATTAATAGATATTTACCAATTCTACTGTTGGCATATGGACGATTTACTTATTATAAATATTTCTTTTTAAAAGAATTATTAGTATTAATATTAGCATTAAATTAAATCGGATATTTATATAGGTATCAAATTAAGTTCATATTTGATTATGATAGGTTGATTAAAACTATACCATACCAATTATAATCATGTTCATAGTTTGAATATCCATCCAACTTAAGTTCAAATAGGTTCCAATTAATTTGGAGCTCAATCGGAAAAGGAGTTATAGTTAGTATAATTTGATTTGTTCTTAATTAGCTAAAAGAATTGCTATTTCAACTTAATTAGGTCGTTTCATAAAAATACACAGGACCATCAAAACATTTCTTATTGAGAATTATTTTCCAAAAATCCAAATCTACAGATTATTCTCCGAATCCGCGTTAACCAGGCGTCTTTAGATCCGAAGAATAATTTTCTGAAAAGAAGGTCTGAATCCGGAGAATTATTCTTCAGGTCAGACATATTTTGAATTTTTCTGAATTTGGATGCAGAATATTAAATTTTATATTTTTTGAATATTAATAAAAATTTCGGAATATAGGAGTATGAATAAGGGGTGGGTTTTTTGTCCAAACAATTTTGAACAAAGTTTCATCCAAAGTCTGACTTAAACCGTCCGATCTGCATCTAAATTTGTATAAATATTTAGATTCAAAAAACCATTTATATTTATTAAGTTTTAAATATATTTGCACAAATTTCAATACAAATAGAATATTTAAGCTTGACTTTGAACGAGCCTTTATCCAAAACCGTCTGAATAAAACCCAATCCCATGAATAAGACCGAATTGCAGCAAATATTGTGAGCGCTGACGTTAACAATCCAGCACACATCAAATTCAGATTGAAACCACATGCGCCGCAATATTCGATAATTGTGATAAACATTTTCCAAAACTTGTGAAATAAATAAATGTCCAGACAATTATAGTAAAAAACACAAACAAACACTACATAATAATATATTATCGTAAATTAATTGAATGTTACAGTCAAAATTTAAATTTATATGTCAAATCAGTTGAAAATTATGAAAAAAATATATTCATTGGTTATCATTATATATACGGTTTTATGTCATATTTACCAGTTCATTACAAACAAAAAATAAACATACGCTAATTAACAATATGCACACTTATTTCGACAATTGTGGTCGAAGTGCAAGTGCATCAGCGATTCAAACGAAACGACGGTCAAGACGAATCCATATCCTCGACGGTACCGTAAAAGATTCCCTTTTACAATTAGCTATTTACGGTTTGGGATTCGGGCTGACTGAGGGGCAGTATTATTGGGCTTTGAGATGCGTGCCAAGTTAAAAGGAACGGTCCAGATCAAGTAATTGTAAAAGATTCCCTATTACGGTACCGTCGGTGATATGAATTCCGGTCAAGACGATGAAAAGGTAAGCAGTAAGAAAGGTCAAGAGAGAGGAATATAGAAAGAGAACATTCTTTTGTGCGCGGACAGCCGCAAGCCAGCAACTATAACGGCCCATCCGCTGTAATGAGACTGAAAGCAACACAAACTATTACCTCTTTATCTCAATAAGACGAGAAACAATAAAGAAAACAAGAAAATGGAAACAAGTGACTACATTCAAGTCACTTTCCCGTTCCCAGCTGTTTCTTGCACAAAGATAGCTTAACGCTGCCTTTTTTTCATTTTTTCTATAATTCCGCGTTGCGACTCCGACTTTCTGCTCCCCACAACCTATAAATACTTTCTTCCATTCCCTTCCAAACTCCAAACTGCTCACTCTAAACTCAACTCATACACTTCTCTTCTCTTCAGCTCTATTAATTCGCTCTTATTCGATAACAAGTACTTCAATTCTCAAATGGAATCCTCTTCTGGCAGAGACTCTGACTACACGACTGTATGGTCGGCGCCTCCGAAGAAGCCGTCAGGACGCACCAAGTTTAAAGAAACAAGGCATCCCGTCTACAGAGGTGTTCGGCGCAGAGGTACTTTGAACCGCTGGGTCTGCGAGGTCCGAAACCCCAATAATAAATCGAGAATCTGGCTCGGTACTTTCCCGACTGCTGAGATGGCCGCTCGGGCGCATGATGTAGCAGCAATGGCTTTCAGGGGCCGCTCTGCTTGCCTGAACTTTGCTGACTCAGCGTCACTGATCAGCATCCCTCCTTCCTTCTCAAGTGTGAAAGAGCTGAAACAGGCTGCCATCGAGGCAGCGGAGGCACTTCATTTAAGGAATTCGTCAGACTCAGCCGAGAACCTCACTTCCTCATCATCATCAACTGAGACTGCTGACGAGACCGAAGTGATCTCGTCATCATTGCCTGTGTCTAAGAGCAATCCAGTTGCCAGTGATCAAATGTATTCTAATTGGGATGGAGATGGGGATATGAATTTGGGGCTGTACTATGCGAGCTTGGCCGAGGGACTGATGTTTGAGCCTCGTTTTGATTGGATTGGTGATTTAGATGACAATCAATGGTGTACGGCTGTGTCTCTCTGGAGTTAGATGTTTTGTAATTTTTTCTTTGGATAGTTTTGGGAGGCATTGAATATGCTCTGTTTCATCTAGTGCCTTGTTGGAACAGGGGACATAATGTACCCGTTATTTGTAGTACACTTAGAAGTAGTATTCGTTAAAATCATTAGTTCATTTATTTAATTGTCTTTAATTACATATTTATGGGGTGACTGTGAATATTCATAAGTCTTTTCTCTGTTCACTGGAACTAGAATCGTTTTAACAACTGGAGTAGCAATTAGTCCAATAAACAATTAAGAGGAAAATTTCACGTATATCCCTCAAAAACGTCAAAATTAAGTACCAATTCCTCTAATATTCATAATATTATATTTACCGTTTTAATTTCAAAAACTCACTAATTTACTCAATTTATTATTTTTTATTAAAAATATTTTTAAATTTATATAACTTTACCCCTTGTTAAAAATAAAAATATATTTGAAATCTAAATAAAAAGTTATTTGTAGACATTAAATGAAAACCGGTAAGCTTGATCTTCAACTTTCTTTATAAAATAAATAAATAAATAAAACATAAATATTACAAATTTATCTCTTTACTGAAATTGTCAACGTCAGCGTTTTTTAAGAAAAAAAATTTACATAGTGATTTGATTTCGAAATTTCTATTAATAAAAAAAATATCAAATTTTAAAATCTACATTCCAGTGAGAAATTTATCTCTCCAAACCGCAACTTTTTTTTGCAGAAATTCGGCCTAAAACCGCAAAATAATTTTGCAATTTTGGAATTCCAATACAGCTAAGCTTTAGGTTTTTTTATTATTTTTTTAATTAAACAGAAATGTTCTAATTTATTTATTTTTTGGTATTGAAATATTAGAAATATTTTATATATTTCTTTGAAAAAAGATAGAATACTATATAATTTGATTTATTAGAAAAACTGCTGACAAATCATCCAAATCAATATTTTTCAAGCTGGATTTTTATCGGCCGTAAGAAAAATTAAAATATTTTTAGGTAGAACACAAGGCTGGAAAAAAAGGGGGCGGGAACAAGATCTCAATAGTATTCAGTTGTTCAATATTGTCAGTGAAGGAATGATGTAAGGCCTACGGGTCATGAAAGATACAAAAAAAAATAAAAGAAATTGGAAATTGGAACTATATTTCTGTTTCAAAGAATTTTAGTAGAAAACGGAAACGTGCATTTAAGACGCTAACTTTATTATCTTAAAATTTATTGAATGATACAAGTCAAAGTTAATTAAATTCATATGTCTAATCTTACTAAAAGTTTTAAAATTAAAATCTCACTGTATATTATTATACATTCGGCTTTATATCATATAAATATAAATATGTGCAAATTATTAAAAAAGAATAAACATATATATAGATAGTATTTAAAACACTGATTCGTGTAAAACCTTTTTTATTTTGAGGACCCAAACGCACACTTTTTTCAACAATTGAGCATATGGTCGTCGTGCAAGTGCATCACTACTTCACTGGTTCAAACGAAAACGACGGTCAGGACGAAGAAAAGGTAAGCAGTAAGGAAACTCAACTGAACAGAGTAATAAAGAAATAAATTTCCTTTGTGCGCGTACAGCCGCAATACAGCAATTCTAAGCCAACGCCCCTTCCGCTGAATTGAATTAAGACAGAAAGCGACACTCCGGACCTCCGCACCACAAGTTGAGATAAACAAATCAGAAAATGAAAAGAAATATCCAGATTCCAGTTACTTCCCCGACCCCAGCTGTTTCTCACAAGGAGATAGCTTAACCCCGACTTTTTTTTTTTTGGTCTTTAGCCCCGCGTTGTGACTTCCTCTTTGATTCCCACAGTCTATAAATACTTTCTTCCTTTCCCTTCCAAACTCAAAACACCAACAGCTCACACTCTAAACTCAGCTCCATTAGTTCACTCTTATTCAACAGCAAACAATTCAATTCTCAAATGGATTCTTGTTCTAGCAGCGAATCAGACTACACGACTGTATGGTCGGTGCCTCCGAAGAAGCCGTCAGGACGCACCAAGTTTAAAGAAACAAGGCATCCAGTCTACAGAGGAGTTCGGCGCAGAGGTACCTTGAACCGGTGGGTCTGCGAGGCCAGAAACCCCAATAATAAATCAAAAATCTGGCTCGGTACTTTTCCGACTGCTGAGATGGCGGCTCGGGCACATGACGTTGCAGTGATGGCACTGCAGGGCCGCTCTGCTTGCCTAAATTTTGCCAACTCAGCATGGCTTGTCAGCATCCCTCCTTCCTTCTCAAGTGTGAAAGAGCTGAAACAGGCTGCCTTTGAGACAGCCGAGGCGCTTCATTCAAAGAATTCGTCAAACTCGGCTGAGAGCTTCTCATCCTCATCATCATCATCATCATCAACTGAGACTGTTGACGAGACCGAAATGATCTCGTCATCATTTCCTGTGTCTAAGAGCAATCCGGTTGCCAATGATCAAATGGATTCTAATTGGGATGGAGATGTTGATATGAATTTGGGGCTGTACTATGCGAGCTTGGCGGAGGGACTGATGTTCGAGCCTCGTTTAGATTGGTTCAGTGATTTAGACGACAATCAATGGTGTACGCCAGTGTCTCTCTGGAGTTGATGTTCTGAAATTTTTATTTTCTTTGGATAGTTTTGGGAGGCATTGAATATGCTCTGTTTCATCTTGTTACCTTGTTGGAACAGGGAACATAATGTACCCATTATTTGTAGTGTAATTTAAGGAGTATTAATTAAAAGATTATTTCAGTTATATAATCGGCTTTTATTACCTTTTTATGGAGAGACAGTGATTATTCATAAGTCTCTTCTCACTTAGAACTAGAATCCCAGTTTTTTTTACAATTGGCGTAGCTAATTAGTCCAACAAACCGTTAAATGCTATGATATATTTGAACCTTAGCTCTCGAATGTGATCTATGCACGAATCTCTTTGCAAATGCAAGGTATTGAAAAACTTGGCAGGATTAGCAAGATTATAAATATATATATATATATATATATTAATTCAGATGCAAGGTATCCAATCCTCCGAAGATTAGCAAGGTATCAAATATATATATTGAAAAACTCTTTGCAAATGCAAGGTATCCAATATGCCGAGGTATCCAAATGCAAGGTATCAAATATATATATTGAAAAACTCTTTGCAAATGCAAGGTATCCAATCCTCCGAAGATTAGCAAGATTTTAAAATATATATATATTAATTCTTCTTAATTTAATTTAATTGAAATCATTATTGTTCTTTATTCATCAAATTGTGTCTTTTTACAATGTACGTAACATCAGTATATAAGGGCCAGTCCGGCTGCTACTGTGCGCATGGGATAAAAAAATTTCAATCTGAGTGAATTTGTTTTCCCCACATTCACAGTATTTCAGCCATTCAAATTGGACCCGAACACAAGCTACACGAGCATTTTACAAAAATCCACCACTAAGGGGGTCATGCTATGTATCTCCAATAATTCTAGTAGGTAACCCTTAAAAAAATATAACTCCCATGACCTCGTCAATAAATATTTCTGTTTTAGGCAACCCTTCATTCATCATGAAAAGCGTCAATACCGTCGGAGACATCAAACAATAACTGGTCTATCAAAATTAAATTAGAAACAGCGATCGTCATTATGAAACATGTGGAAAATTAATTATATAAGCAAGGGAAGATGAACTTTGCTGGCTTCTCAAAAAGTAGTAGTTTGTCTTCTACCTATCCACTTGAACCAAGTTTCCGTTTGCAAGGGAGGATGAATTTGGAAACTGGAACTGTCTTTCTATGTTCATTTTTAAAATGAAGGTTGATTACATTTATTTGAATTTTACAATTCATATTATTATTAAAGTAAAATTTAATTTAAGATGGAGCTGCTGATGCAGTCCTTTGAAAATCAGTTTTAATGTTTATTTAATAACAAGCCTAATGCAATTGTGTGTGAGGAACTTAAATAGTAAGCATAGTCAAAACAACACCTAGAATAATTACTATATGGGGTATGGATAACAGGATAAGACCAATTGACCAAATGAGGCAAGTGCTGACGTACCTACCAATCAGCAGTTTTCATACCAAATTGAGTTGCAACTTGCAAACCATGAGAGCCACAACCATTTGCAATACCACTATTTGTGGAAAGGCTCAAATATCCCCCAAAACCAGCCAACAAGTCGCCGTATTTGCTTTGCTGTCCTTTGTTATCACTTGGTCTCATTGTTTTAAAATTCAGTTATATTCGGTGAATATACAGTTGTATATTTTTATTTAGTATCCGGCCGAATAAAAAATAACTATTCGAATTGAATATTGAATTTATGCTTTAAAAAAATTAAAAAACATTCAAAACCCATTAAAAGAGTTCTGGATCCAAATCCATAACACATTAAATGAATTACAGACCGACCAAGTAGGTGTTCTCTTCAAGCGTCTCACTCAAAAGTCTTTTATAACCTCTCTGCATACTGTCTTATTGTATTTAAGTACTGTGGGATTAAATATTTAATAAAAAATCCGCATATTCGGCCGCATATTTAAGTACTGTATGCGGTGGCCTTCTGAATACTGCATGAGAACCGACTATTAAAACACTGCTTGGTCTTGGTCCCAATTTTCTTCCCCGTCTCTATCGCTTTTCCCGTTATAACATAACAACATATTAATAACTCCATTGCGGACTTGTTAAACGCCTTGTATTAAATAAATTATTGATTATCGTTTATAAAAATTTTGGGTATATATCACATTATTCGATTTAGCGAATTCGTATAGGTTCTAGTTAGAATACCATTATACCAATCCGAAGAGGAGTAACTGACATGCAATACATCATGTCATAATTGACTTAGCAATTAAAGGATAGTTTTCTGACCTGAAATCATGTATTATTATCTAATTTTGATTTGTTTTGTTTTTGTTTTTGAAGAAACACATTAGGTCCTTTCATAAAAGAAAAAATATTTGTCACCTTGCAAACCCTTTTTACTGATTTTAATCACCAACGGCAGTGTCTTTAAGAAAAAAGAAACGATATTGTGATTTAATTTGCTATAAATATTAGTTAACTAAGAGTTGACATCTCAATAAAAGTTAAATTGCCCCAGCACATAGCTGCCATGATTTCGTCAATAAATATATCTGTTTCAGGCCACCCGTCGTAAAAAGCGTCAGCCCAAGCCCAACAGGAAAGAGGCCGAAGCCTCTTTAATTTAAATAGCCACGGCCCAGCAGAAACAGAGGACCCAAGTCCCAACTAATAGGCCAAGGCCCAAACCGAAAAGCCCACATTAAAATTCCAAATTTGCATTTAGTTCCCGAATTAATTTAATTTACGCAAGGGCCTAAATTTTACAGATTCATACATTTAATTTTCAAAAATCTTCACAAAGGTCCCTGTCAGTTCAAAATTTGGTACCATTGGTCACATTGGGCTGGTACCGATTGTACCAACACATTATCGCAAATCACAAACATTAAAACATGTCAGAGAGGGACAAGGTAACACCAGTCACAACAACAACCCCAACAGAGGATTGCCGGAACACCTAAGGCACCCTAGTACCGGTACTGGTACAGTACCAGTAAGGAAAGACAGAAACTAGCACAAACAGCAACCAGCTAAGCAATAAAACAGGCAAGTCACGGCCGGTACAAGGCATACAAGGAAACAAGAAAACAAAACAAACCAGGACAAGCCCAGTACCAAGCCAAATCCAACCGGCTAGTACCAAAGGAAAAACCAGCACCCCACATTCACAGTAAAGATCGGCCAAGCCGAGAAAATCAACAACCCGCACTCGGCCATTAAATCCCAAAATCATCCCGCAAAAATACAGAACAAGCATAAATTAAGAGGGGTGCTTTTTAATTACCCAAGAGAGGCTCCGAATGCAAAAATGGGCAGCGAAAAATGGCCGGCACCAAGATGCTTGCCTCGCCTCCGGCCGTCAAGCAAAATCAGCAAGCAACACCACAAGAAATAGCACCTCCAAGCACCAGTACAGCACAAGGAAGGCACCGGATCAACCCAAAATCGCAAATGCTCTAACACAAAACCCTAGGTTTTGAAAAAAATTCGAAATCCACAGAGAAAAACGAAAATGAAAGAGATAGATTTTTCTCAACACATGAGCGAAAACAGAGAGAAAAACCCAACTCAAAAATGAGAGAGAGAAAGGTATATATAGCACCCGGGTTTAGGCAAACGCACGGGAGAGGCGCAAGTGTCAAGGCTCCCTGACAATAGGACAACCAAAGTCATCGCGCGCACGAGGGATAGGGGGCAAGTGAACCATCACCGTGCGGGAGAAAAGGGGGAAAAACCCTAAGAGTTCTCTAATCGCGAAAGAGAGAAAGGGGGAGCAGGGGTGATTCGAACGGTAGGGGTCCAAGAGAGAGAGAGAGAATGAGAGGAGAAAAGGGAAATAAAAATGGAGGGGTTTGCATCAAGATTTGTGCAGAACCAATTTGAACGGTTGAGATAAATCAGGATTCAATTGAGACAATCAATAAGAGAGATTTTTTTAATTCAAATTACTTAATGAGATTCGAAATTAGAAATCGATACGAATTTATCGAACGTTAGTCATATTTATTTCATAAAACTTAAAATTTCATTAATCGTTAAATTTTCAATTGTATTATTAATAAGTACATTTCTTTATTAGAGAATCGTATTAAATCTATAACTCGTAATTTTAAATTTATTTTAATAAATTAATTAATATGGCAAATTTAATAAATTCTAAAAATTTTATTACATTAATTGCACATTTATATTTTTCCTTAATTAATTAATTAAAATTTTAATTAGGGGTAAATTTTGATTATTAGTCTAATTAATTCGGGTTATAACAGTTTCGCTCATGTGCTGAGAATTTACCTCTCTCTCTCTTTCTGTTTCCCTCTCTGCTTGCTATACCCCCAAAACCCTAGGGTTTCGATTGGGTCTTTGTGCTTGTGATTGTTCTCTAGTGCCACCTTATGTTGTTTCCGATGCTTGCTGGCGCCTCTTGCTTGTGGGCTTGCTGATTTTAGAAGGCCGTGATGCGAGGCCATTCCCTTAGTACAGGCCGTTTCCCTTGCCTTTTTGCGATTTGGTCCTCTCTCGGATAACTCTTGAGCACTCCCTTTTTAATTGTTGCTTGTTGTGCTTGATGATTGAGTACTTGGTTGGGCTTTGTTGATTTTTGTTAATGTCTTGCGCGGGTTGTTGATTTTTCCGGCTTGACAGTAAATTGCGGCTGTGCTTTTGGGGTGGCTGTGCTGTTCTTTTTCTTTGTTTCCTTGCCTCTGGTACTGGGGTGTTTTGGTTGTGCAAACCCTTTGTTGTGTTGGCTGTTTGTAACTGTGTTGCTTGTTGTGACCTGGTACCGGCCTTGTGCTAGCTTTGTTGTTTAAATCGAGTCTGCTTCTGTTGTGTGGTGCTTTGTTTCCATTATTTTGCTTTGTGCTTGTTTTCCGATATTGGAGTGTTGTTGGTACCAGTCGGTACCAGCCCAGTAATGTCACTTGTACCGAAGTTGGACTGATAGGGACCAATTGAAATTTTTATAAAATTGAGGGCATAGTTGCTAAATTATGTGATTGTGTTAATTTACCTAATTTGAGGGACTTACATGTAAATGTGATGAATTTGAAATCATTAGGACTGAATTATGAATATAATTAAATAAGGGACTATTTGCATAAATTTTAAGGCCTTGGTGATATTCCCTATTCATAGGGATTCATGTGGAAAATGAGGGATTTTAGTTTGTGTGTCGGCTGAGAAGTTGGAAATTTCATATTTGGAAGAAATGTTAAAATGGACTTGATAAGGCTTCGGCCCCTAACGTTGATAATGTTTAATTATACCAAATTGGGCCTTTACTTATGGGCTTAGACCGAAAGTAAAATAATAAAATAGTATCTAGGTACATAACTTTATATTATAATTAGTTAATATATTAATTAACTAAAGTAATAAAGTAGTATCTATATACCATAAACTTTATATTATAATTAGTTAATATATTAATTAACTAAAGTAATCAATTAGCAAATATAATTTTTAAAAGTATAATTATTACAAATAAATGTAATTAGCATAGTTAGTTTATTATAATCTAAAATGGTAGGTTAGCATATATTTGAATGACACATTAGAAACACCTCACCCGTAGTAAATTAGAACTAATAATTTAAGTATTTAATTTATGAAACCTAAATATATATATATATATATATATATATATATTATATATATATATATATATATATATATATATATATATATAATATTTTAGGTTTTCACAAATTAAATACTTAAATTATTAGTTCTAATTTACTACGGGTGGGGTGTTTCTAATGTGTCATTCAAATATATGCTAACCTACCATTTTAGATTATAATAAACTAACTATGCTAATTACATTTATTTGTAATAATATACTTTTAAAAATTATATTTGCTAGTTGATTACTTTAGTTAATTAATATATTAACTAATTATAATATAAAGTTTATGGTATATAGATACTATTTTATTATTTCCTTTCGGTATAAGCCCATAAGTAAAGGCCCAATTTGGTATAATTAAACATTATCAACGTTAGGGGCCGAAGCCTTATCAAGTCCATTTTAACATTTCTTCCAAATATGAAATTTCCAACTTCTCAGCCGACACACAAACTAAAATCCCTCATTTTGCCCATGAGTCCCCTATGAATAGGGAATATCACCAAGGCCTAAACTTACGCAATATTCCCTTATTTAATTATATTCATAATTCAGTCCTAATGATTTCAAATTCATCACATTTACATATAAGTCCCTCAAATTAGGTAAATTAACCCAATCACAGAATTTAGCGACTATGCCCTTAATTTTATAAAATTTTTAATTTGGGTCCCTATTAGTGCAACTTCGGGTACCAGTGACATTACTGGGCTGGTACCGACTGGTACCAGCAACACTCCAATATCAGAAAACAAGCACAAAGCAAAATAATGGAAACAAAGCACCACACAACAGAGGCAGACTCGATTTAAACAACAAAGCCAGAACAAGGCCGTACCAGGTCACAACAAGCAACACAGTTACAAACAGCCAACACAACCAAGGGTTTGCACAACCAAAACACCCCAGTACCAGAGGCAAGGAAACAAAGAAAAAGAACAGCACAGCCACCCCAAAAGTACAGCCGCAATTTACTGTCAAGCCGGAAAAACAACAACCCGCGCAAGACATTAACAAAAATCAACAAAGCCCAACCAAGTACTCAGTCATCAAGCACAACAAGCAACAATTAAAAAGGGAGTGCTCAAGAGTTATCCGAGAGAGGACCAAATCGCAAAAAGGCAAGGGAAACGGCCTGTACTAAGGGAATGGCCTCGTATCACGGCCTTCTAAAATCAACAAGCCCACAGCAAGAGGCGCCAGCAAGCACCGGAAACAACATAAGGTAGCACCAGAGAACAATCACAAGCACAAAGACCCAACCGAACCCTAGGGTTTTGGGGGTATAGCAAGCACAGAGGGAAACAGAAAGAGAGAGAGGTAAATTCTCAGCACATGAGCGAAACTGTTATAACCCGAATTAATTAGACTAATAATCAAAATTTACCCCTAATTAAAATTTTAATTAATTAATTAAGGAAAAATATAAATGTTCAATTAATGTAATAAATTCTTAGAATTTATTAAATTTGAACATATTAATTTATTTATTAAATAAATTTAAAATTACGAGTTATAGATTTAATACGATTCTCTAATAAAGAAATGTACTTATTAATAATACAATTGAAAATTTAACGATTAATGAAATTTTAAGTTTATGAAATAAATATGACTAACGTTCGATAAATTCGTATCGATTTCTAATTTCAAATCTCACTAAGTAATTTGAATTAAAACAATCTCTCTTATTGATTGTCTCAATTGAATCCTGATTTATCTCAACTGTTCAATTGGTTCTGCACGAATCTTGAGGCAAACCCCTCCATTTTTATTTCCCTTTTCTCCTCTCATTCTCTCGCTGTCTCTTGGACCCCTCCTGTTCGAATCACCCCGCTCCCCTTTCTCTCTTTCGCGATTAGAGAACCTCTATGGGTTTTTCCCCCTTTCTCCCGCACGGTGATGGTTCACTTGCCCCCTATCCCTCGTGCGCGCGATGACTTTGGTTGTCCTATTGTCAGGGAGCCTTGACCCCTTGCGCCTCTCCCGTGCGTTGCCTAACCCGGGTGCTATATATACCTTTCTCTCTCTCATTTTTGAGTTGGTTTTTCTCTCTGTTTTCGCTCATGTGTTGAGAAAAATCTATCTCTTTCTATTTCGTTTTTCTCTGTGGATTTCGAATTTTCAAAACCCTAGGGTTTGTGTTAGAGCATTTGCGATTTTGGGTTGAATCCGGTGCCTTCCTTGTGCTGTACTGGTGCTTGGAGGTGCTATTTCTTGTGGTGTTGCTTGCTGATTTTGCTTGACGGCCGGAGGCGAGGCAAGCACCTTGGTGCCGGCCATTTTTCGCTGCCCATTTTTGCATTCGGAGCCTCTCTCAGGTAATTAAAAAGCACCCCTCTTATTTATGCTTGTTCTGTATTTTTTGCGGGATGATTTGGGATTTAATGGCTGAGTGCGGGTTGTTGATTTCTCGGCTTGGCCGATCTTTACTATGAATGTGGGGTGCTGGTTTTTCCTTTGGTACTAGCCGGTTGGATTTGGCTTGGTACTGGGCTTGTCCTGGTTTGCTTTGTTTTCTTGTTTCCTTGTATGCCTTGTGTCGGCCGTGACTTGCCTGTTTTATTGCTTAGCTGGTTGCTGTTTGTGCTAGTTTCTGTCTTTCCTTACTGGTACTGTACCGTACCGGGTACTGGGGTGCCTTAGGTGTTCCGGCAATCCTCTGTTGGGGTTGTTGTTGTGACTGGTGTTACCTTGTCCCTCTCTGACATGTTTTAATGCTTGTGATTTGCGATAATGTGTTGGTACAATCGGTACCAGCCCAGTGTGACCAATGTACCAAATTTGAACTGACAGGGACCTTTGCGGAGATTTTTGAAAATTAAATGTATGAATGTGTAAAATTTAGGCCCTTGCGTAAATTAAATTAATTCGGGAACTAAATGCAAATTTGGAATTTTAATGCGGGCTTTTCGGTTTGGGCCTTGGCCTATTAATTGGGACTTGGGTCCTCTGTTTCTGCTGGGCCGTGGCTATTTAAATTAAAGGGGCTTCGGCCTCTTTTCCTGTGGGCTTGGGCTGACGCTTTTTACGACGGGTGGCCTGAAACAGAATATATTTATTGACGAAGTCATGGCAGCTATGTGCTGGGGCAATTTAACTTTATTGAGATGTCACTCTTAGTTAACTAGTATTATAGCAAATTAAATCACAATATCGTTTCTTTTTTCTTAAAGACACTGCCGTTGGTGATTAAAATCAGTAAAATGCAAGGTTAATATTTTTTCTTTTATGAAACGACCTAATGTGTTTCTTCAAAAACAAAAAAAAAACTAAACAAATCAAAATTAGATAATAATACATGATTTCAGGTCAGAAAACTATCCTTTAATTGCTAAGTCAATTATGACATGATGTATTGCATGTCAGTTACTCCTCTTCGGATTGGTATAATGGTATTCTAACTAGAACCTATACGAATTCGCTAAATCGAATAATGTGATATATACCCAATTTTTTTATAATGATAATCAATAATTTATTTAATACAAGGCGTTTAACAAGTCCGCAATGGAGTTATTAATATGTTGTTATGGTTATAACGGGAAAAGCGATAGAGATGGGGAAAAAAAATTGGGACCAAGACCAAGCAGTGTTTTAATATTCGGTTCTCATGCGGTATTCGAAAGGCCACCGCATACTGCAGTATTTAAATATGCGGCCGAATATGCAGATTTTTTATTAAATATTTAATCCCACAGTACTTAAATACAATAAGACAGTATGCAGAGAGGTTATAAAAGACTTTTGAGTGAGACACTTGAATAGAACACCTACTGGTCGGTCTAATATTCATTTAATGTGTTATGGATTTGGATCCAGAACTCTTTTAATGGATTTTGAATGTTTTTTAATTTTTTTAAAGCATAAATTCAATATTCAATTCGAATAGTTATTTTTTATTCGGCCGGATACTAAATAACAATATACAACTGTATATTCACCGAATATAACTGAATTTTAAAACAATGAGACCAAGTGATAACAAAGGACAGCAAAGCAAATACGGCGACTTGTTGGCTGGTTTTGGGGGATATTTGAGCCTTTCCACAAATAGTGGTATTGCAAATTGTTGTGGCGCTCATGGTTTGCAAGTTGCAACTCAATTTGGTATGAAAACTGCTGATTGGTAGGTACGTCAGCACTTGCCTCATTTGGTCAATTGGTCTTATCCTGTTATCCATACCCCATATATTAATTATTCTAGGTGTTGTTTTGACTATGCTTACTATTTAAGTTCCTCACACACAATTGCATTAGGCTTGTTATTAAATTAAACATTTAAAAACTGATTTCAAAGGACTGCATCAGCAGCTCTATCTTAAATTAAATTTTACTTTAATAATATTGAAATTGTAAAGTCAAATAATGTAATCAACCTTCATTTTAAAAATAAACATAGAAAGACAGTTCCAGTTTCCAAATTCTTCCTCCCTTGCAAACGGAAACTTGGTTCAAGTGGATAGGTAGAAGACAAAATACTACTTTTTGAGAAGCTAGCAAAGTTCATCTTCCCTTGCTTATATAATTAATTTTCCACATGTTTCATAATGACGATCGCTGTTTCTAATTTAATTTTGATAGACCAGTTATTTTCTCCGACGGTATTGACGCTTTCATGGTGAATGAAGGGTTGCCTAAAACAGAAATATTTATTGACGAGGTCATGGCAGTTATATTTTT
The DNA here is from genome assembly GCA_025461045.1 of Carex parvula. Lineage (NCBI taxonomy): Eukaryota > Viridiplantae > Streptophyta > Magnoliopsida > Poales > Cyperaceae > Carex > Carex parvula. The sequence continues at coordinate 47,013 of JAJGRW010001186.1, read as the reverse complement.
TTAAGGGTTACCTACTAGAATTATTGGAGATACATAGCATTACCCCCTTACGTGGTGGATTTTTGTAAAATGCTCGTGTAGCTTGTGTTCGGGGTCCAATTTGAATTGCTGAAATACTGTGAATGTGGGGAAAACACATTCACTCAGAGTGAAATTTTTTATCCCACGCGCAAAGTAGCAGCCGGACAGGCCCTTATATACTGATGTTACGTACATTGTAAAAAGACACAATTTGATGAATAAAGAACAATATGATTTCAATTAAATTAAATTAAGAAGAATTAATATATATATTTTAAAATCTTGCTAATCTTCGGAGGATTGGATACCTTGCATTTGCAAAGAGTTTTTCAATATATATTTGATACCTTGCATTTGGATACCTCGGCATATTGGATACCTTGCATTTGCAAAGAGTTTTTCAATATAGTATTTGATACCTTGCTAATCTTCGGAGGATTGGATACCTTGCATCTGATTAATATATATATATATTTTATAATCTTGCTAATCCTGCCAAGTATTTCAATACCTTGCAT
>JAJGRW010001186.1:0-40940 GCA_025461045.1 Carex parvula | reverse complement strand
ACCAAAAAAAAAAAGTCGGGGTTAGATCTCCTTGTGAGAAACAGCTGGGTCGGGGAGTAACTGGAATCGTGATATTTCTTTTCATTTTCTGGATTTGTTTATCTCAACTTGTGGTGCGGAGGCCGGAGTGTCGCTTTCTGTCTTAATTCAATTCAGCGGAAGGGGCGTTGGCTTAGAATTGCTGTATTGCGGCTGTACTGCGGCTGTACGCGCACAAAGGAAATTTATTTCTTATTACTCTGTTCAGTTGAGTTTCCTTACTGCTTACCTTTTCTTCGTCCTGACCGTCGTTTTTCGGTTTGAACCAGTGAAGATAGTGATGCACTTGCACGACGACCATATGCTCAATTGTTGAAAAAAGTGTGCGTTTGGGTCCTAAAAATAAAAAAGGTTTTACACGAATCCAGTGTTTTAAAATACTATCTATATATAGGTTATTCTTTTTAATAATTTAGCACATATTTATATTTAGATGATATAAGCCGAATGTATAATAATATACAATGAGATTTTAATTTTAAAACTTTTAGTAAGATTAGACATATGAATTTAATTAACTTTGACTTGTATCATTCAATAAATTTTAAGATAATAAAGTTAGCGTCTTAAATGCACGTAGGCCTTACATCATTCCTTCACTGACAATATTGAACAACTGAATACTATTGAGATCTTGTTCCCGCCCCCTTCTTTTTTCCAGTCTTTTGTTCTACCTAAAAATATTTTAATTTTTGTTATAGCTGCTAAAAATTCAGTCTGAAAAATATTAATCTGAATTATTTGTCGTAGTTTTTCTAATAAATCAAAGTATATAGTATTTTATCTATTTTCAAAGAAATATATAAAATATTTCAATAAAAAAAAAATAAATTAGAACATTTATGTAATTAAAAAAATAATAAAAAAAACCTAAAACTTAGCGGTTTTGGAATTCCAAAATCGCAAAATTATTTTGCGGTTTTAGGCTGAATTTCCGCAAAAAAAAAATTGCCGTTTGGACAGATTTTGAAATTTCTCAGACTGGAGTGTAGATTTTAAAATTTGATATTTTTTTTAATATTAATAAAAATTTCGGAATCAAATCACTATATAATTTTTTTTCTTAAAAACTCTGACGTTGACAATTATAATCAGTAAAGAGATAAATTTGTAATATCATATTTATCCTTTATGTTTTATTATTTATTTATTTATTTTATAAAGAAAGTTGAAGGTCAAGCTTATCAACTTTCATTTAGTGTCTATAAATAACTTTTTATTTAGATTTCAAATATATTTTTATTTTTAACAAGGGGTAAAGTTATATAAATTTAAAAATATTTTTAATAAAAAATAAAAAATTGAGTAAATTAGTTTGTTTTTGAAATTAAAAAGGTAAATATAATATTATGAATATTAGAGTAATTGGTACTTAATTTTGACGTTTTTGAGGAATATACATGAAAATTTGCCCTTAAGGTCCTGTTCGGCCAACTCCTGTTGCCGTGGGAAAAAAAAAATTCACTCTTAGTGAATTTTTTTTTCCCACACGCACAATAAAATTTGATTCAAAAAATTTCTGTTCCTACGCCCACACCCATTTCCGAGTTGGCGCCGAACAGGGCCTAATTGTTTATTGGACTAATTGCTACTCCAGTTGTTAAAACGATTCTAGTTCCAGTGAACAGAGAAAAGACTTATGAATATTCACAGTCACCCCATAAATATGTAATTAAAGACAATTAAATAAATGAACTAATGATTTAACGAATACTATTTTAATTCTACTACAAATAACGGGTACATTATGTCCCCTGTTCCAACAAAGGCACTAAGATGAAACAGAGCATATTCAATGCCTCCCAAAACTATCCAAAGAAATATTACAAAACATCTAACTCCAGAGAGACACAGCCGTACACCATTGATTGTCGTCTAAATCACCAATCCAATCAAAACGAGGCTCAAACATCAGTCCCTCGGCCAAGCTCGCATAGTACAGCCCCAAATTCATATCCCCATCTCCATGCCAATTAGAATCCATTTGATCACTGGCAACCGGATTGCTCTTAGACACAGGCAATGATGACGAGATCCCTTCCGTCTCGTCGGCAGTCTCAGTTGATGATGATGAGGAAGTGAAGTTCTCGGCTGAGTCTGACGAATTCCTTAAATGAAGTGCCTCCGCTGCCTCGATGGCAGCCTGTTTCAGCTCTTTCACACTTGAGAAGGAAGGAGGGATGCTGATCAGTGACGCTGAGTCAGCAAAGTTCAGGCAAGCAGAGCGGCCCCTGAAAGCCATTGCTGCTACATCATGCGCCCGAGCCGCCATCTCAGCAGTTCGGAAAGTACCGAGCCAGATTCTCGATTTATTATTGGGGTTTCGGACCTCGCAGACCCAGTGGTTCAAAGTACCTCTGCGCCGAACACCTCTGTAGACGGGATGCCTTGTTTCTTTAAACTTGGTGCGTCCTGACGGCTTCTTCGGAGGCGCCGACCATACAGTCGTGTAGTCAGAGTCTCTGCCAGAAGAGGATTCCATTTGAGAATTGAAGTACTTGTTATCGAATAAGAGCGAATTAATAGAGCTGAAGAGAAGAGAAGTGTATGAGTTGAGTTTAGAGTGAGCAGTTTGGAGTTTGGAAAAGGGAATGGAAGAAAGTATTTATAGGTTGTGGGGAGCAGAAAGTCGGAGTCGCAACGCGGAATTATAGAAAAAAAAAAGCAAGGCAGCGTTAAGGTATCTTTGTGCAAGAAACAGCTGGGAACGGGAAAGTGACTTGAATGTAGTCACTTGTTTCTATTTTCTCGTTTTCTTTATTGTTTCTCGTCTTATTGAGATAAAGAGGTAATAGTTTGTGTTGCTTTCAGTCTCATTACAGCGGATGGGCCGTTATAGTTGCTGGCTTGCGGCTGTCCGCGCACAAAAGAATGTTCTCTTTCTATATTCCTCTCTCTTGACCTTTCTTACTGCTTACCTTTTCATCGTCTTGACCGGAATTCATATCACCGACGGTACCGTAATAGGGAATCTTTTACAATTACTTGATCTGGACCGTTTCTTTTAACTTGGCACGAATCTCAAAGCCCAATAATACTGCCCCTCAGTCAGCCCGAATCCCAAACCGTAAATAGCTAATTGTAAAAGGGAATCTTTTACGGTACCGTCGAGGATATGGATTCGTCTTGACCGTCGTTTCGTTTGAATCGCTGATGCACTTGCACTTCGACCACAATTGTCGAAATAAGTGTGCATATTGTTAATTAGCGTATGTTTATTTTTGTTTGTAATGAACTGGTAAATATGACATAAAACCGTATATATAATGATAACCAATGAATATATTTTTTTCATAATTTTCAACTGATTTGACATATAAATTTAAATTTTGACTGTAACATTCAATTAATTTACGATAATATATTATTATGTAGTGTTTGTTTGTGTTTTTTACTATAATTGTCTGGACATTTATTTATTTCACAAGTTTTGGAAAATGTTTATCACAATTATCGAATATTGCGGCGCATGTGGTTTCAATCTGAATTTGATGTGTGCTGGATTGTTAACGTCAGCGCTCACAATATTTGCTGCAATTCGGTCTTATTCATGGGATTGGGTTTTATTCAGACGGTTTTGGATAAAGGCTCGTTCAAAGTCAAGCTTAAATATTCTATTTGTATTGAAATTTGTGCAAATATATTTAAAACTTAATAAATATAAATGGTTTCTTGAATCTAAATATTTATACAAATTTAGATGCAAATCGGACGGTTTAAGTCAGACTTTGGATGAAACTTTGTTCAAAATTGTTTGGACAAAAAACCCACCCCTTATTCATACTCCTATATTCCGAAATTTTTATTAATATTCAAAAAATATAAAATTTAATATTCTGCATCCAAATTCAGAAAAATTCAAAATATGTCTGACCTGAAGAATAATTCTTCGGATTCAGACCTTCTTTTCAGAAAATTATTCTTCGGATCTAAAGACGCCTGGTTAACGCGGATTTGGAGAATAATCTGTAGATTTGGATTTTTGGAAAATAATTCTCAATAAGAAATGTTTTGATGGTCCTGTGTATTTTTATGAAACGACCTAATTAAGTTGAAATAGCAATTTCTTTTAGCTAATTAAGAACAAATCAAATTATACTAACTATAACTCCTTTTCCGATTGAGCTCCAAATTAATTGGAACCTATTTGAACTTAGTTAAGTTGGATGGATATTCAAACTATGAACATGATTATAATGGGTATGGTATAGTTTTAATCAACCTATCATAATCAAATATGAACTTAATTTGATACCTATATAAATATCCGATTTAATTTAATGCTAATATAATACTAATAATTCTTTTAAAAAGAAATATTCATAATAAGTAAATCGTCCATATGCCAACAGTAGAATTGGTAAATATCTATTAATATTGTTGATTAGTTGTCTAATTTTAATGCAATCCTGAAATCATGAAGGTTTCAGCTAAGAAAATTTTATCTCTAATCATAATACTACCTTTCTTCCTCCTAAATGTTACATCAAGGGAATAGTACTTTTGATTACATGGGTAATAATTTGAATTGAAATTATTATTTTAATTTTATTATCATGTTGTATTGTATTATTACGATTAATAATAAAATTTTGACTTAGAATAATGCTTATTTAGATAGATAATAATCTAGGGGCGGAGGCAAGTCAAATGCACTTGGAAGTCCTCTGATGGCATCTACATCCCTATTACTATTAGAGTTTCTAATTTGACGTGGCAGTTTCTATTCTAGTTTCAGAGATGTAGTTGAGTTTCTTATTTAGAACTATGCAATAAAGTTTCTTATTAAGAAACTGTTTATAAACTTCATACTGATCAAATGATTGACTCAAATTATTTCTGCTTTTTAATTTGTTGCTGAAGTGGCTTAATAGAAACTCTAAAATTAATTTCAGGGATGTGAGAGTTAAAAATTTTAGAGACCTTAATTTCTAAAAAAAAGTTAACAGTTATTTAAATACTCATTTGAGTTGCTGGGATGCAGATGCTAAGATAACAAAATATTTTGGTTTAGATCCGGGCCGTCTGATCAGAATCCGGACCAATATGATTCGAAGTGCACTATACATAGCTTCTTTAATATTTGTGTCAATTTTAATTGTGCGATCCGGATCTAAACAGTCTGTGACCTGAGGTGATATGAATTCAATACTTAGTGGTTTGTTGGACAAAATTTGCCCCATAAATATTTACTATGACTCCATAAATATGTAATCCAAGCCAATTTAATAAATGAATGAATGAATTAACGAATGCTACTTTAAGTACACTACGAATAATAAGTACATTGTGTTCCGTATTCCAACAAGGCACTAAGATGAAACAGAGCATACTCAATGCCTCACAAAACTATATATCCAAAGAAAAATTTCAAAACATCAACTCCAGAGAGATACCATCGTACACCATTGATTGTCGTCTAGATCACCAAACAAATCAAAAGGAGGCTCCAACATCAGTCCCTCGGCCAAGCTCGCATAGTACAGCTTCAAATTCATATCTCCATTGCCATCCCAATTAAGATCCATATGATCATTGGAAACCAGATTGCTCTTAGATACAAGCAGAGCGACCTCTCAAAGCCATCACTGCCACGTCATGCGCCCGAGCGGCCATCTCAGCAGTCGGGAAAGTACCGAGCCAGATTCTAGATTTATTATTGGGGTTTCTGACCTCGCAGACCCACCGGTTCGTGGTGCCTCTTCGCCGAACTCCTCTGTAAACTGGGTGTCTTGTTTCCTTGAACTTGGTGCGGCCCGATGGTTTCTTCGGAGGCGCTGACCAAACAGTCGTGTAGTCTGTGTCGCTGCTAGAAGACGATTCCATTGAAGTGTTAATTGATCTCTGGGTTGATAATTAGAGAGTGTGAGTAGACTAGTAGAGTCGGTGAGTGAACTGTATGATGTTCTGAGTTTTGAAATGGATAAAGAAATAGGAAGGAAGAAAGTATTTATAGGTTGTGGAGAGGGAAAAGGAAGCGCACCCAAAAACGCGGAGTGTTAAGCAACAGCTGAGATGGGAAAGTGACTGGCAGGTCTGATTAATTTATTGTTTCTCTTTTGGGGAGTGAGCAGCGTGTTGCTTTCAAGCTATACATTCAGCGGCTGGGGCGTTAGTTTGATTGCTGGGCCTAGGGGTGTCAATCGGTACGGTATGGGGGCGTTAGTTTGAAATGTAATTACATATTTATTAAAATTGATTTTATTTATATTCTTACCCGTTAATGTAATTACATACTCATTAAAAATTGATCTTATTCTACTCTATTATTATCCGTTAATATTATCAGGTACCGAAACGGTAACGGATGAATAACGGATATTACTAATATAATAATTAGTTTTATTATATTTTACAAATTTAAATATAAAAAACTCAATTATTTCACACATATGTAATTACATTTCTAATAAAAAATAAAAATGAATGTGTAATCAATTTCAATTAAATTGTTTTTTATAAAGGAAGAAATTCAAAAACACAAATACGAATACATATTTAGGTGGGTTGGAAATTAAATTGGATATATATTTAGATTTTATAATTACTCTATAAGATAACAGATACGAAATAGTCATTGCTCATACCCTTATCTATTTGGTTAACGAAAACTTTTTCTTTTATCTATACTCATATCCAATAAGCTAATAAAATAAAAAAATCTTAATCATATCTGCTTTTTCGAATACGATACAGATTAGATAAATAACTAAAAAAAGTACCTTGACACCCCCAGCTGGGCTGGGCTGCTTTTCTTTTTCTTGCCTTTTCCAAGTCTTAACCGTCGTTGACTAGTTGGGACTTTCGGCTGTTGTGAATGGTAAAAAGTAAAATAATAGAGGTAAAAAAGAATGAAATTTTATTATAATAAAAAGCTAAACTTGTCAGAGGTGACCAAATGGATTCGATATATAGTTTAGCCATACTTTGTGATATTAACAAAGAGCATCTATATTTATATGGTATTATTAGAGTTTCGACGTAGCAGTTTCTAATTAAGTTTTAAATATGTGAAAGAATTTTTTATTTAAAAATTATGCAGTAAAGTATTTTATTAAAAATTATATATAAATTTCATGTTAACTAAATGATTTATTCAAATTATCTATGTTTTTTAATTTGTTGCTGATGTAGCTTAATAGAAACTCTAAAATTAATTTCAGAGATGTGAGAGCTAGAAACTTTAGAGATCTTAATTGTTTAAACAGAAGTTAATAATTATTTAGAAACTCATTTAAGTTGTTGAAATATAGATGTGAATAAATGCATCAATATCTATTGACATTCTTGCTTTAAAAAAAAGGTCGTATAAAAAAGTTCAAATTGATCGGAAATTCAGAATTTTTTTTATAAACCATAATTAAAAAAAAATTTAGAAAACCAACATGATTACTTTTATTTTTATAAAAACCATAAGACCTAAAATGCCAATTCAGAAACTTTTTTTCAGACCGAAATGGCATTTCGATCCGTATTGGTTTCACAAATTTTCAGAAAGTCGGCCACAGAGAATCCAAAAAAGACTCCGGACTGAAATGTTATTTCTTTTTTTTAGGATTTAGCATTATTGTAAATTTAGTTAAGAAAATATTTACATTAATAATGACGTGTAATTCTTACTCGCTAGGTTGTGCCAAAAAAATTTAAAATGAAATAGAGTAAATTTAAATTTCATCTAATATCAATTATGGGAGATAAAAAAAAAGTGATCGGTTAAAAAGACATATCTAATTGTCTTTCGATTTCAAATTCAATTTGACCTACATCCGATATAATATGTGATACACAAGTGAGAAATCCAACATTATGCAAACCCTAAAAAGAAAAAAAAAAGTTGGGACCGAAATGCCATTTCGGTCTGGACTAAAAAAACACTTGACCAAAATGACATTTCGGTTCCAGGGTATTACACCAAAGGCTGCACGATAAACTGTGAAACCGACAGGGACTGAATTGCCATTTTGGTTCCAAAAAAATTAGCTACTGGACAGAAATGACAATTCGGTTCTTATAATTTTTGTAAAAAAAAAATAATTATGTTGGTTTGATAAAAATATTTTTTCTTAGTTATGGTTTATAAAAAAAATTCGGAAACTCGACAAGAAAAGTCAAATTGACCCTAACCGAATCCGATCTGACCCCTTTCTTACTATCTATATAGTAACAAAACTATCAGACTTGTCAAACTAATTTGATCCGAAAATAATTTGAATCTGAGATGTATTTCTAAAATAAAATGAATCGAAATCTGACCCAACTCAGAGACCCGACGATAGCTCGTAGTGAATCTAATCCGAACCAGACTCCGACTTCTATCCAAAATCGGACAATAGATTACTTAATTACCACATGTTCACTAAAATTGCAATTTAAAAAAAAAAAAAATCTATAGCATGAGGCATGCTACATGTGTCTATGAGCACAAGCTGAGTAACTGGTTGCCAACTACCTGCAGTAGAAGTGAAATAACTCGGTACAATTGTTATTTTAAACTAAGACCCAGTTGTTATTTTGTTATTTTAAATGTGGTTTGAGTGTAACTGTAGGGCCTGAGCGACGCCCTAAATGATTCTTTTTTCTTGTACTGGAAATGGGAATATGGTATCCAATATTCCATGAAGAAACCCACATTTGTTCTTTTCTCTTGCATTGATAGTGAGCCTAATTCAATAAACATCAGAACTCCTATAATAGGACGTTGAAATAAAGGGAACTGAATGGTGTATCTGTCCAGAGGCAATCTCAGCCCTCCATTCAGTAAATTCATCAAATCTAATCCATTCATCTGAATATGAGATTTTATGCATGCTATTTATATATTTGTACGTGTACAAATCTAAAAATAGTTATAAACCAACCTGCTATATACAAAGCCACATGGATTTTTCTTTCTCCTCAGTTGGCTAGCGCTATACGGAGATCGTCTTTCACCTCTTCGATCTCCTCCCTTTTGTATCTCCTCCCTCTTTTCTCTCTTTGATCCTCTTTTCTCCTGACTTCTTCACGAAGACAGTTCTCTTTTCTTCTTCCCCACGAAGTCTTCCCCAGCGTCTTCCTCTTTTCATCTCCTTATCTCTCCACTACAAGAAATTAGGCATTTAGCGGCATTAAGACCCCCGGCGCGATAGGAATCGCTGGGATAATTTTCAGATCGGGCCGCGCGATTGAAAACTCCGGGATACCTATCTAGCGCGATAGAAATTGCCGGGCGAAAAATCCCTCTCCCGCGCGAAAAGTCCTCTTTCGATCAAATCCCTACAGTCGGTACATCTCTCCATTTTTGGTCCACTTTCTCCCACTTTTTACACCCGAACAAAATTTTCTCGGCCGTGTGCGCCTCCGCCAGTCCGCCCCGGTTCTTCTGCGACTCCCCGGCCCCTACCGCTCTCCGCCACTGCGTCTCTCCGGCCTTCGCGACTCCGCGCGGACCGCCGATGCGCCTCCGCCGGCTGCCGATCCCCTCCCCTGCGGCTCTCTGGTCTCCAAGACTCCGCCCTGTCGCTCTTCTCCACTGTTTGGTTAGTTTTCTAATTTGTTGATTTATTAGGAATGGGTATTGGTAATCGACTAATAGTATTGTGTAGTTATAAAGCTTATTGTTACTGTGTACTTCAGTACTTGTGTAGTACCAGTACCACTTTAAGTTCTTGCACATCGGTCGCATTGCCCCCCAGTTCGTGCACACCAGTTGGAATCTGAGTAGGGAACTTGCTGGTACATGCATCAGGATCTTTCCAATGACATTATTGTTTATCTGTTCAATCATGGCATCATTATCTTGATTTGCCATTGAGGTAGAATGAGTGGAAGGCGGTACAGATGGCAAAAGGTCAAAAGCTTAAAAAAAAAACTATTCATGCATGCTATATAGAATCATCAAAAGTACAAAGTTGATCATTAAGTTCTACCAGTGACGGTTGAAAGATCACATTATTTTTATTTTTAATTTTTTTGCCAGTAGAAGGATCACATTATGTATATCCTTGCAAGATGAGAAGCCAAGAAAATGCCTAACATGCCACATAAGACATGCATCATATTAATATCACACACTCCCCTCTTCCAATTTCCTTAAAAGATATCAAATAACTCTTTTCCTTCTTTTCATGTGTACCAACAACAGTGGAACCACTTATAACTTGGACATCTTTTGGACGAAATGGGAGTTTTGGCCTATTTCTTTCTTTTGTTGCGTATTATATTTCCTGTTATGCATGGAATACACTATTTCAACATTTTACAGGGGTTCAAATAAAACCCCTTTATAACTGTTATTTTTTTTTTCCTGAAATAACAGTCATCTTTAGATTGAAAATTTACAGAGGATTGTAACCAAGTAATACAAATTAAGGCATAAAACTAAAAACGAAAATATAAAATATTGAAAAACAAATACCTTTTTTAAAGCAACATCATAATCTTCTAAAGTTTTTATAGGATGGATAAGAGGAAAAGGTGTATTTCTCTAACACTCTTTAGTTTTCTTGATTATCTTTGATTCTGTACTGAAGGGAGAAAGAGCAAGACACAATCGAGAAATTAAAATTTGCAGACTGATAGTAAGACAAGTGGGTTTGTTTCTTGATTCAGACTACAAAGGTACTATGCTAACACAGTTTCATTATAACGGGCCTACAAAGGTACTATGCTAAGTGTAGATTAATTATTAGTCTTATATAGGTGGATTATATAGTACCAGTAATTATTCATATGTATTACCAGTAATTGGGTGCACATTGATGCTAAGGTATTCAGGTGTGAAACAGGATGCTAAGTGTACATGAAATTTCTTCCAAAAACTACATCTCAGTTTCTCTTTCTTTGATTAATTATTAGTCTTATTATATACGTGGATTAAGAATGCAAGACAAAAGACATAACTTTTTATTTTCAGCAATCATATTATGTGATATTCATATGAGGGGCAATATAGTCTTTCACTTCTTCTCTAATATTGTAATAGACTTTTTGTTCACTTTATATGCTTGATATTTTGTACTTGCCGAACATGGGCTCCTTAGAGAGAATTAAATTCTTAATCCTTTCTCTCTCCTTAGAGGACTGCCGAATAGCCCCAATTTGACTTTATAAAGTGTTTACATTTCAGATTGTGTCATGCTTTGTCAACAAAGTTAGTATTTCACTAATTTTTTTTTCACTGAGAGGATGTTTCCTTTGCCATGTTTCTATTAGTTATCTGTTTTTTAGTTTAGTTAAATCCGATCTTTCTAAATGTGTTTCCTTAACAATTAATTGCAGTTTGTCAAGCACAAGGGTGAAAAAACACTTCTCCCTGCCTTGCAGAAAATTAAAGAAGGTCAGTATATGTATTTATGCCTTGTAAACAACAATTCTATAATAATTCTTTGGTGATTGCATTAAATCTGAACTGTTAATCATTTCAATCTAAGGCTGATTATACACTCATTTGTAACAGTTGAGATCAAATTGAGTTAAACAAAGCTAAATTACACTTGTATTTCGTCTCAATTAGTTGTCCTTTGCATGCAGAATTGATTGCCCTATGGTTTTTCTCCCTTTTTTTGGCTGAAAAATTTGTTCATTTTTGGTTGTACCTGATTTCAGGGTTTAATTCTTCATTTCTGGCTGAAAAATTATTGTGGCTTAATTATAGTTGTGGTTTGGTCGTTTCTTTTTTAATTTCAACATAATTTTTTGAAGTTGCATATAGGAAATATAGCCTTCTCAGTTTGGTAGTGCTTACACTATCCATCTGTAAGAGTGTAGCAGATCAGGATTTTTCTTGCACAGCCCATGCATTAGAGTCGCTCTTCTCCACTATCCTTGCACGGCCTCCGATCTCCCTTTCCTCTCTTCCGTTCCACCTTCCTCCAGAAGATGATCTCCTCTCTCTTCGATCTCCCTCGCTTTTCTTTTCTCTCTTCGATCTCCAGATGATGGAGTAAAAGGTAGTTAAACCCTAGCTAGCCGTCTCCCTTGTGATAATAGTTGGTAAAATAAGTACAAAGAGTTCAGCGTGCTCGACTGGAGAGAACAAGAGAGAGCTAGCATCCAACGAAGAGTTCAGCGTGCTCGACTGGAGAGAACAAAGAGAGAGCTAGCATTAGCGATCACATCTCTCTCTCTTCAAAGAATTGAGCTCTTCTTTGTTGGTGGAGATTAGAGATGGATGCGCTACGAAAGCACGCTAACAAATTGAAGGAGCAAGTCTCCAAGCAACAGCAGGTTTTTCTTTTCGTCGATTTTCAATCTTTTCAATTTCTCTTTTCATTACCGCATTCTTTCTTGTTTGTTCTTTCCTTGGTAACGTTCAAAATTCGGTTCTCAAGTGCAAAACTGGAAATGTTTAGGGCTTATCTGTAATTTATTCTTTTAAGTTACTTTTGGGTGAAATTTTATGAGGTCTTTTAAATTCACTGAATTGAACTAATATTTACAAATATTATAGGCAGTGAATTGACTGAAATTTATTATCAGGGCTTTTAAATTCACTGAATTGAACTAATTTATTCTTATAGGTCTTTCAGTTCACTGAATTCTGTAAAATTTTATTATTAAGTTCCTTTTATTTCTTTTCTTTTTAGTTTTATTTGCAGTTAAGACTTAGACATATAGTAGGATACTTTGAAATTACATTTCTTTGTCTAATCTTGTTTTTAAAAATATTATAGGCAGTGATAAAGCAATTTAGCGGCAGTGGCTATGAAGGCTCAGATGTAATGGTCATAGATGAACTCGAATTGCAGAGACACCTTCAGTTAGAGAAACTATACAAGTCTACTCGATCCGGAAGGGTAATGTTAAAAATAAATTTTCATGGTGCCGAATTGAGAGAGAAATCTCACTTATGATCTTGCAAAATGTCAAATTATTGTTTATTTGTAAAGAAAAGTAGAAGTAGGATGGATAATTTTTGTATTTGTGAAGTAACAGAGTTATCTTACAAGGTACATTTTGTTCTACAAGGGTGTATATTGCATTTTAATGTTTTTATGGGGGACACAAATGAAAATAGGCCTATAACTAACTATTATTTCATTGACCATTACAGAATTTCCAGAAAGATATTGCACGAGCAGGTGAAGCCTTTGTTTTTGTTGGGGAATAGGCACATAGAAATCGGTAAATTCCTTTATTTTTACTCGTCTCTAGATTATTCTCAACAGCCAGTAACTGTATCTTGGTAAGACAGATGTGGGTCCCAAAGAAGACAAAAAAGAGAGGACCCAATATTTCTTCCTTTTGCAGTTGACACCCAATTTCTTTGAATTCATATCGTCTGCAGTAACTCAAATATTGCAGAACGAATCCGGACCGTGTGATCCATATTGGCATAAATATTAAAGTGGGGCGTGAGCCAAATTGACCCGGATTCTGAACGGACGGTCGAGATTCTAAACCCAAGATCTGAGTTAATGCAGAGGATATGGACTCAATTTCTTTTGAGATTTTGCAAATAGCATTCAACCTTTATAACTCCTTGTTTCTTTTTTTTTCTTACTAAAAAGTTCAATTATTGGATTAATGTGATAAAAAAGAAACCTACCATTAAAGCATTAACAAATTTGCTTAAAATGGCTAATAAAACTATTGTCCCTTCATATCAATTTAAGTAAAAATTAAAGAAAGTAGGCTATGTATTGGGTTCTCAAATTAATTTAGAAAGGAAGAGTTGATTTTAAAAGGTTAGGGCGGTTTAGTGTTTCTTAATTTATTTCATAGTTCAGTGCTATTTGCAAAGAAACAAATAAATTATATCTTGTATATGAGAAACATTTGGGTTTTTTTTGCTAATTGTGCCAGGGACAAAATTGTCAGAGGATTGTTTTAGATATGGAAGTGAGAATACTGCCAGCGATGCAATTCTTGCTAAAGTGGCATGTCTATACGGAGGCGCCTTGAGAAACGTCGAGAAAGAGTACGAGGATTTCAACCAGATTTTATCTAATCAGGTATTTCTCTCTTTACATAATATGTTGTCAGAATTCGGATTATTTTGGGATATTTATTACCTACGTCTTTTGTTTGGAATGCGCACCCATATTTGAAAAGGATAGGGATCAAAGTCACGAAATATTCTCATTGCCTTGAACTAATTTTGTTGGGCGCATTTATTTATTTCTTGTTCTTTGTATTTTGTTGGCTGTTAAATGCGCCACTCTTGAGATGGATTCTTTCAGAGGGCTTGTGAAGTCATGCCTTTGGTAGAACCCATGAATAATTGTTTCAGACTGATTTGTTGAAATGATAATAGGCCACTTTTTTTAAAAAAAATATTCACTGAAACTATACCTAACATGTCTGGAAAGTCCTCAATTTCCTGATATATAGATTTAATTTGTAGGCATGGTGTTTATATTTCTGAGTAACAATTGGCAATTTGTTGAGGTCTTTTTGGATGAATCATGACTTTTAATAGAGTTCAAAGAATATTAATTGTTAGAACTTGTCTAGTAATTTTCTTTGAGAATATTTTGTGGTGACTTGTATCTATTTTTACAGGATTTCTGAGCATTATTTTTACTGAATTAATTGATTAAAAACTTTATAGTTGAATTGTTCATACTTTACAAAGTACTAATCTTACTATATTAGTTTTAATACATACTAAAGCCATATAGCTGTAAAGATTGAATAACGGAAAGATTTACAAAAAGATTATGCACTAATTAAGTATCAGTCAAATAGGAAGAAATCCTGAGAATATTGGCTATACTTGCAAGTTGCAACTTTCTCAATGCATGCTAAGTATCTCCAACGTCAATATTTTGCTTCTTATTTTCAACAAGTTAATATTGGACCGGCTGTTAGTCGTTAGATACTTTCCCAATGAAACTCGGAGCTGTTATACCTTGGCAAACTTGACAGCCGATATAATCATAAAAAACTTATAACTACAAAAGGATTCCAATATGATGATTTTTTTATAGTTAACTTTTATATGTCTTTTGGACAGGTATCCATTACTTCTCTTCCAATCCTTCTTCTATAGTCAAAATTGTTTGAAAAGACGAAATCAAACCTCTTGTATGCTTTAGGTTGTGCTCCTTTGATATCTCCTCCAGCATGGATGAAAAAGGTAAATGTTCCCTCCCATTCGAATTTCAACTTTTTCAAATATAACCCACCTCTATATATATCAATGAAATCCCCATTCTTGAAATTGCAGTTGCTCTATTCTCCTTTCTTCACTCAAAACCACTGATACTGTTCAAAAACCCTTGTTGTTTACTTATAACAATAACAAATTATACTTTGATCTTAGGAGTATCATTTTTTTTTGTTTTGTGTTCTTTCTGGATTTTGATCTATGATCTATTATTGGTCTTAAACAGTAATGATCTATGATCTATTACTGTGTCATAATATTTTTATTCGGGTTTAATGTTTTTGGTTTCTTACATAATTACATAAATTTAGTAGTTATTAATCTATTAGATGCCTCAAAATTCATTTATTCACTTATTATTGCTTGCATAATATGCAGGAAGTTCTTTGGCTACCTCAAACACTATACCTCATATTTTCGTATTCCTTTTCACAGTAAGTCATAATGTAATTATAAGGCGGTCTTCTTGTGATACACTATATTTGAATTATTCCAGCAATCTCATTCTAAAGTTTTCTCCTATGAACTCCTTTACTGTTATGTTCTTGGCCTTTTTCTTTAATTTTGTATTGATACTTCTTTGCTGTGATAGCATGTCTAAATTTGTAGTAATATCTTAATAAATATGTTCCCTAGGATAAAGAAAAGGTCAATTAATTAGAACTAACCAAAGTAAATGTCCTCGCTGTATTGTTAAATTCCCATTCAGGCCTAATATTTTGCACACTCATAATGAGATCAGAAGGGTAATTCTGGAATTCTTTCAATTTTGCACACTCATATATCACTAATTTATTTTAGAAGGGTTTAGGGTTTTATGGCATAAATAACTTAATATATCTCAATCCCGTTGCAATTTTGCACAGCTGTTGTGTCATTTTTATTTAATTTTTCTTTCATTGGTTGAGGAAATAGGTGCACTTTACATGGGCAATAAACTTGTGCTTAAAGTTGATAGCAAGGTCTGTTTTGTTTAAGAAATGATTCGTAAGCATCTCCTGCCTGTAAATAACTTGAAGGTTGACATTAATCATCCTAGATATAACTATTTATGAAGTACCAGTCTACCACCAGGAAATTGTATTGACCTCATCTTTTAGTGACACTATTTATGTTCTTGCATTTATTTTGTTTAATAATTGGAAAAACAGGTAAGCATAGTGATGGATCAGATGCTGAGGTTGCTACATGAGTGTGGCTTACCTCTAGAGGATGCTGATATTATCAACTCTGATGGTGTAGCCATGAAGAAGCTCTTGCTTGAGGTAAATTTTTGCAACTCTACTTAGATGCAGTAAGAATTCACATAATTGCTTATTTCTTTTGGTTTCTCATTGTATTTTTTCAATCTACACTTGCAAGTCTCAAAGGCAAACAATTCCAACATTGAGTTCTGAAATTCATAAATATTTTTTTCATCTGTGATTTGAATTTTCTTATCTCAATTTAGGCAAAACCAAAGATGACCCTTTTCACAGGAAGCTCAAGAGTGGCAGAGAAATTAGCTGCTAATTTGAAAGGTCGCATCAAATTAGAAGATGCAGGTTTTGATTGGAAAATACTTGGAAAGAAAGACCTCATAGCTCCAGCGGTTGATCCATACACTTATGATTCGGTGTAATTCATTTATAATTTGAAAGTAATTGTCTTTAATTTGATTAATAGTATTTGGAAATATACAAATCCTTAATTTTATGTATATAACACTTAAGTACATTTACAGTTTGCACAATAATTTTTGTGTCACGATTAACCATAAGGAGAGAAGTGAGAAAAAAACATCAAACTTGAGATAATTAACAAAACACTTATAACAGTAAAAATTTCACAGTAAAATAATTAAATTTAACAAGTATCCGCTGGTACGGTTTAAAAATCATATTTAAAGAAAGTGATCAAATAAAATTATAATTTTCACGGCAACGCGTGGCCGGTACTTACTAGTATACCTAAAGAACCCACATTTGTTCTAGAAACAAAAATTGACACTTTGTGTCGAAGATGCATGTTCGAAACTAGCATGGAAAATACTTTGTGACATTAGAATTTGAATGACCAAACTACTTGACTTCTATAGTTTTCTCAAAATAAATAAATAAATAAACATAGAATTAAATTCAATTAGCTTGATATTATAAAAATATTTGCAACTTCAAATTCAATTATCTTGAAATGCGCTGAAAGAGATGTTGAAATAACATTCACTTTCACCATGCCAAAACGGCGTAACACTTTCTCAGTAAAACTATTTTGTGAAAGAAACAACTTTCTTTCGGACTTATCTCTTGTGATCTCCATCTCGAGAATTTTTTTGGCGGCTCCCAAATCTTTTATCTCAAATGTCGAACTTAGTTGCTCTTTTAACCTCCTAACTTCTTTCAAGTTTGATGATGCACTCAACATGTCATCCACATAGAGCAACAAGTAAATGAAATCCCCACTATCCAACTTCTTGAAATAGACAAAATTATTATAATTGGAACGATGGAAATCAATACTCACCATCTATGTTACTCGGATACTCCAAATTGAGCATGTACCCGTATTGGACACGTATAGGATACCGATACGCACCCGATACAGCATCGATACGTACCCAATACGCCAGCTGGTGTATCGACTTACGTGGCGTATCCTTACTCAGCCGATGCAGTCGCCGATACTCCATTGAAACCCACAGATATGGCTGGATACCACATATACAGCTGAAGACGGCAGATCGGAACCCATGAGCTGCGCTCGTGGCTGTGAACCGCGTCCGTGGACCACTGCAAATGTCTTTTTTTTCTGCTGTCAGCGTGAATCGAACCTGGAACTTCCCAGTTGAGCATCAAAATCTTTAACCACTACACTGGAGTATCATATGTGATAAGTTCTAGTAAATATAGTATTTAACTTCTACTTAGGTTAAGTCTTTATTTTTTTACAAATTTAATTTAAGTTATGAATATCTAAATACAATATATAAAATAACAAAAAATAATATATATAATAGGCGTATCGTATTCTAGATTTTTTAAAATTACCGTATCGCCGTATCCATGCAATATAGCTCACCATGAATGAGTCAAAATTTTTGTACCATTGTCGCGGTGATTGCTTAAGGCTATAAAGGGACTTTTCAAAAGACATACGGTCCTTCTTCCCGTAACCTCAAAACTCTCCGATTGACTCATGTAAATTTGCTCCTCCAAATCATCATGCAAGAAGGCGATTTTCACATCCATTTGCTCCAACTCCAAATTCTTCATTGCCACCAAAGAGAGCAATTCTTGGGTTTGAGAAGAGGAAGAGAGCAAAAGACAAAGAGACAACTTCAATTAATTTTTATTAGGCTTAATTTTCTCTCTTACAAAAAGTCTATACATATGCAATAACATAAACATAAATGGCCCAATGAGTCCAAATATCAATTTGGGTCATAACATAACACTATCATATCGTCAAGCCGAAATTTTAGTAGTTAACAACTTTGATTATTGCTTCCCACGTAATTGAATTTTTCTTTATTAGATTATCAAAATCAAGATGACATTTTAACAATGTTTTAAATAGCGTTTATAGCGTCATAGCGGGAAGGCTACAAAAAAAGCTATAGCGAATAGCGTAGCTATAGCGGAAGCTATTCCAAATAGCATTTTTTTTTTACAAAAATTATATTATATATTTGTACTATACATTAACATTATCTAAAGTTTCATAGAACAATAAATAACACCAAATTAATTAAGAAATTATAATATTCATATTGAACTAGTACAAAAGTCCATGGTTCAAAATATCCATAATAATATCATAAACTATCGATCTTTTTTTATACAAAATATTTTAAGCATCATGATTCATTCTATTTTTTTTTTCTATACAAAATAAATTTTATGAATCTTTATTTAAGCCCATATAAATTGTCTAAAAAAGCCCAATATGCATAGCGCGCTACACGCTATGCGCTATAGCGGGCCGCTATTACCACTATAGCGGTTGTAGCGCAATCAGCGTATTTTCATGCCATAGCTTAGCGTTTAGGGTCCAAAAACGCTATAGCGCCGCTATAGTGCGCTATTTAGAACACTGCATTTTAATAAGAGCGAGGGTGATATGCATATTACATAGTCTATGTTATGAATTTACATAAAAATATATTTAATATTTAAAAGTCAAAACTAAGTTCATTGATAAAATATTGAAGATTTATTGACATTGAATATTTTAACGATGTTAACAATAAATTTCGTAAATTAAGTTTTTTTTTTAAGATGGAAAAACTATAGGCACATATAACAACTTATGATTATGTACATGTACATTTCATATAATTTGAGTGAAATTTAGTATTTCATTAAAGACCAACCGTTCAATATAAATTGTCGAAAGTTTTTAAGTCAGTCGAACGATTTTTTAAGACCAACAGTTCAATTTAGTATTTGTTTTAAGGGTTAATTTTTTATGTATTTTTGAGACTTCTTTAATTTCTTATTTTGCTCCTAATTTAATTAGGGCCGCAAACGAATGAAACCAAATCAAACTTACTTTAGTTTGAGTTTGAATAAGATTCGAACTGAACTAGTTTGATTTGTTTCAGAACAAACTTCAATCGAACGAGTTAATTGCGAATTTTTTTTTCGAATCGAAGTCAATCGAATCACGAACTACAAGCTTTTTTGGCAGCCTTATAGCCCTTTGTTATTTTTTTGAAAATTGGATAGCTTAAACTAAGCATTGCATTAGATTGGCTATTTTTGCGAAATAGCTTTATAATTTTAGGGATTTTGATGTTTTTATAATTTGTTTTTGTAAATAACTTTTTTTAGTACCAATATATCTGTTGGTGGCACGCCGCCAGCCATAAAAAAAAAAAACAATGCATTGGATCTTATCTGATCATATCAGGTACCTATTTGTATCTATTTGAATGAAATCTTGATTTTGCACTGAGTCACTGGCGTTGCTTTAATTTGAACGGTACATGTTAATTAAAATTCGAACCTAAATAGTTGGCGAACCAATTTCGAACGAACTATACTCAGTTTGAGTTTGAGTTTTAATAAGATTCAGACCGAATTGGTTTGATTTGTTTAACGAGTTAATTGCGAATTTTTTTTTCGAATTAAAGTCAATCTCACGAACTACGAACTTTTTTGGCAGCCCTACTCTTAATTATATCTAATATATCTCTCTAACTCTGATTTTTCTTTTCTATTTGCCCCTTTAAATTAATAACTCACAATTAAGTAGTTTTTAATATATTTTTTCCAATCATACCCTTGTCCTTATCCTTTCCCTCTAATTTAAATTATAACACTGACGATGGGATTATCTTTTGAAAATCAATCTCTAACAATGACCAATGCCTTCTATAAAGTGCTATTGAGCGTAACAGCAAGTTAATGCCTTTGTTTTTAAAAATATGGGGTACCATAATTTCAATAAGGAATCACAACCTTTACAAACCCTTACAAGCATGGATCTACTAAATTCAATTCATCAATCTGTTAAGAAGAATCAAAAAGTTTGGTTATCCCATGTAGAGTTCTTGAGTGAGAGAAGGTATTCTGGGGAGGAAGCCCGATAGAATGGTCTCATATGGTATAAACTATAGGGGAAATTGGATCCATGCCACTCCAAAGTAGTGAATTTAGAAAAATGCCACCTCAAAGTTTTGTTTTTGCTAAATACCACTCCAAATCACATATATTAAGAAATATGCCACAAATTACAAATTATTATACATTTGTAATAAAAAATAAATAGAATATGTTGTATATTGAATAGTATTTTCGTATATTCCAAAAATACCCCTCACAGTAAGGGTTAATGGGTCCGGGTTAATGGGTCCGATCCGATCAAAAGAAATGGTGTAAAACCAACCCGTCTCCTCTCTTCGTCTCCTCACCCAGCGAGCCTCTCCTCTCTTCCGTCGAGCCTCTCCTCCCAGTCGCAAACACCACCATTGGAGACAGAGACCTAGAATTTCTAGACTATAGCACTCGCTAATTTGAACCGGTATAGGGCCTGAGAGATCATTCAACCCAGCCCGAATTATTCTAAGTTCTTTTAGCATTCTAATTGAAGGTGGTATCAGCCCGGTTAGGTTATTGCTGTAAATGACAAGTTCTTCAAGGGAAGTCAGATTGCCAATGCACTGGGGGATTTCATCAAACAGGTAATTCTCACTCAGAAATAATTTTTTGAGAGAATTTAAGCCACAAAAGTCGATTGGGATGGTACTGTGTAGCCTATTTGTACTGAGGTCGAGCACCTCTAGACCGGTACAGTTGGCAAGGTCGGCTGGTACCGGCCCAGAAATTGAGTTTTTGGAGATATTAAAAATGGTAAGAAGTGGTAGGTGGCAGAGAGCAGGAGCGGTGGATAGATTTCCTTGGAGATTGAGATCGTGCAGTGTAACAGAGATTACGTCAGAATTGTTTGCACATGCAATGCCATTCCAGTTACATGGATTCGGGTAAGTAGAGTTGGGTGAGGAGACGAAGAGAGGAGACGAAGAGAGGAGACGGGTTGGTTTTACACCATTTCTTTTGATCGGATCGGACCCATTAACCCTTACTGTGAGGGGTATTTTTGGAATATACGAAAATACTATTCAATATACAACATATTCTATTTATTTTTTATTACAAATGTATAATAATTTGTAATTTGTGGCATATTTCTTAATATATGTGATTTGGAGTGGTATTTAGCAAAAGCAAAACTTTGGGGTGGCATTTTTCTAAATTCACTACTTTGGAGTGGCATGGATCCAATTTCCCCTAAACTATATGATATATGAGTAGAACTGGAGTATTTTTAAATTTATCAAGTCTCTTTGTGAACTTAATTCTAATATATATCAGATTTTACTTCAAATGACAAATCTGAACAGTTGAAATCCATCTACCTTACGAGGAATGTGTCTACATAAATACAGATCGAATACGGATGTTGACATTCAATGTAAACACATTCTTCCTCATAATTTTTTTACTTCTTTTTATTTTTTTGTTTGGAAACCTACCATGCGGAAGATGGCAAGCTCCCAACCAAAGACTTACCCACCTCAAGCGGCAACCGGAGAATGACAAGTAGTGCGACGCCGTAGGCGATACCCCGACCAATGGAAGACTACAACTGAAGCCCAGGCGATACCCCTACACATCATCCCTCACCTATGCCCAAGTGGTTGCAACCCCGCCTCGATCCAGTAATCCCTCACCGGCAGCAACCCCAAACACCACACGCCCATCCTCCCCTATCTCACCTCCCGTATCCGTACGTATTCGATCCTTATTCTAATTTTTTGAATACGGATCGAATACATACGGATGATATTATCCATGCGGTTTTCACCTCTATGTATTGAGTCGAAAGGAACATAAATAATAAGAGTTACAATCAACAAACTTATCCAAAATATATAAAATTTAAAGTCCAATCGTTCCCAAGTAATTCATGTGGAAGTATTATCCGATGATAGAGAACCTTATTTGAATTAAGGAACCTATCATTTCTAATTAGGTCAATATTCTTTTAAGTGCAAAAGTATATATTTGTTCAAACTTCAAAACTGAAGTTTAAAGTTTAAACAATAATAACAACAAAGGTTCCATGCCTATTTTGATAGGGACTCTGTATTAACTTTTGAAATTCGTGCCAAGTTAAAAACTGGCAACTCAGATCAAATTGTACTCAGTCAGGTATTGCCCTGGATATGAATTCATGTTTATATTCCCTTGCTTTATTAATTAGTTTTACAAGCGAATTTATATGAGACTTAATTTTTGAATTTAGATCCGGACCGTCAAATCTGTTGACACGAGATCCGGACTTTTCACAAATACAGTCGCTGTTTTTGTTGGACCAAAAGCTACTCCAATTTATATAAAAAAAAAAGTACCTCGGATTCTAGTTCCAGTGAACAGATGAGAGACTGATGTAATTCAAGCCTATTTAATAAATGAATTAACGAATTAACAAATGCTACTTTTAAGTACACTACGATTAATGGGTACATTGTGCTCCCTAGTTCAACAAGACACTAAGGTGAAACAGAGCATATTCAACTCCAGAGAGAAACCGGCGTACACCATTGATTGTCGTCTAAATCACCAATCCAATCAAAAGGAGGCTCCAACATCAGTCCCTCGGCCAAGCTCGAATAGTACAGCCCCAAATTCATATCTCCATCTCCATCCCAATTAGAATCCATTTGATCATTGGCAACCGGATTGCTGTTAGATACAATCTCAGTTGATGATGCCGAGGAAGAGACGTTTTCAGCCAAGTCTGATGAGTTCCTTGAATGAAGCGCCTTGGCAGCCTCAATGGCAGCCTGTTTGAGCTCTTTTACGCTTGAGAAGGAAGAAGGGATGCTGATTAGTGATGCTGAGTCAGCAAAGTTCAGGCAAGCAGAGCGACCTCTCAAAGCCATCACTGCCACGTCATGCGCCCGAGCGGCCATCTCAGCAGTCGGGAAAGTACCGAGCCAGATTCTAGATTTATTATTGGGGTTTCTGACCTCGCAGATCCACCGGTTCGTGGTGCCTCTTCGCCGAACTCCTCTGTAAACTGGGTGTCTTGTTTCCTTGAACTTGGTGCGGCCCGATGGTTTCTTCGGAGGCGCTGACCAAACAGTCGTGTAGTCCGTGTCGCTGCTAGAAGACGATTCCATTGAAGTGTTAATTGATCTCTGGGTTGATAATTAGAGAATGTGAGTAGATTAGTAGAGTCGGAGAGTGAACTGTATGATGTTCTGAGTTTTGAAATGAATAAAGAAGTAGGAAGGAAGAAAGTATTTATAGGTTGTGGAGAGGGAAAAGGAAGCGCACCCAAAAACGCGCGGAGTGTTAAACAACAGCTGAGATGGGAAAGTGACTGGCAGGTCTGATTAGTTTATTGTTTCTCTTTTCGAGAGTGAGCAGCGTGTTGCTTTAAAGCCATACATTCAGCGGCTGGGGCGTGGTTTGATTGCTGGCTGCTACTCTCCGCGCTCAATCGGTAATCGGTATCCGGCTGATTAATCAGAATTATGCGGATAATTTAATATTTTTGTTAAATTTAAGTATATATATTATATTTATTTAGTTCATTAAATTTATCAAATAAACTGAATTTAACTTAGTTTTATTATTATCACATGACACTACGTTTATTTCTTCTTAACACATAAGTATTTTATATGTATAAGTAACACATTTATTTAATAAAAAAATAAATTTGAGAATTAAGCTTTTTCAAATACTAATAACATATTATTTGAAAGAAATGAAAAATTCCAACATACAATTACTAAATTTAGTTTATGATAATAACTTAATTTCATAAATGAACACGTCGTACTAATTGAAAAAATTATATCAGTAAGTAAGAAAAATATATGGCATATAAATAATAGAAGAATTAATCAATTTCAAAATAAGTAAGAAAAAAAACATATATAAAAAATATTGGATGTATATCCAAGCACAAATAAAACTACAATACAGGATTTATAAATCTTATTATCACACGCTATCATAGAAAAAGAAATAATTTAAAAATAAATATTCACTGAAATAAACGGAAATAAACGGGAATAAACGGGAATAAACAGAAATAAACGGACGATTAAACGGTAAAATGGCCGATTAATCAGAAAAAAATGGCCGATTAATCGTTTTCATCCGCAAACATGCATCCGTTAAGTTTATTCGTAACAGTTTGGCCGCCGTTAACGATTAAACGGCCGTTAAGACCGTTTTTTACAACACTGCTTTGTGCATGACTTTTTATTTTTCCTTGCCTTTTCTATGTCTTGAACGTCGTTCGACTATTGAAAGTTGTGAAGGATAAAAAGTAAAAAATAATAGAGTCCAGCTAGTATGACATCCGTGTCATATGACACCAACTACAAAATTGATTGGATGGATTTCAAACGACTAATCCAAACCGTTCAAACCGATTTATTTTATGAGTGATGCGTTTACATGTAAATTTTTTATATTTTCTAGTTATTTTAGTATCAAATCAAGCGGTCAAAAATGTTGAAAAATGAATGCATTAAAATTAACTTTAAAACTCACACATTTGACCGCTTGACTTGATACTACATAAATTTGAAAAATTATAAATTTTGCATGTAAACGCATAACTAATGAAATAGATTGGTTTGAACAGTTTAGATTCACCGTTTGAAATTCATTAATATCTATTAACATACGGGGAAATAACATAACGGATATATGATTGAATATAGAGGAGGGTTCAAATGTCTCCATCATGTCTTCATTTTAAAAACTTTAACTACTCAAAATTTAAAATTTAAAAGTCAAAATAAAATTGTTAGATATGATCTACATCAATTTATCTATGCGTGTGTAAAAAATTATGATATTTCAACTTTGTTTGGTTGTCATCAAAAGCTTGTAAAAAAGTACTAATGTGTATAATTTGTAAATATTAATTATTTAACTTATTAATTTACATAAAAACAAAACTGAATTGTGATATTTTTTTTTTATGAACACAGAGAAAATAATATAGATCACATCTAACAGTTTTATTTTGACGTTTATGATTTAAATTTGGAGTTATTTTAATGTTTTAAAAATAGAGACATGATGAAGACACAAAAAATAAAGACATTTGAATCCTTCTCTTAAATATATATAGAAAAAAAAAACTGATCTTCAAAAAAAGGTTGTATAAAAAAAAAATCAATTTCACAAAAGTTGGATAGTGCCTTTTGCATTCCTGCTTAGGTAGCACGGCATGCAAATTAAAAATGAGATTATTCGATATTAAACAGACCAGCTTGATGGAGTTTCTTATTTCTAATTTAAAAAAAATTGTTTTGGACTCTTGGACCCGTCATAAATATTGTTTAGACTAATTGAATAATTAAACCTGATTATGACATCACGCGAGGATAAGAATAGAGGTGGTAATATATGACTCGGTAAAAAAGAACCATACAATTTTGAATCAAAATTCGAATTGATCTTCAGATTACTTTTATAAAGTCAAACTGATCTAAATATCAAAACAAATGCTTCCAAGTTCGATTCAAAATGATCCGAAATTCGACAAGAAAAGTCAAATTTACCCAAATCGAATCTGATCCGACCCGTCTTCTTACTATCTATACAGTAACAAAACTATCGGACTAGTCAAACTAATTTGATCCGAAAATAATCCGAACCCGAATCCCAATTACCACGGCATGCAAGTATGCAACACGTGCTAACACCCAGCTGTTTTCTGGTTACCCGGGGACCGTAAGTGAGGTTTGAGTGTAATCGTGGGGCCTAACCAAGAAGGGCTTAATTGTTTGTTTGTTTATATATATGTTTATTTTTTTAATAATTTGCACATATTTATATTTATATGATATAAAGCCGAATGTATAATAATATACAATGAGATTTTAATTTTAAAACTTTTAGTAAGATTAGACATATGAATTTAATTAACTTTGACTTGTATCATTCAATAAATTTTAAGATAATAAAGTTAGCGTCTTAAATGCACGTTTCCGTTTTCTACTAAAATTCTTTGAAACAGAAATATAGTTCCAATTTCCAATTTCTTTTATTTTTTTTTGTATCTTTCATGACCCGTAGGCCTTACATCATTCCTTCACTGACAATATTGAACAACTGAATACTATTGAGATCTTGTTGCCGCCCCCCTTTATTTCCAGCCTTGCGTTCTACCTAAAAATATTTTAATTTTTCTTACGGTCGCTAAAAATCTAGCCTGAAAAATATTAATCTGGATTATTTGTCACAGTTTTTGTAATAAATCAAATTATATAGTATTCTATCTTTTTTCAAAGAAATATATAAAATATTTCTAATATTTCAATACCAAAAAATAAATAAATTAGAACATTTCTGTTTAATTAAAAAAATAATAAAAAAACCTAAAACTTAGCGGTTTTGGAATTCCAAAATCGCAAAATTATTTTGCGTTTTTAAAGAAATATGTAAAATATTTTTAATATATCAATACAAAAAAATAAATAAATTAGAACATTTATGTTTAATTAAAAAAATAATAAAAAAATCTAAAACTTAGCGGTTTTGGAATTCCAAAATCACAAAATTATTTTGCGTTTTTAGACCGAATTCAGCAAAAAAAAAATTGCGGTTTGGACAGATAAATTTCTCACTGGAATGTAGATTTTAAAATTTGATATTTTTTTTAATATTAATAAAAATTTCGGAATCAAATCACTATATAAATTTTTTTTCTTAAAAACGCGGACGTTGACAATTATAATCAGTAAAGAGGTAAATTTGTAATATTTATGTTTTATTTATTTATTTATTTTATAAAGAAAGTTGAAGGTCAAGCTTCCGAACTTCCATTTAATATCTATAAATAACTTTTTATTTAGATTTCGAATATATTTTTATTTTTAAATATATAATAAAAATAATAAATTGAGTAAATTAGTGAGTTTTTGAAATTAAAAGGTAAATATAATATTATGAATATTAGAGGAATTGGTACTTAATTTTGACGTTTTTGAGGGATATACGTGAAATTTTCCTCTTAATTGTTTATTGGACTAATTGCTACTCCAGTTGTTAAAACGATTCTAGTTCCAGTGAACAGAGAAAAGACTTATGAATATTCACCGTCACCCCATAAATATGTAACTAAAGACAATTAAATAAATGAACTAATGATTTAACGAATACTACTTCTAAGTGTACTACAAATAACGGGTACATTATGTCCCCTGTTCCAACAAGGCACTAGATGAAACAGAGCATATTCAATGCCTCCCAAAACTATCCAAAGAAAAATTACAAAACATCTAACTCCAGAGAGACACAGCCGTACACCATTGATTGTCGTCTAAATCACCAATCCAATCAAAACG
Organism: Carex parvula; assembly: GCA_025461045.1. Lineage (NCBI taxonomy): Eukaryota > Viridiplantae > Streptophyta > Magnoliopsida > Poales > Cyperaceae > Carex > Carex parvula. The sequence goes on along the minus strand of JAJGRW010001186.1, from coordinate 12,942 downwards.
AGGCTCAAACATCAGTCCCTCGGCCAAGCTCGCATAGTACAGCCCCAAATTCATATCCCCATCTCCATCCCAATTAGAATCCATTTGATCACTGGCAACCGGATTGCTCTTAGACACAGGCAATGATGACGAGATCCCTTCCGTCTCGTCGGCAGTCTCAGTTGATGATGATGAGGAAGTGAAGTTCTCGGCTGAGTCTGACGAATTCCTTAAATGAAGTGCCTCCGCTGCCTGGATGGCAGCCTGTTTCAGCTCTTTCACACTTGAGAAGGAAGGAGGGATGCTGATCAGTGACGCTGAGTCAGCAAAGTTCAGGCAAGCAGAGCGGCCCCTGAAAGCCATTGCTGCTACATCATGCGCCCGAGCGGCCATCTCAGCAGTCGGGAAAGTACCGAGCCAGATTCTCGATTTATTATTGGGGTTTCGGACCTCGCAGACCCAGCGGTTCAAAGTACCTCTGCGCCGAACACCTCTGTAGACGGGATGCCTTGTTTCTTTAAACTTGGTGCGTCCTGACGGCTTCTTCGGAGGCGCCGACCATACAGTCGTGTAGTCAGAGTCTCTGCCAGAAGAGGATTCCATTTGAGAATTGAAGTACTTGTTATCGAATAAGAGCGAATTAATAGAGCTGAAGAGAAGAGAAGTGTATGAGTTGAGTTTAGAGTGAGCAGTTTGGAGTTTGGAAGGGAATGGAAGAAAGTATTTATAGGTTGTGGGGAGCAGAAAGTCGGAGTCGCAACGCGGAATTATAGAAAAAAAAAAAAAAAAACAAGGCAGCGTTAAGCTATCTTTGTGCAAGAAACAGCTGGGAACGGGAAAGTGACTTGATGTAGTCACTCGTTTCCATTTTCTTGTTTTCTTTATTGTTTCTCGTCTTATTGAGATAAAGAGGTAATAGTTTGTGTTGCTTTCAGTCTCATTACAGCGGATGGGCCGTTATAGTTGCTGGCTTGCGGCTGTCCGCGCACAAAAGAATGTTCTCTTTCTATATTCCTCTCTCTTGACCTTTCTTACTGCTTACCTTTTCATCGTCTTGACCGGAATTCATATCACCGACGGTACCGTAATAGGGAATCTTTTACAATTACTTGATCTGGACCGTTCCTTTTAACTTGGCACGAATCTCAAAGCCCAATAATACTGCCCCTCAGTCAGCCCGAATCCCAAACCGTAAATAGCTCATTGTAAAAGGGAATCTTTACGGTACCGTCGAGGATATGGATTCGTCTTGACCGTCGTTTCGTTTGAATCGCTGATGCACTTGCACTTCGACCACAATTGTTGAAATAAGTGTGCATATTGTTAATTAGCGTATGTTTATTTTTTGTTTGTAATGAACTGGTAAATATGACATAAAACCGTATATATAATGATAACCAATGAATATTTTTTTTTTCATAATTTTCAACTGATTTGACATATAACATTAAATTTTGACTGTATCATTCAATAAATTTACGATAATATATTATTATGTAGTATATTTGTGTTTTTTACTATAATTCTCTGAACATTTATTTATTTCCCAAGTTTTGAAAAATGTTTATTACAATTATAGAATATTGTGACCACATATAGCAAGTTGCGGCGCATGTGGTTTCAATCTGAATTTGGTGTGTGCTGGATTGTTAACGTCAGTGCTCACAATATTTGCCGCAATTCGGTCTTATTCATGGGTTTTGGATAAAGGGTTTTTTTCAAAGGTTTTGGATAAAGGCTCGTTCAAAGTCAAGCTTAAATGTTTGAGATTTGTGCGAATATATTTAAAATTTAATAAATATAAATGGTTCCTTGAATCTAAACGTTTATACAAATTTAGATGCAGATCGGACGGTTTAAGTCAGAGTTTGGATGAAACTTTGTCCAAAGTTGTTTGGACAAAAACCCCACCCCTTATTCATACATATTCCGAAATTTTTATTAATATTCAAAAAATATAAAATTTAATATTCTGCATCCAAATTCAGAAAAATTCAAAATATGTCTAATCTAAAGAATAATGCTACGGATTTAGATCTTATTTCCGAAAAATTATTCTCCGGATCTAAAGCCGTCTGGTTAACGCGAATTCGGAGAATAATTTGTGGAAATTGGATTTCCGGAAAATAATTCTCAATAAGAAATGTTTTTATGGTCCAGTGTATTTTTATGAAACGACCTAATTAAGTTGAAATAGCAATTTCTTTTAGTTAATTAAGAACAAATCAAATTATACTAACTATAACTCCTTTTCCGATTGAGCTCCAAATTAATTGGAACCTATTTGAACTTAGTTATTGGATCCGATTTAATTTAATGCTAAAATAATACTAAATAATTCTTTTAAAAAGAAATATTTATAATAAGTAAATCGTCCATATGCCAACAGTAGAATTGGTAAATATCTATTAATATTGTTGATTAGTTGTCTAATTTTAATGCAATCCTGAAATCATGAAGGTTTCAGCTAAGAAAATTTTATCTCTAATCATAATGTTACCTTTCTTCCTCCTCAATGTTACATCAAGGGAATAGTACTTTTGATTTACATGGGTAATAATTTGAATTGAAATTATTATTTTAATTTTATTATCATGTTGTATTGTATGATGAGGAGGGCTCCAATGCCCCAATGCTTCATGCCCCATTCGTGCCCCGAAATATATATCTTCAAATGCAAAGTTCAAACAGATAATCCGAACCGATCAACATGATATCCATGTTAAAATATGATTGGAGACCAAATTTTATATTTTTTGGAATTTTTTTACTATTTTTTAAAATATGTACAAAATCATTGTTTTTAGATGGTTCAGAATTTTCTGATTTTATACCTATCTTAAAAAATAGTAAAAAAATTCCAAAAAATATAAAATTTGATCTCCAATCATATTTTAACATGGATATCATGTTGATCGGTTCGGATTATCTGTTTGAACTTTGCATTTGAAGATATAGATGTTGGGGCACGAATGGGGCACGAACCATTGGGGCATTGGAGCCCTCCTCTTGTATTATTACGATTAATAATAAAATTTTGACTTAGAATAATGCTTATTTAGATAGATAATAATCTGGGGGCGGAGGCAGGTCAAATTCACTTGGAAGTCCTCTGAGATAACAGAATATTTTGGTTTAGATCCGGGCCGTCCGATCAGAATCCGGACCAATATGATTCGAAGTGAACTATACATAGCTTCTTTAATATCTGTGTCAATTTTAATTGGGCGATTCGGATCTAAATAGTCTGTGACCTGGTGTGATATGAATTCAATACTTAGAGCATCTACATCCCTGAAACTCTTAGAGTTTCTAAATAACTGTTAACTGCTTTAAGAAATTATATATAGACTCTGGAGTTTCTAAATGTTCACATCCCTGAAACTAATTTTAGAGTTTCTAATAAGCCACATCATCAGTTAAAATTGTTAAGCCACATCAGCAGTAAATTAAACTAATTTTAGCGAATATAGGCCAATCGTTTTGCCATGTCAGAGTTTAATTAACGATTTCTTAATAAGAAATTATTGAGCAAAATTGCTAAAGAAAAAATCCATCTACATTTCTGAAATTGATTTAGCAACTGCCACGTCAAATTTGAAACTCTAATAGTTTCAAGAACAAGGATGCAGATGCTCTTAGTGGTTTGTTGGACAAAATTTACCCCATAAATTCATAATATTTACTATGACTCCATAAATATGTAATCCAAGCCGATTTAATAAATGAATGAATGAATTAACGAATGCTACTTTAAGTACACTACGAATAATAAGTACATTGTGTTCCCTATTCCAACAAGGCACTAAGATGAAACAGAGCATACTCAATGCCTCCCAAAACTATATATCCAAATAAAAATTTCAAAACATCAACTCCAGAGAGATACCATCGTACACCATTGATTGTCGTCTAGATCACCAAACAAATCAAAAGGAGGCTCCAACATCAGTCCCTCGGCCAAGCTTGCATAGTACAGCTTCAAATTCATATCTCCATTGCCATCCCAATTAAGATCCATATGATCATTGGAAACCAGATTGCTCTTAGATACAGGCAATGATGACGAGACCACTTCATTGGAAACCAGATTGGTCTTAGATACAGTGTCAGTTGTTGATGATGCTGAGGAAGAGATATTCTTGGCCGAGTCCGACGAATTACTTGAATGAAGCGCCTTGGCTGCCTCGATGGCAGCTTGTTTCAGCTCTTTTACGCTTGAGAAGGAACAAGGGATGCTGATTAGTGATGCTGAGTCAGCAAAGTTCAGGCAAGCAGAGCGACCTCTCAAAGCCATCACTGCCACGTCATGCGCCCGAGCGGCCATCTCAGCAGTCGGGAAAGTACCGAGCCAGATTCTAGATTTATTATTGGGGTTTCTGACCTCGCAGACCCACCGGTTCGTGGTGCCTCTTCGCCGAACTCCTCTGTAAACTGGGTGTCTTGTTTCCTTGAACTTGGTGCGGCCCGATGGTTTCTTCGGAGGCGCTGACCAAACAGTCGTGTAGTCCGTGTCGCTGCTAGAAGACGATTCCATTGAAGTGTTAATTGATCTCTGGTTTGATAATTAGAGAGTGTGAGTAGACTAGTAGAGTCGGAGAGTGAACTGTATGATGTTCTGAGTATTGAAATGGATAAAGAAATAGAAGGATGGGAAGTATTTATAGGTTGTGGAGAGCGAAAAGGAAGCGCACCCAAAAACGCGCGGAGTGTTAAACAACAGCTGAGATGGGAAAGTGACTGGCAGGTCTGATTAGTTTATTGTTTTCTCTTTTCGGGAGTGAGCAGCGTGTTGCTTTAAAGCCATACATTCAGCGGCTGGGGCGTGGTTTGATTGCTGGCTGCTACTCTCCGCGCACAAACGCTAATCGGTATCCGACTGATTAATCTGAATAAAGGATGAACTCATCACTTCTCAACTCAATCACTATCCCATCCAACTAACTACTACAAGCAACCTTCATTAAAATCCCCTACACTTCTCAACAGTACCCTACAACCTATTCCCACGTAGAGATCCAAAATCCACTGCTATCATTTATTTCTAGCAGTTATTGCTAACCCTTGATTTCCAACATTTTCCTATTCCCACGTTTATTCTCAAACCACCTCTTTCATACAACATACTACACTGTCTCCCCTACCTCAGCAACATTCCTCTCTGTCGTTATCACACACTCCCAACAAACAAACCAACGACACTCACGTTTCAGCACTATGGTGGCAACTTTTCCACTGATTGAACACCAGGTTACCAGAGGGTGTGTGTACTTAGAGACCAATGAAATATATCAGCATCTCACAAACGAACTTAACCGATCGATACTGGTTATGGCGGAAGGAAGTAACCGAAATGGAGGCGGCACAGTTACAAATGTCAGGTATTTCCTGGCCAGCACCTTTGGTGGAAGATACATGGACTACACGGTTACGAAATATGCATCTGAAAGGTGGCTCATTGCACTACCCATAGGCCTAGACAAAAACGAAGTTATCACGAGGGGATCAGAATGGGGAGCAACTGAGGAATGGACTTTCCACCACTGGCGAGTGGACGAGGATGCCTATTATCAACCAAAGAGATTTAATGTACGGCTTAAGATAACAAACTTTCCTTTGGACTTCTGGGATCCATCATTCATACGGCAGATGGTATCTGAGTTTGGGGAAGTCACAGCTATTGACGACAAATACATCACCGGTACAGACCGGACTTGCATCAAGCTATGGATGAAGTGCATTGACCCAAGGAGAATCCCAAAAGTTTCAACCCTACCTTATGCAAACTGCTGGAAGGAATGCTATATCCGGGTAACCGACTGGAAATACAACATCTACGTGCCGGAGACGGCTTGCTTTACTTCCCTCGACCAGCGAAACATGCATGCCAAGCTAGGTGACGACCCGGATATCCCCCGTTTATCTCTCATAATAGCAAATGACAGGATACAAAAATACTGGTCTTCAGACAACCCACCCAGCCCACCGTACTCTCCTCCCTATCCTTTCTCGGACTTCTCCGACTCAGAAGCAGAACTAGAGGCGCCACAAAATGCGACCACACCAAACTCCATTGATAGCTTCCCGGATTTAGCCACAAAAAATCTGCGAACACCCTTCCCCACCTCGACTGACACAAGAGAGACATACAAAGACTGGCCAAATACTAAAAATGGCAACTGCAATCTCTCTGATAATCTGGGGCAGTGGGACACGGTTCGGGTTGGCTTAGTTGCTGTACAGGTGAAACAAATACCTTACACACAGACCTCTGTGCAAAAAGTATGCTGCAAAGAAGAACCCTCTGCTGCTATAAATAGAGGAGATGGGGGACAAGTTAGGTCTGAAAGGGAGCAACATGATAATACCTTTCCCACCTACCAGTTGACTAATATCAAAGTTGGGGAAATAATAGTACTACAAGAATCAAGGGGTCCCCAGCATATCAATGCAAAGCAGCGGCCTCAAAGCACTACACCAACCGAAACAGAAAAAAATCTCCCAAATATCTTCTCTCGGCTAAAAAGTGCACTTTCTGTAGGAACACAAACTATATGGTATGACAGCAATAGCGGGCAGGAATTTAAAGAAGGATCACAAAAGCCAACTGGGCCACCATATGATTCTCGTGCTGGGCCACTGAAAGAGCCTGCCCGGACCACCATAAACCAACCCACAAAAACTAAGGAGATATTCACCCCCACCCCACAAACTCTATACACAGACCCCTACACAGAGCCTTTGAATCTCGGCAAAACCAAACAAATAGCTCACCACCCTAACTCCAATCAAATGGCTCTCTCCGACGACGAGTTTATCGCCCGCTTTGCTTCCCTATCATCCACATCAGAAGCACCAACACCACTGCAGCTCCCTAACCAAACCATTGAGATACGAGACTTCTCACTCTGTGCATTAGCTCGGGTCCTAACGGAGAGAACCACTGTTGAGAACCAGTTCTCCTCCAATATGATAAGGGCATGGGGAGCAAACACGAAAACTTCGGTCACAGCAATCTCACGCAACCATTATCTCATTCAGTTTGCAAATGAGCCGGATCTGAATAGGGCCATGTCTAAAGGAGTTTGGAACTTTAGAGGAGATATAGTAGTGCTCAAACGAAAACCGACTCAATCTGATCTCACACACCCCGAAATTCTCAACATGGAGACTTGGATTCAGCTTCACAACATACCCGCGGGCACCATAACGACCGAAGGTATCCGTCTACTAGCTGGAGAAATTGGTGAACCCATCACCGAACCAACAACAGCTTTCATTGACGGTCACAAATATTACAAGATCAAGCTGTCAATACCAATTGACAAACCTCTAAAAGAGATTTTACATGCTTCTCACCAGCACACCGGCACTATCACCATCCACGTCGTATACGAGCGATTGAGCAAAATATGCCTATTCTGCGGGATAGTTGGCCACGAGTATACAGACTGCCCACATAAAATACGAATGGACGGGCTAGCTAGAGACCCGAAGTATGCAAACAAACCCGGTATGAGTTCTATAGCAGCCCTCAAAATTCAGCCTTGGATAAATAACGTGGCACTTATTCCCAGACCCGAAGCCCAAATAAATTCTCAAAGAGACGGGCCACCAAACAGGCCGGAAGAGCAACAACGGACTGTGCAAGAAGAAGTGAATAGACAGCGTCGCAGAACAAACATGATGGGCTTTGCGAGTCAAATGGGAGAGTCGGCCCAACTACCAAACCAGAGGGGAGTTTCGGCCTACGTGAACCTAACATCAAATCAGGTAGGAGATCCGAATCAGAGCCCAGTTTTTAATTTAAATGAAGAAGGGGAGTTCCCACAACTGGGATTGCAGGCCTATCAGGTACAGGCCGAATTAGGTGTGGATCAGGAAATTGGAATAGCAGGTGAACAACCATTAATCCAATATGCAACAAGAAGCAACAACATGATACCGGTTCAACAGAACCAACCCCATAAACGCAGAGCAGTGGAGGCGAATAAGAATTTGTCTCCACCGGAACAATGAATATCTTAGCCTGGAACTGCCGAGGTGCGGGGGGGCCTCGGAAAAGGCGGTTCCTGGTTCGAACCCTTCAGGCGACGAGGGCGGGGATAGCCTTCGTTACCGAAACAAAGAGTTCCTTACAAAAATCCAAATTATTTTTACAAGAATTACAATTGTCACAATATTCCGTGGTCCCGTCACGGGGTCGCTCGGGAGGTCTGTGGTTAATATGGGACCAAGGAATCGATCTCCAAATAATTTACCAAAATTTCTTCTACATACATGCAAGGGTCAAATCAAATGATGGCAGTGCCTGGACCCTCATTTGCGTGTATGGAGACCCGTCACATAGGCATGGTAGAAAGTTGTGGAGAGAATTGCAAACTATAGCGGAAAGGGAAGGTGCGGTTTGTATGATTGGTGATTTTAATGAAATAGTATGTGAAAAAGAAAAAGTTGGAGGGAATCCGACACTAGCTGGTCACAGTAGAGATTTCAAGCGCTTCCTCTCAAATGCAGGCTTGGTTGACCTAGGGTACAAGGGTCCGGCCTACACCTGGACAAATACTCAATTCACATCAACACCCATTTTTGAACGATTGGATAGAGTCGTTGCAACGTCGCAGTGGTTAACTATATATCCGGAAGCTTACGTAAACCATCTACCCCGGGTACATAGCGACCATGCCCCTATTCTATTGCGAACAAAACAGGAGCAGCACAAACCTAGACCCTTTCGGTTTGAAAACTGGTGGCTCAACACCACCGATTTTAGAGAGGAGTGTGGCCGAGCATGGGGAATTTCGGGTCAGGCAAGCTGGGAGCAAAAAATGGAAGCCATGACAAAAAAATTGAAGGCATGGGCAAGGCAAACACCAACTCCACAAAACAGATTACGGGTAGTGCAACAGCACCTTTTCGAATTCCAACACCTACACCCAAATTTCCAAGACCCGAAAATAAGGGAAGAATTGCTAAGAGAATTCAACAAGGCAGAAGATGATCTAGAGGAGTACTGGAGACAGAGGTCTCGAACCCAGTGGCAAGTACAAGGCGATCGCAATACGCGGTATTTTCATATCACGGCTACACAAAGAAGAAGACGAAACATGATCGGTCAAATTAATGCGGAAAACGGGGAAACAATTACCAAAGAAAAGGAGATAATGGGAGTATTTGTACGCTACTTCAAGAAATTATACAAAGAAGAAACAGTAAATGATATTGAGGATATAAAGAAATATACCCACAGTGACAACCAACAGGGAGAAACCTTCATACCTACTGAAGTGCATGCACAACTCACAAACCCTCCTAATCTTGAAGAAATCAAAGAAAACCTCTTCCGCATGGGTCCCGACAAAGCCCCGGGCCCCGACGGCCTGACAGCTCGATTCTTACAAACAAATTGGGATTTGATAAAAAATGACCTCAGTAAAGCAATCGGCATGGTATTTCAAACAACACACACACCAGTTGACTGGCTAGCGAGTCAGATGATTATGATTCCAAAAATCGATCAACCAACAACACCGCGAGATTACCGGCCGATCACAATAGGTAACGTCGTCTATCGCTTGCTTATGAAAATCATTGCTTCAAGGCTACAGGGGCACATGCAGAAAATCATCTCCAACAACCAAACCGCTTTCTTGAAAAATAGATGCATATCAGACAACACATTACTGATTCGCGAAGTACTCCATTCTTTTGACTCCAAGGAATATGGTAAAAACGACTTCCTTCTCAAGGCTGACATAAACAAAGCTTTCGACATGGTAAGGTGGAGTTTTGTAAAAGCAGCTCTCAAAGCGGTTAATATGCCTCCAAAACTATGCACGATCATAATGGAAGCCATGGCAGCAAGCCGGGTTAAAATTTTGATTAATGGGCAAGGAGATGGATTTATCACACCGTCGAGAGGGTTGAGACAGGGTTGCCCGTTATCGCCGTACTTATTCATTTTGGTTATGGAGATGCTGACACGAAAAGCAAAAAGGGCATTAAGCCAAGGTAAAATTACTGGAGTTCGGCTAGCACCTACGGCACCAACACTTACAAGCGTTCTGTATGCGGATGATCTCATTATTATGGGAAGAGCGTGCGAAACAGAGGCAAAAGAATACAAGAAGTTACTGGATGAGTTCGAGACCTACTCGGGTTTATTTGTAAACCCGCAGAAATCGAAAATATGGTACAGTAAAAAATGTGATGAGCAATGCAAGAAAGTCATTGAACAAGAACTTGGTGCCCAGCGTGCAAGCCCGGCAGAGAAGTATCTCGGTGTAATAATGACTCAAGAAGGAGAGCAGCATGAACTCACAAGGAACATGCTAGTGGATCGGTTTCAGGAGAAATTAGCTTCATGGAAAGTAAATACGCTGTCTCACGCGGGTAGAATGGTTTTAATAAAATCAACTCTCGCGTCGATACCGGTCTACTATATGACGGTGGAGAAGCTCACACCGAAAACAGTGGAAAACCTGACATCAATAATGCGACGATTTTTTTTGGGGAAAGCTACGGCAAGACAGGTACGTGTCGATGATTGCGTGGCACAAACTGTGTAGAGATTGGGATGAAGGTGGCCTAGGGATAAAGGATATCAAAACCTTTAATCAAGCGTTATTGCTCAAATTAGTTTGGTATATCATTGAGGGCTCTGACAAAATTTGGGTTAAAGTACTGATGGCAAAGTACAGTCCCAGAGGAGGGATATGGGCGCCTAACAACAACAGGGGAAGTAGCAGACTATGGAGAGCAGTACAGGGATTAAAATCTTTCTTCAAAGATGAGATCAAATGGCACATAGGGGATGGGAGCAATATTTCGGTTCTAAATCAGCCATGGTATCAAGGGTGGAGCACAACACGTATCACAACAAATTTACAGAGAGATGCCAGGGTAAAACAGCTATATGACCACCAAATGCAAAGATGGCGCATGGCAGACATACAAGCTCTGCTGGGACACCAAGCACTGGTACACATCACACAGTCAAACAATGCACCAACTGAAAACCCGACTATAAATGACAAACTGATCTGGACGGCAAATTCAAGAGGCACATACACGGTCAAGGATGGGTATAAATTATTGCACAAACAAACAAGGCAGCAGGTAACTTATACCCAAGAACAAAATTGCATGTGGAAAAGAATAAGGAGCTGGAAAGGGATTTTGCCAAAAGTAAAAATCTTTCTCTGGAGAGCTTGCCATGAGGGAATCCCAACCCAATCAGCAATGCACAAACGAATCCAGAGAATAAACCCAACCTGTCAGAGATGTGGCAGTGAGAACGAGTTCACCACACACACCATCTTCTCCTGCCCCGCGGCACGTGCAACATGGTGTGCATCATCGTACCCAATACGGGTGGAAATGTTACCTTTGAACTTCACAAATGCGCTCAAACACATCACCGAGGTGCTAAATGAAGAACAGATACCGCACCTTTGCAATATCATCTGGGAATTATGGAAGGCACGGAACGAGGAAATATTCCGGGGTACTAAACCAAGGCCAATAATGACCTTAGCGAAAGCAAGGGCATTGGATTTCACACCAACAGTAAGGGTTCAGCAAGTACAGAGCCAGACAGGGCAAGAAGAGGTTGTACTGGTACCAACCGGTACCAAGATCATCCAAATCGACGGTTCCTGGGAGGTCTCAAAAAAGGCGGGCATGGGGATGGTCCTGTACGGTACCCAAGGAATTTTGGAATCCATTGCATGCAAGACAGGCATAGCACAGGATCCACTGCATGCGGAGGCCATGGCACTCCAGCAAGCTTTGGTCTGTCAAACTCAAGATATAGGTAAGTACCTGATCCTGACCGACTCAAAGATCCTTGCGCAGACTATAGAAGAAGGGAATATAGATAAAATGCAATCGTGGGATGCGGCGCTGGTGGTGGCCGAAATAATCCAGCAAATTGGGCAGCGAGAAGGTCAAATAACGGTACAAAAGGTAAGCAGAAGGCATGTCAAACAGGCGCATAACCTTGCAAATTGGGCAAGAAAAATGAAGATGAATTTGGACGGATATCCAACGGAGGGATTCAGAGCAACGATGGAAATTGATACACAAATGGAGGGAGAGCTTCTTCAATATGAAGAACTGTGCTAACACAAATGGAACTGCAGCAGAACCATGCCTAGATAACTACGGTACCAGTAGAGGGGGCTTTACTCTTTCTTACTGATATGCGATAGTTTTTTACCGTTTTTTACTTCGCTAAGTAGTGTTTTTACTTCTTCAGGCTAAGTGATGTTCTTACTTTTCTGCAATTTTTCTTACTGGTACTTTTACTGTACTGTATTAGTTGTAACAGTATGTCACAAAGCAAGTAATATATGCCTACGGGTTTCTCATCAAAAAAAAAAAAAAAGACTGATTAATCTGAATTATGCGGATAATTTAATATTTTTGTTAAATTAAGTATATATATTATAATTTATTTAACTCATTAAACTTATTAAATAAATTTAATTTAACTTAGTTTTATTATTATCACATGATACTACGTTTATTTCTTCTTAACATATAAGCATTTATATGTATAAGTAACACATTTATTTAATAAAAATATAAATTTGAGAATTAAGCTTTTTCAAATACTAATAACATATTATTTGAAAGAAATGAAATATTTCAACATAAAATCACTAAATTTAGTTTTATGATACTAACTTAATTTCATAAATGAACACGTAGTGCTAATTGAAAAAATTATATCAGTAAGTAAAAAAATATATGGTATATAAATAATAGAAGAATTAATCAATTTCAACATAAGTAAGGAAAAATTATATATAAAATATTGGATGTATATCCAAACACAAATAAACTACAAAAACAGGATTTATAAATCTTATTATCACACACGCTATCACAGAAAAAGAAATAATTTAAAAATAAATATTCACTGAATAAACCGGAAATAAACGGACGATTAACGATAAA
>JAJGRW010001185.1:665937-789056 GCA_025461045.1 Carex parvula | reverse complement strand
CGAATTTTTAAAAGTTTTCAATTGCGGATTTTGGGTTAAAGATTTTAACAGAGGATTTTGACTTCATGCAATGCACTGACTATATAAAAAAAAAAACGTTATATTGATTCGTGTGCTGCATTAAGCTAAAACTGCTCTGTTCAATCCTTTTCGTTTTTTGGACCCATGGTTTAATTTATTGTAATCGGTCAAGATGGACATCATGATAATGATCTGCACATGTGATTATCATTATTAAAATTACTCTGTTATGTCATATTTGATCAGAACTTGTCCATTCGATCTAACCACCCAATTATTTTATAACATAAATTAAGTGATTAAAATAATGAGAATGATAATGTTACGTAAGTGATCACCTCGTGTTATATTACTGGTGACATTTAATTTTATTTTATAATAATATATTAACAATAAAGAAGATATTAGAAAATAAATTATAAAGAAATAATGTTGGAAAGTTTGGTACATAACAGATGTTAATTATTATTTTAATAATAAAAATAATTAAAAATAAAGAAGATATTAAAAAAAAATTAAAATAAAGAAATAATGTTGGAAAGTTGGTAATATAAACGTCACGTGATGTGACCAAGTCAGTTTACGTAGTGTGCGAGTAACATCACGTGACGACACATGTTAATTGACATAAACATGTACACGATGTGCGAATCACATTACGTGACGGTACATCCGTAACGTCGTGACAAAACCAACAACGGCGATGTAAATAATTTCCCGTGTTTTCCATTTTGCGGTTAGGTCCTTTTGGTTGTACGTCTCTTTATGTTTTCGGATTCAAAACAATTACCAAAGTATAAATTTTTGTAGACTCAATCAGTAGGCCCTCGCTGTCATTATTTTAAAAGGGATAAGTGTTAGAAATGAATGAGGTCAAAAAATGGCCGGTATGGGTATTTTATAAAACTCAGCGATATGAGTATATTAATTAATTTCTATTAAACTTTAGATATTAATAAAATGTCCGTGAATGAGGCTATGGTAAATTAATATTACATAGCGGTTTCAGTTTGTACTATGAACTCATTTTTTTAATCTTTTATAATTTTTTAAATAAGTAGAAAATTATTTGATTTTAAAATTCTGAACAGTCGGAAACTAATTATTTGTGCATATCTAAATTATAGTAAAAATTTCTAAAAAACTATAAATTGATCTCCAAGTAAATTTTTTGATAGTTGTCTATTTCTCTCTGATTCAATGCTTAAAAACATATATAATGGTGTGATTTAATTATGAATATTTTAAGAGTGGTGATATGGTACTATGCATAGCGTATATAGTCCGTACTATAAATTAATATTTTCATTTTAAAAGTTCAAACAGTCAATCAAACCTTTCAACATGATCTTGTATGAAAATGTGGTTGCATACAAATTTTATATTTTTTAAGTTTTTTTTACTATTTTAAATAGGTAGAAAATAACTACTTCTGAATGGTCTAGAATTTTAGATCAAGTGATATTTATCTATTTAAAAATAATATAATAAACAATAAATGTAAAATTTTGATGTACATGTATATTTTTATATAGAAATCATGTTGAATGGTTTATAGTGACTTTATGGACTTTTAAAATGGAGATATGATCTATAGTCCGGACCAATATATGTTATACATGGTACTACACCTCACTCATATGTGTATATTTGTTTTAAAATTTTTGCCAATTTATTTTCGGAACAAAATTATATTTTTAATTTTTAAGATACATATTTATTTGTTAATATAGACACATTTTTTGTTATTTTTAAAGAAGTTTAGAAGAAGAAAAAAATTAGAACATAAATCTCTCATGCTCAGAGTTGTTTATCTATTTGCTTCCTGTTTTCTAATTTTGTTAAAATTTATATTGAAATGTGTAGTTAACAATAAATTATCTATTTTGTTTGTATTAACAAATCATTTTAATGTTCATAAAAAAAAATTCAGTTTAATTTTGCACTTTGTTGAATATTTTACGCGTCTGTATTAATTATCTTTAGTTAACAAGCATTTTTCCAATTAACTAAAACAAATTTTATCAATCAGCTGAAAGCCCGAAATTTTTATTTATAGCACAGCTTCAAAAAAAAATAAACTAAAAAATCACCGTTTTTCAGAAAGCCCCATTCAGCTCTGCTTATTTTTTTGTCATATAAGGTAGGTCCAAGTATTTAATAGGAAATTAGACAATTTACACTCAAATATATCACTAATGTTTATAGGAATTAATTCAGTTTTGCTAAGTTGGTTTTTATATTCTGATAAAGCTTCAAATAGTATAACAGTACAAATTTTTTTTTCTATATTTCATTGTGGGGCTGCTAAAAAAATGTTATCAAGAGTACAGTGACAATTCAGTGGTGGTCCTAAACCTTGAATACTATCAGAAATTTTTTTATCTATAGAAATTATTAAATTGAGATATACATAAATAGAAGAGTATTTCGCTTATAACAAATATAGAAAAATCTGACTCATTGAGTCCGATTCAAAAATTAAAATTGAACTCAATGGTTCACATCCACTGTTATTTTCTTTTTCTTTTTTAAACGGTAGAAAATGAGAATATGGGTGCCACATTTAATCAAATCACAAGCGGATCGGACTTATTGAGTCAGATCCAAAACTTTTTTTTAAATTCGGTCATTTCCACTGTTTTTGGAGAATTTAAAAAAAAAACAACTTGGATCAGACCCAATGAGGCAGATCTAACTCACTTGATTTTTTGTGGTAACCATATTCCAGATTTTTCCATAAGTGTCTAATTTAAAAAAGAAAAAGAAAATAACATTGGATTTGAACCATGAGTCCGATTCAAAACTTTGGATCAGACTCAATGAGTAAGATCTTTCTACATTTGATGAAAACAAGATACTCTTTATATTTCTGTACGTCTCAATTAATAATTTCTATGAATAACGATTTCCCTTCTCCGTCTACTTAAAGTATATGAAGTGCATCTCCAGCAAGGATATATAAGAAATGTGACAAAATGGGATCCGAATCTGCTGAAATCCGAGATCAGTTACTGTTTATCCTGAAATCTCTACAATCCAAATCCAGCCGTTGAACTGTTCCGAGATGTGTATAAGAAAAAACCAATTGTTTCGAGATGTGTTCTCGGAAAAAATTCGATGGCTAGCTGTTCATTGGTTTCGGAATTTCAGCTGATTTATTTCCGACAAAATGTCTCATTGTCTTGCTCTGTTGCAGAAAAAATAGTCAATATTAGTATCATTGATATTAACACAAGTCTTTGAACTATTCTTTATTTGTATCATTCAAATATTGTATAAAATTAATGAAATAAACATTTCTTTAAATAAAAAAATGTTTCAAGTCCTTATTGATTGTCTTTATTTATGTTTATTTAGAGTAATTATAGTTAAAATTTTACACACAATTTCTTCCTAAATCAGTTCTCACACGTCATTTTTAATAATATTTTATATTAATCATACATATACGTGGATTTAACATCATTCTTTGAAAATACTACATTGTAAAACTCAAAAAACTTTTACTAATTTATATTATTAACTAATTACAAACTTTGTACCTAATATAAGGAAAAGAAAAAGAGAAAAAAATGAGTATTAAGTTTAGAATATGGAGGTGAAAATGGAATCAACTTTGCTGTTATTCTAATAGAAAAGTAGGATTCTGCTTTTACGATTCCAACTATTTAAAATTTTCTATTTGCGTATGTCGATAAAAAAAAAATTTATGCACGAATCTTAGTGAATTTGATAATTGGAATCGGAAAAGCAGAACCTATTTTTCCATTGGAATAACAGCAGAGTCGTATCCAGTGAAAATAGGCCACCTATTGTAGAGATTTTTGTTTGTTTGCATCGGTTTTTTTTCCCAATATAACCCACATAAAGTGGGTGAGAATCTGCTGCGATCCGGGTACTGTGAACAGTACCCTACAATCCCTGCTTTTCCAAATCCAGCTATCGAATTGTTTCGAGATGCGTGCACAGAAAAATCAGTTGTTTTGAGATGCGTGCACTAAAAAGTTGAACGGCTGGATTTGAAAAAGCAGGAATTGCAGGGTCACTGTGCTCAATATTCGAATCGCAGCAGATCTCAATCCCACATAAAGTATCTTCTTCTTCCCACTTAAAATTTCTTTGGTTGTGTGAAACTGTAATTCCCAATAGCACAAGGTAAAATTTGTTATTTTTTTTTATGTGAAGTCGTGAGAGGAGCTCGAACTCTCGACATTTGGTAACTACAATCCTAGATATATTCTCCTAGCTAATTGTATTATCGACCCATCTCTTAATTTTTATAGTTATTATTGACATTCTCTTGACTTCATCAATGCTTTAAAATTTAGATAGTTTTATTATGGACTTCATCAATGCTTTAAAAATTTAGATAGTTTTATTAATATTCTGTTGGTGATCGAATAATTCTCCAATCGTGTCAAATTAAAAAAAATGAATTATGTCAAAATGATAAATATATTTTCTGATTTTATTTAAATTTAAATTTAAATTTGATTGTCACAATTATACATAAAGATCAGGCTGTATGTGTATTCTTCAGTTTTCTATTTTGCTATAATGGATGATAATTATGAAATAGTTTTGAAGTTACCAGTGATAATTTGTAATTAATCAGGATATAATAAAAAAAAATTCGATATAACCAGTAGGATATGACATGCTGTTAATAATTATTTTGTTAATTTACGTAAAAAAAATAGTGTGGATTTGATGGATTTGATTGTCAACAAAGGCTGCGTTGGACTTGGTTCCCATTAGTGTGTTTCCAATAAAAAAATGTACCCTTGCATTCCATGTGTATTAATGCGGGAATTTATTCCATTATTATTATTATTATTATATTTTAATTTTCGGTGCCAAGCAAGTAATTTATTTTGAGATTCGTTACGTCATGACTTATGGTCTAAATTAAACTCGTTTGGAACGATTATAATTTATTTATTTTTTACTATCATATTGTTAGGATAATTTAGCGTACAGTTAAGGGAACGTTATGATTATTAATAAATAATCTTATTAATATTATTCAAATTAACGAATAGTAGTAAAATTATATCCGTATCCGTTTTTATTTTTCGGATACGGATACGGGTTGTAAGGATATCCGTAGTTATATACATAAAATTATTTATAATATATATTATATGTATGGTATATATTTACTATTAGATATAAATTATTAAATTGAAATTCATACATGTATCTGTATTTGTAAGGATATTCGAATATTAGATATTAGTATCTAATTTTCGAATGCAGATAGATAATATTTGATCCGTTTGCACCTCTATTTCCAACTCAGCACAGATTGAGACTGCTCTAACTAGTATCCAAACCTGACCCGTTAAATTAATGAATGAGTTTCTAAATAATTGTTAACTACTTTTTAGAAATTAAGGTCTCTAAAGTTTCTAACTCTCACATTTATTAAATTAATTTTAGAGTTTCTATTAAGCTACATCAGTAAAAATTAAAAATGAGAAATAATTTAAGCCAATTATTTGACCAGCATGAAATTTATAAACAGTTCTAATTAAGAAACTCTCCCATCTCTGAAACTGAATTAGAAACTCTAATAATAACAGAAATATATGCTCTAATTAAAATAATAATAATA
Source organism: Carex parvula (assembly GCA_025461045.1). Taxonomy (NCBI): domain Eukaryota; kingdom Viridiplantae; phylum Streptophyta; class Magnoliopsida; order Poales; family Cyperaceae; genus Carex; species Carex parvula. The sequence goes on along the minus strand of JAJGRW010001185.1, from coordinate 783,415 downwards.
TTTTCATTAAAATAAGGAAAATGGATTAACGTTATCCAGTGTAAAATGGAGTCTCCTGTTTTTTTGTTGTGACTGGAGCGGATATGAGCTCTGGTTTGGTTTGGATTGATATAAAAAAAACAAGGGGAGCCCACAGACATGTGATATGTTCTTCCAAATTTATATGGTATCCTGCTACCCTTTTGGATCAAGTACCCTCGGCTCGTTTTTTTGTTTTGTTTCAGAGCAATATTTCAGATTAAAAAAACAGCGAGTTTTTACTGAATATTTATTTAATAATATTTCAGTTCACTATTGATCTTTTTAGAAACATTCAGAAATTTCTAAGATAATACTATACTTAAGTTTCAAAATAAATTGTCAAGTATTAATTAGTATGTATTATGTAATGAGTGAGGCTACAGTGCTATGCATAGCACAGATTGGGTCCGTGCTACGGCTCAAAATTTGACTTTTTAAAATCCTGATGGTCGATTCGAACCGTTCAACATGATTATAAAATGATATGTACCTGCAAACCAAATTTTACATTTTTTTGAATTTTTTTTACTATTTTTATAGATAGGCTGTTTTTGGATGGTCCAGAATGTTCAGATCAAGTGATTTTCGAAAAAAAAAAAAAACAGTAAAAAAATTCAAAAAAATGTAAAATTTGGTTTGCAAATACAAATTCATTTTATAATCACATTGAACGGTTCGGATCAACTGTTAGAATTTTAAAAGTCAAATTTTGAGCCGTAATACGGACCCAATTGGTGCTATGCATAGCCATAGACTCACTCTTATGTAATATATACTTATATAATATAAGCAAGCATAACAGCGAGCTTTTGCTGAATTTTTTATTTAATAATATTTCAGTTCACTATTAAATATTTTATAAACTTAATTGAGAAATTTCTGAGATAATATTAATTATACTATCTGCTGACTTAAAAAAATAATTATGAAAGTTCAAGACATTGCTGACAACTATAAAAAAAAATTGAAATAAATAATTATATATTTTGTAATAGCTGAATGTGCATTCTATAATAGTCAAGTGTGTAATTCTAAACTAAAAAAAAATAAATTTTTATTTTATATGAATCAAGTATATTCTAAGGTGTTGACATAAAATTCACTCAATTCTAAATTTCTAATTATTATATATTTGTTTTATGGATGTTGTAATGATTAGTACATACATATCGATCATTTTGAAATCTTTAAGAAGGGCATGCACTCATTTTTTGCAAAATATTAATATGAATAAGAACTCCATTTCTAATTTAGACATTGCAATTTATAATACACCAAATAATTTTACATCCTTTAGCTTTGCAACATTCGTGTCCAAGTCATATTTGAACATTTTATGTAAATTCCATATGTTTGTGCCTATTTAATCACATTTTTTTTATAAACATGAGTATTGACATTCAAATATTGTTACTTGTCTTATTCAGTGCGTGAGTGATCATATATATGAGGAGGGATCCACTTACAACAAATTTGAGTTACAACAAAGTTACAACATTCATTTTTTTCATTTTCAAAGTCCAAATCGTCGATCCAACCGTTCAACATGATCATCTAAATAAAATGTACTTGCAGATCAAATTTTATATTTTTTTGAATTTTTTTACTATTATTAAGTATTTACAAAAAATAGCCATACTTAGACCATTGAATTTTGTACCATCTTAATAAATAGTAAAAATTCAAAAAAATATAAATTGATCTGCAAGTACATTTTATTTAGATGATCATGTTGAACGGTTGGATCGACGATTTGGATTTGAAAATGAAAAAAATGAATGTTGTAACTTTGTTGTAACTCAAATTTGTGTAAGTGGATCCCTCTCCATATATATATATATATAGAGAGAGCTGGGCTATGGTGAGTTGTGAAGTAAGATTGTCATTTTTACTTCACGCTATATTTTATTTTGAAAATTCAAACAACCGATCCAAACCGTTCAACATGTTCTCTATTAAAATGTGCTTGGAGACTAAATTTTACATTTTTTGGAATTTTTACTATTTATTAAGCCACTTTGAAATCGCTGATCCACTGTGAACAGAAAACAGTAAAATTTCTGGACCACCGGATCAGCGATTTCAAAGTGACTTAATAAATAGTAAAAAAATTCCAAAAAATGTAAAATTTGGTCTCCAAGCACATTTTAATATAGAGAACATGTTGAACGGTTTGGATCGGTTGTTTGAATTTTCAAAATAAAATATGAGCGTGAAGTAAAAATGACAATCTTACTTCACAACTCACCATAGCCCAGCTCTCTCTATATATATATATATATATGGAGGAGGGATCCACTTACAACAAATTTGAGTTACAACAAAGTTACAACATTCATTTTTTTCATTTTCAAAATCCAAATCGTCGATCCAACCGTTCAACATGATCATCTAAATAAAATGTACTTGCAGATCAAATTTATATTTTTTGAATTTTTTACTATTTATTAAGATGGGTACAAAATTCAATGGTCTAAGTATGGCTATTTTTTGTAAAATACTTAATAAATAGTAAAAAAATTCAAAAAAATATAAAATTTGATCTGCAAGTACATTTTATTTAGATGATCATGTTGAACGGTTGGATCGACGATTTGGACTTTGAAAATGAAAAAAATGAATGTTGTAACTTTGTTGTAACTCAAATTTGTTGTAAGTGGATCCCTCCTCATATATATGATCACTCACGCACTGAATAAGACAAGTAACAATATTTGAATGTCAATACTCATGTTTATAAAAAAAAATGTGATTAAATAGGCACAAACATATGGAATTTACATAAAATGTTCAAATATGACTTGGACACGAATGTTGCAAAGCTAAAGGATGTAAAATTATTTGGTGTATTATAAATTGCAATGTCTAAATTAGAAATGGAGTTCTTATTCATATTAATATTTTGCAAAAAGATGAGTGCATGCCCTTCTTAAAGATTTCAAAGATGATCGATATGTATGTACTAATCATTACAAATCCATAAAACAAATATATAATAATTAGAAATTTAGAATTGAGTGAATTTTTATGTCACACCTTAGAATATATACTTGATTCATATAAAATAAAAATTTATTTTTTTTAGTTTAGAATTACACACTTGACTATTATAGAATGCACATTCAGCTATTACAAAATATATAATTATTTATTTCAATTTTTTTTTATAGTTGTCAGCAGATGTCTTGAACTTTCATAATTATTTTTTAAGTCAGCAGATAGTATAATTAATATTATCTCAGAAATTTCTCAATTAATGTTTATAAAATATTTAATAGTGAACTGAAATATTATTAAATAAAAATTCAGCAAAAGCTCGCTGTTATGCTTGCTTATATTATAAGTATATATTACAGAAGTGAGTCTATGGCTATGCATAGCCACCAATTGGTCCGTATTACGGCTCAAAATTGACTTTTTAAAATTCTAACAGTTGATCCGAACCGTTCAATGTGATTTAAAATGAATTTGTATTTGCAAACCAAATTTTACATTTTTTTGAATTTTTTTACTGTATTTTCGACAATCACTTGATCTGAACATTCTGGACCATCCAAAAACAGCCTATCTATAAAAATAGTAAAAAAATTCAAAAAAATGTAAAATTTGGTTTGCAGGTACATATTCATTTTATAATCATGTTGAACGGTTCGAATCGACCATCAGGATTTTAAAAAGTCAAATTTTGAGGCGTAGCACGGACCCAATCTGTGCTATGCATAGCACCGTAGCCTCACTCATTACATAATACATACTAATTAATACTTGACAATTTATTTTGAAACTTAAGTATAGTATTATCTTAGAAATTTCTGAAATGTTTCTAAAAAGATCAATAGTGAACTGAAATATTATTAAATAAAATATTCAGTAAAAACTCGCTGTTTTTTTTAATCTGAAATATTGCTCTGAAACAAAACAAAAAGAGGAGCCGAGGGTACTTGATCCAAAAAGGGTAGCAGGATACCATATAAATTTGGAAGAACATATCACATGTCTGTGGGCTCCCCTTGTTTTTTTATATCAATCCAAACCAAACGAGCTCATATCCGCTCCAGTCACAACAAAAAACAGGAGACTCCATTTTTACACTGGATAACGTTAATCCATTTTCCTTATTTTAATGAAAATATTATTATTATTTTAATTAGAGCATATATTTCTGTTATTATTAGAGTTTCTAATTCAGTTTCAGAGATGTGGGAGAGTTTCTTAATTAGAAACTGTTTATAAATTTCATGCTGGTCAAATAATTGGCTTAAATTATTTCTCATTTTTAATTTTTACTGATGTAGCTTAATAAAACTCTAAAATTAATTTAATAAATGTGAGAGTTAGAAACTTTAGAGACCTTAATTTCTAAAAGTAGTTAACAATTATTTAGAAACTCATTCATTAATTTAACGGGTCAGGTTTGGATACTAGTTAGAGCAGTCTCAATCTGTGCTGAGTTGGAAATAGAGGTGCAAACGGATCAAAATTTCTATCTGCATTCGAAAATTAGATACTAATATCTAATATTCGAATATCCTTACAAATACAGATACATGTATGAATTTCAATTTAATAATTTATCTAAATAGTAAATATACCATACATATATATATTAAAAATAATTTATGTATATAACTACGGATATCCTGTACAACCCGTATCCGTATCCGAAAAATAAAACGGATACGGATATAATTTTACTACTATTCGTTAATTTGAATAATATTAATAAAGATTATTTATTAATAAATCATAACGTTCCCTTAACTGTACGCTAAATTATCCTAACAATATGATAGTAAAAAATAAATAAATTATAATCGTTCCAAACGAGTTTAATTTAGACCATAAGTCATGACGTAACGAATCTCAAATAAATTACTTGCTTGGCACCGAAAATTAAAATATAATATAATAATATAATAATAATGGAATAATTCCACGCATTAATAACACATGGAATGCAAGGGTACATTTTTTTATTGGAAACACACTAATGGGAACCAAGTCCAACGCAGCCTTTGTTGACAATCAAATCCATCAAATCCACACTATTTTTTTTACGTAAATTAACAAAATAATTATTAACAGCATGTCATATCCTACTGGTTATATCGAATTTTTTTTTATTATATCCTGATTAATTACAAATTATCACTGGTAACTTCAAAACTATTTCATAATTATCATCCATTATAGCAAAATAGAAAACTGAAGAAATACACATACAGCCTGATCTTTATGTAATAATTGTGACAATCAAATTTAAATTTAAATTTAAATAAAATCAGAAATATATTTATCATTTTGACATAATTCATTTTTTTTAATTTGACACGATTGGAGAATTATTCGATCACCAACAGAATATTAATAAACTATCTAAATTTTTAAAGCATTGATGAAGTCCATAATAAAACTATCTAAATTTTAAAGCATTGATGAAGTCAAGAGAATGTCAATAATAACTATAAAAATTAAGAGATGGGTCGATAATACAATTAGCTAGAGAATAATATCTAGGATTGTAGTTACCAAATGTCGAGAGTTCGAGCTCCTCTCACGACTTCACATAAAAAAAAATAACAAATTTTACCTTGGTGCTATTGGGAATTACAGTTTCACACAACCAAAGAAATTTTAAGTGGGAAGAAGAAGATACTTTATGTGGGATTGAGATCTGCTGCGATTCGAATATTGAGCACAGTGACCCTGCAATTCCTGCTTTTTCAAATCCAGCCGTTCAACTTTTTAGTGCACGCATCTCAAAACAACTGATTTTTCTGTGCACGCATCTCGAAACAATTCGATAGCTGGATTTGGAAAAGCAGGGATTGTAGGGTACTGTTCACAGTACCCGGATCGCAGCAGATTCTCACCCACTTTATGTGGGGTTATATTGGGAAAATAAAACCGATGCAAACAAACAAAATCTCTACAATAGGTGGCCTATTTTCACTGGATACGACTCTGCTGTTTTCCAATGGAAAAATAGGGTTCTGCTTTTCCGATTCCAATTATCAAATTCACTAAGATTCGTGCATGAAATTTTTTTTTATCGACATACGCAAATAGAAAATTTTAAATAGTTGGAATCGTAAAAGCAGAATCCTACTTTTCTATTAGAATAACAGCAAAGTTGATTCCATTTTCACCTCCATATTCTAAACTTAATACTCATTTTTTTTCTCTTTTCTTTTCCTTATATTAGGTACAAAGTTTGTAATTAGTTAATAATATAAATTAGTAAAAGTTTTTTGAGTTTTACAATGTAGTATTTTCAAAGAATGAATGTTAAATCCACGTATATGTATGATTAATATAAAATATTATATAAAAATGACGTGTGAGAACTGATTTAGGAAGAAATTGTGTGTAAAATTTTAACTATAATTACTCTAAATAAACATATAATAAAGACAATCAATAAGGACTTGAAACATTTTTTTATTTAAAGAAATGTTTATTTCATAATTTTATACAATATTTGAATGATACAAATAAAGATATAGTTCAAAGACTTGTGTTAATATCAATGATACTAATATGACTATTTTTTCTGCAACAAGCAAGACATGAGACATTTTGTCGGAATAAATCAGCTGAAATTCCGAAACCAATGAACAGCTACCATCGAATTTTTTCCGAGAACACATCTCGAAACATTGGTTTTTTCTTATACACATCTCGGACAGTTCAACGGCTGGATTTGATTGTAGAGATTTCAGGATAAACAGTAACTGATCTCGAATTTCAGCAGATTCGATCCCATTTTGTCACATTTCTTATATATCCTTGCTGGAGATGCACTGTCATAGACTTTAAGTAGACGGAGAAGGGAAATCGTTATCATAGAAATTATTAAATTGAGACGTACAGAAATATAAAGAGTATCTTGTTTTCATCAAATGTAGAAAGATCTTACTCATTGAGTCTGATCCAAAGTTTTGAATCGGACTCATGGTTCAAATCCAATGTTATTTTCTTTTTCTTTTTTAAATTAGACACTTATGGAAAAATCTGGAATATGGTTACCACAAAAAATCAAGTGAGTTAGATCTGCCTCATTGGGTCTGATCCAAGTTGTTTTTTTTTTAAATTCTCCAAAAAACAGTGGAAATGACCGAATTTAAAAAAAAGTTTTGGATCTGACTCAATAAGTCCGATCCGCTTGTGATTTGATTAAATGTGGCACCCATATTCTCATTTTCTACCGTTTAAAAAAGAAAAAGAAAATAACAGTGGATGTGAACCATTGAGTTCAATTTTAATTTTTGAATCGGACTCAATGAGTCAGATTTTTCTATATTTGTTATAAGCGAAATACTCTTCTATTTATGTATATCTCAATTTAAGTAATTTTCTATAGATAAAAAAATTTCTGATAGTATTCAAGGTGTAGGACCACCACTGATGGTCACTGTACTCTTGATAACATTTTTTTAGCAGCCCCACAATGAAATATAGAAAAAAAATTTGTACTGTTATACTATTTGAAGCTTTATCAGAATATAAAAACCAACTTAGCAAAAACTGAATTAATTCCTATAAACATTAGTGATATATTTGAGTGTAAATTATCTAATTTTCCTATTAAATACTTGGACCTACCTTTATATGACAAAAAATAAGCAGAGCTGAATGGGGCTTTCTGAAAAACGGTGATTTTTAGTTTATTTGTTTTTGAAGCTGTGCTATAAATAAAAATTTCGGGCTTTCAGCTGATTGAATAAAATTTGTTTTAGTTAATTGGAAAAATGCTTGTTAACTAAAGATAATTAATACAGACAGCGTAAAATTATTCAACAAAGTGCAAAATTAAACTGAATTTTTTTTATGAACATTAAAATTGATTTGTTAATACAACAAATAGATAATTTATTGTTAACTACACATTTCAATATAAATTTTAACAAAATTAGAAAAAAGAAGCAAATAGATAAACAAACTCTGAGCATGAGAGATTTATGTTCTAATTTTTTCTTCTTCTAAACTTCTTTATAAAATAACAAAAAAATGTGTCATATATTAACAAATAAAATAATGTATATTAAAAATTAAAAATATAATTTTGTTCAGAAATAAAATTGGCAAAAATTTTAAAACAAATATACACATATGAGTGAGGCTGTAGTACATGTATAACATATATTGGTCCGGACTATAGATCAATATCTCCATTTTAAAAGTCCATAAGTCACTATAAACCATTCAACATGATTTCTATATAAAAAAATATACATGTACATCAAAATTTTACATTTATTTTTATTTTATTATTTTTAAATAGATAAATATCACTTGATCTAAAATTCTAGACCATTCAGAAGTAGTTATTTTCTACCTATTTAAAAAAGTAAAAAAAACTTAAAAAATAAAATTTGTATGCAACCACATTTTCATATCAAGATCATGTTGAAAGGTTTGATTGACTGTTTGAACTTTTAAAATGAAAATATTAATTTATAGTACGGACTATATACGCTATGCATAGTACCATATCACCACTCTTAAAATATTCATAATTAAATACAACACCATTATATATGTTTTTAAGCATTGAATCACAGAGAGAAATAGACAACTATCAAAAAATTTACTTGGAGATCAAATTTTATAGTTTTTAGAAATTTTTACTATAATTTAGATATGCACAAAATAATTAGTTTCCGACTGTTCAGAATTTTAAAATCAAATAATTTTCTACTTATTTAAAAAATTATAAAAATTGATTAAAAAAAATGAGTTCATAGTACAAACTGAAACCGCTATGTAATATTAATTTACCATAGCCTCATTCACGGACATTTTATTAATATCTAAAGTTTAATAGAAATTAATTAATTACTCATATCGCTGAGTATTTATAAAAATACCCATACCGGCCATTTTTTGACCTCATTCATGTTCTAACACTTATCCCTTTTAAAAAAATGACAGCGAGGGCCTACTGATTGAGTCTACAAAAATTTATACTTTGGTAATATGTTTTGAATCCGAAAACATAAAGAGACGTACAACCAAAAGGACCTAACCGCAAAATGGAAAACACGGGAAATTATTTACGTCGCCGTTGTTGGTTTTGTCACGACGTTACGGATGTACCGATCACGTAATGTGATTCGCACATCGTGTAACATGTTTATGTCAATTAACATGTGTCGGTCACGTGATGTTACTCGCACACTACGTAAACTGACTTGGTCACATCACGTGACGTGTTATATTACCAACTTTCCAACATTATTTCTTTATTTTAATTTTTTTTCTAATATCTTCTTTATTTTTAATATATTTTTATTATTAAAAATAATTAAACATCTGTTATGTTACCAACTTTCCAACATTATTTCTTTATATTAATTTATTTTCTAATATCTTCTTTATTGTTAATATATTTTATTATTAAAATAATAATTAAATGTCACCAGTAATATAATCACGAGGTGATCACTTACGTAACATTATCATTCTCATTATTTAATCACTTTAATTTATGTTATAAATAAATTGGGTGGTTAGATCGAATGGACAAGTTCTGATCAAATAATGACATAACAGAGTAATTTTAATAATGATAATCACATGTGCAGATCATTATCATGATGTCCATCTTGAACCGATTACAATAAATTAAACCATGGGTCCAAAAAACGAAAAGGATTGAACAGAGCAGTTTTAGCTTAATGCAGCACACGAATCAATTAACGTTTTTTTTTTTATATAGTCAGTGCATTGCATGAAGTCAAAACTCCTCTGTTAAAATCTTTAACCCAAAATCCGCAATTGAAAACTTTTAAAAATTCGGTCGTTGCCTAAAATTGCCGCAAAGAATTCAAGTTGGTTAGTTTTCTATCCTTGTTGCTTAATAGGCTACTTAGAATTTACATCTTTCTGTCATGGAAGTGACAATAATGAAGTTACATATTGAAAATTAATTGAAAATCAACCTTTAGTCTGAAAACATATTATGTTTTTTTGTGTAAAAAGTTACATATTCAAATATAAATAATTTTTTTTTATAAATTAAATAGTTAAATGACTCTAACTCGAGCTTGTATTTGCTCCCCGACCCATTCATAAAATATATAATATAATCTGGAATTATCATAGCTTGATCACAGAGGAGAAGCAATTAAAGCAAACACACGGAAAAGGAAAAAAAAAAAAATACAATGTCACGGTCGAAAAGGTCGAAAATTTGGAATTTGTTTGATAATTTGACTCTAAATGTCACCTTCAATAACTTGATTGGCACTACCGTACTTATCATGTTATCAGAGCAAGCATTAAGCAAGAAGGCAAACCACGCGTTAAATATTCTTTAAGCCACGCTCTCTACAGCCTACAGGTAGGTATCCATTTTTAATTAAAAAGGAAAATATATCAACAAGAAAGAAAGCCCATCTATATTTATTGGCATCTTTCCGATCTAGATCTGCATTTAACCGCCTCCATGATTATTTTTTTTTAAATTATATATATTGAAATTAATTAAATTTTAATTTTAAAAAAATTTTATTAGGGGTCAAGGGTACGGTAAGAGTCAGGTGGAAGCATTTTCATACCTGTACCAGTTACAAATTATTTTTATCCGTACCTTACCCTTACCTGCTACAAATTATCTTACCTGTACTCTACCCTTATCCGTTATGGTTGTTGGATAACGAAACGGTAGCGAGTAAATAATGGGTAATACTAATATAATAATTATTTTTATTATTTTAAATAAACTTTAAAACATATACATTCATTTCACATATGTATAGTACTTTATTGAAAAAAATTCTATACATTCATTTTACCAATTAAAGTATTCTTGTTAATGCTTATTATATATAATATTTTATAATTACCCGATCGGGTAATGGGTACGAAATAGGCTTTATCCGTTTAGATAATGAAAAAAAATCATTATCCGTACTCGTATCTGATAAGTTTACGAAAAAAAGTCTTACTCATACTCGTCTTATCGGATACGGTACGGGTTGGGTAAACGAATAAAAGGATGCCATGGACACCCCTAATATTTATGATTTAATTTCGTAGCTTGGTGGTTATAATTTTATTTTGTGGGCGTGAAAACTTTGAATTCAGATTTCAACACCACGCATTATTTATTTATATTTCAACCTCCAACTTTATATTTTTGTTTTGTCATTGTCTAAATACTATCATTTGAAACGTATATAACTATATATGATCGGTTGATTGTTTCTAATTATTTAAGCATCGATAAGACATTTTGGTTACTGTACTGCCTAATTAATATGAATTTTTAAGTTTGTCAAAATCGTCCTCGGAAACTTATAATTACCACAACTTTTCGAATGTTTGGTTTCATACACTATTACAAAAACACATTTATTATCGCCCCTTTACCATCTGGTGTCCTTTCGCACGGATGATATATGTAATCAGAGGCAGCGCTGTAATTAATTCGAACTTTTTACCGATTGTTTGGTCTAACGAACCGATGGCGTTATGGCCCCCTCCTTTGCCATCGAGTATATTTTAAGTACAGTTAGTATTGAGTGACTCTTCGACATCGTTTGGCTCAACGGACGATGGCATTGAGGGGGTGACTTTTACCATATGTTTGTAACATGAGCCGTTGGTGTCAGTACAAAGCAATAATAACTCGTTACCATATTGAACTGATGCCATATTTCTCAGAGGCAACGCTGTAATAATTGGAACCTCAGTTTTAGTATACACTATCTGCTTCATATATTGAACCGATGGTGGTGATGTTATATATATAGACTATGGTGAGTTGTTGTTTTACTTCACGTCATATTTTCATTTTAAAAATCCAAACAACTGATCTGAACCGCTCAACATGTTCTAAATATTGAAATGTGCTTGGAGACTAAATTTTACATTTTTGGAATTCTTTTACTATTTATTAACCCACTTTGAAAATCGCTGATCCACTGTGAATAGTAAAAACAGTAAAAATTTCTGGACCACCGGATCAGCGATTTTCAAAGTGGCTTAATAAATAGTAAACAAATTCCAAAAAATGTAAAATTTAGTCTCCAAGCACATTCCAATATTTAGAACATGTTGAGCGGTTCGGATCGGTTGTTTGAATTTTCAAAATAAAAATATGAGCGTGAAGTAAAAATGACCTCTTACTTCACAACTCAATAGCCCAGTATATATATAATATATATATATATATATATATATTATATATATATATATATATATATATATATATATATATATATATATATATATATATATATATATATCTGGGCTATTGAGTTGTGAAGTAAGAGGTCATTTTTACTTCACGCTCATATTTTTATTTTGAAAATTCAAACAACCGATCCGAACCGCTCAACATGTTCTAAATATTGGAATGTGCTTGGAGACTAAATTTTACATTTTTTGGAATTTGTTTACTATTTATTAAGCCACTTTGAAAATCGCTGATCCTGGTCCAGAAATTTTACTGTTTTTTACTATTCCAGTGGATCAGCGATTTTCAAAGTGGGTTAATAAATAGTAAAGAATTCCAAAAAATGTAAAATTTAGTCTCCAAGCACATTTCAATATTAGAACATGTTAGCGGTTCAGATCAGTTGTTTGGATTTTTAAAATGAAAATATGACGTGAAGTAAAACAACAACTCACCATAGTCTATATATATAACATCACCACCATCAGTTCAATATATGGAGCATATAGTGTATACTTAAACTGAGATTCCAATTATTTACAACGTTGCCCCTCGGAATATATGTTATCGGTTCAATATGATAATGAGTTGTTATTGCTTTGTACTAACACCAATGGCTCATGTAACAAACATATGGTAAAAGTCAGCCCCTCAATGCCATCGTCTGTTGAGCCAAACTGATGTCTAAGAGTCACTGAATACTAAATGTACTTAAAATATACTCGATGGCAAAGGAGGGGGCCATCAACGCCATCGGTTGGTTAGATTGAACAGTCGGTAAAATGTTTGAATTAATTACAACGCTGCCTCTGGTTACATGCACTATTCGTGTGGAAGGACACCAGATGGTAAAGGGGTGATAGTAAATGTGTTTTTTGTAGTAGTGTATGAAACCAAACATTTGAAAAGTTGTGGTAATTTTAAGTTTCCAAGGACGATTTTGTCAAACTTAAAAATTCATATTAATTAGGCAGTACAGTAACCAAAATGGCTTATCGATGCTTAAATAATTAGAAACACTCAACCGAGCATATATAGTTATATACGTTTCAAATGATAGTATTTAGACAATGACAAAACAAAAATATAAAGTTGGAGGTTGAAATATAAAATAAATAATGCGTGGTGTTGAAATCTGAATTCAAAGTTTTCACGCCCACAAAATAAAATTATAACCACTAAGCTACGAAATTAAATCATATAAATATTAGGGGTGTCAATGGCATCATTTTATTCGTTTACCCAACCCGTACCGTATCCGATAAGACGAGTATGAGTAAGACTTTTTTTCGTAAACTTATCAGATACGAGTACGGATAATGATTTTTTTTCATTATCTAAACGGATAAAGCCTATTTCGTACCCATTACCCGATCGGGTAATTATAAAATATATTATATATTAATAAGCATTAACAAGAATACTTTAATTGGTAAAATGAATGTATAGAATTTTTTTCAATAAAGTACTATACATATGTGAAATGAATGTATATGTTTTAAAGTTTATTTAATAAATAATAAAAATAATTATTATATTAGTATTACCCATTATTTACTCGCTACCGTTTCGTTATCCAACAACCATAACGGATAAGGGTAGAGTACAGGTAAGATAATTTGTAGCAGGTAAGGGTAAGGTACGGATAAAATAATTTGTAACTGGTACAGGTATGAAAATGCTTCCACCTGACTCTTACCGTACCCTTGACACCCCTAATAAATATTTTTTAAAATTAAAATTTAATTAATTTCAATATATATAATTTAAAAAAAAATAATCATGGAGGCGGTTAAATGCAGATCTAGATCGGAAAGATGCCCATAAAATATAGATGGGCTGTTCTTTCTTGTTGATATATTTTTCCTTTGTAATTAAAAATGGATACCTACCTGTAGGCTGTAGAGAGCGTGGCTTAAAGAATATTTAACGCGTGGTTTGCCTTCTTGCTTACTCCTTGCTTACTCTGATAACATGATAAGTACGGTAGTGCCAATAAAGTTATGAAGGTGACAGTTAGAGTCAAATTATCAAAAAAATCCAAATTTTCGACCTTTTCGACCGTGACATTGTATTCCCCCCCCCCCCCTTTTCCGTGTGTTTGCTTTAATTGCTTCTCCTCTGTGATCAAGCTATGATAATTCCAGATTATATTATATATTTTATGAATGGGTCGGGGAGCAAATACAAGCTCGAGTTAGAGTCATTTAACTATTTAATATTTACAAAAAATAATTATTTATATTTTGAATATGTAACTTTTTACACAGAAAACATAATATTGTTTTCAGACTAAAAGTTGATTTTCAAATTAATTTTCAATATGTAACTTCATTATTGTCACTTCCATGACAGGAAAGATGTAAATTCTAAGTGAGCCTATTAAGCAACAAGGATAGAAAACTAACCAACTTGAATTCTTTGCGGCAATTTTAGGCAACGACCGAATTTTTAAAAGTTTTCAATTGCGGATTTTGGGTTAAAGATTTTAACAGAGGAGTTTTGACTTCATGCAATGCACTGACTATATAAAAAAAAAAACGTTATATTGATTCGTGTGCTGCATTAAGCTAAAACTGCTCTGTTCAATCCTTTCGTTTTTTGGACCCATGGTTTAATTTATTGTAATCGGTTCAAGATGGACATCATGATAATGATCTGCACATGTGATTATCATTATTAAAAATTACTCTGTTATGTCATTATTTGATCAGAACTTGTCCATTCGATCTAACCACCCAATTTATTTTATAACATAAATTAAAGTGATTAAAATAATGAGAATGATAATGTTACGTAAGTGATCACCTCGTGATTATATTACTGGTGACATTTAATTATTATTTAATAATAAAATAATTATTAACAATAAAGAAGATATTAGAAAATAAATTAATTATAAAGACATAATGTTGGAAAGTTGGTAACATAACCGATGTTTATTATTATTTTAATAATAAAAATATATTAAAAATAAAGAAGATATTAGAAAAAAAATTAAAATAAAAGAAATAATGTTGGAAAGTTGTAATATAACCACGTCACGTGATGTGACCAAGTCAGTTTACGTAGTGTGCGAGTAACATCACGTGGACTCGCACAATGTTAATTGACATAAACACGTTACACGATGTGCGAATCACATTACGTGATCGGCACATCCGTAACGTCGTGACAAAACCAACAACGGCGACATAAATAATTCCCGTGTTTTCCATTTTGCGGTTAGGTCCTTTGGTTGTACGTCTCTTATGTTTTCGGATTCAAAACAGATTATCAAAGTATAAATTTTTGTAGACTCAATCAGTAGGCCCTCGCTGTCATTATTTTTTAAAAAGGGATAAGTGTTAGAACATTAATGAGGTCAAAAAAATGGCCGGTATGGATATTTTTATACAAATACTCAGGGATATGAGTATATTAATTAATTTCTATTAAACTTTAGATATTAATAAAATGTCGGTGAATGATGCTATGGTAAATTAATATTACATAGCGTTTCAGTTTGTACTATGACTCATTTTTTTTAATCAATTTTTTATAATTTTTTAAATAAGTAGAAAATTATTTGATTTTAAAATTCTGAACAGTCGGAAACTAATTATTTTGTGCATATCTAAATTATAGTAAAAATTTCTAAAAACTATAAAATTTGATCTCCAAGTAAATTTTTTGGTAGTTGTCTATTTCTCTCTGTGATTCAATGCTTAAAAAACATATATATGGTGTTGTATTTAATTATGAATATTTTAAGAGTGGTGATATGGTACTATGCATAGCGTATATAGTCCTACTATAAATTAATATTTTCATTTTAAAAGTTCAAACAGTCAATCAAACCTTTCAACATGATCTTGATATGAAAATGTGGTTGCATACAAATTTTATATTTTTTAAGTTTTTTTTTACTATTTTTTAAATAGGTAGAAAATAACTACTTCTGAATGGTCTAGAATTTTTAGATCAAGTGATATTTTATCTATTTAAAAAATAATAATATAACAATAAATGTAAAATTTTGATGTACATGTATATTTTTTATATAGAAATCATGTTGAATGGTTTATAGTGACTTTATGGACTTTTAAAATGGAGATATTGATCTATAGTCCGGACCAATATATGTTATACATGGTACTACAGCCTCACTCATATGTGTATATTTGTTTTAAAATTTTTGCCAACTTTATTTTCGGAACAAAATTATATTTTTAATTTTTAAGATACATTATTTATTTGTTAATATATGACACATTTTTTTGTTATTTTATAAAGAAGTTTAGAAGAAGAAAAAAATTAGAACATAAATCTCTCATGCTCAGAGTTTGTTTATCTATTTGCTTCCTGTTTTCTAATTTTTGTTAAAATTTATATTGAAATGTGTAGTTAACTATAAATTATCTATTTTGTTTGTATTAACAAATCATTTTAATGTTCATAAAAAAAAAATTCAGTTTAATTTTGCACTTTGTTGAATATTTTACGCTGTCTGTATTAATTATCTTTAGTTAACAAGCATTTTTCCAACTAACTAAAACAAATTTTATCAATCAGCTGAAAGCCCGAAATTTTTATTTATAGCACAGCTTCAAAAAAAAAATAAACTAAAAAATCACCGTTTTTCAGAAAGCCCCATTCAGCTCTGCTTATTTTTTTGTCATATAAAGGTAGGTCCAAGTATTTAATAGGAAAATTAGACAATTTACACTCAAATATATCACCAATGTTTATAGGAATTAATTCAGTTTTGCTAAGTTGATTTTTATATCCTGATAAAGCTTCAAATAGTATCACAGTACATCAATTTTTTTCTATATTTTATTGTGGGGCTGCTAAAAAAAATGTTATCATCAGTACAGTGACAATTCAGGGGTGGTCCTAATCATTGAATACTATCAGTCCTTCTCTGTGAAAATTTTTTATCTATAGAAATTATTAAGTTGAAATATACGGAAATAGAAAGAGTATATCGCTTCTAACAAATATAGAAAGATTTGACTCATTGAGTCCGATCCAAAAATTAAAATTGGACTCAATGGTTCACATTCACTATT
Organism: Carex parvula; assembly: GCA_025461045.1. Classification (NCBI taxonomy): domain Eukaryota; kingdom Viridiplantae; phylum Streptophyta; class Magnoliopsida; order Poales; family Cyperaceae; genus Carex; species Carex parvula. The sequence continues at coordinate 766,156 of JAJGRW010001185.1, read as the reverse complement.
ATTTTCTTTTTATTTTTTAAACGGTAAAAAATAAAAATATGGGTGCCACATTTAATCAAATCAAAAGTGGATCGGACTTATTGAGTCAGATCCAAAACTTTTTTTTAAATTCTGTCATTTCCACTGTTTTTGGAGAATTTAAAAAAAAAAACAACTTGGATCAGACCCAATGAGGCAGATCTAACTCACTTGATTTTCTGTGGCAGCCATATTCCAGATTTTCCCATCAGTACCTAATTTAAAAAAGAAAAAGAAAATAACATTGGATTAGAACCATTGAGTCCGATTCAAAATTTTGGATCGGACTCAATGAGTCAGATCTTTCTACATTTGTTAAAAACAAAATACTTTTTTTATTTCTGTACATCTCAATTTAATAATTTCTATGAATAAAAAATTTCCCTTCTCTGTCTACTTAAAGTATATGAAGTGTATCTCATATATAAGAAATGTGACAAAATGGGATCCGAATCTGCTGAAATCCGAGATCAGTTACTGTTTATCCTGAAATCTCTACAATCCAAATCCAGCCGTTGAACTGTTCCGAGATGTGTATAAGAAAAAACCAATTGTTTCGAGATGTGTTCTCGGAAAAAATTCGATGGCTAGCTGTTCATTGGTTTCGGAATTTCAGCTGATTTATTTCCGACAAAATGTCTCATTGTCTTGCTCCGTTGCAGAAAAAAATAGTCAATATTAGTTATTTGTATCATTCAAATATTGTATAAAATTAATGAAATAAATATTTATTTAAATAAAAAAATGTTTCAAGTCCTTATTGATTGTCTTTATTATATGTTTATTTAGAGTAATTATAGTTAAAATTTTACACACAATTTATTCCTAAATCAGTTCTCACACGTCATTTTTATAAAATATTTTATATTAAGCATACATATACGTGGATTTAACATTCATTCTTTGAAAATACTACATTGTAAAACTCAAAAAGCTTTTACTAATTTATATTATTAACTAATTACAAACTTTGTACCTAATAGAAGGAAAAGATAAGAGAAAAAAATGAGTATTAAATTTAGAATACGGAGGTGAAAATGGAATGAACTCTACTGTTATTCTAATAGAAAAGTAGGATCCTGTTTTTCCGATCCCAACCATTCAAAATTTTTCATTCACATATTTCGATAAAGAAACTTTTTTCATTCACGAATCTCAATGAATTTGATGATTGGAATCAGAAAGGCAGGACCCTGCTTTTCCATTGGAATAACAACATAGTCATATCCAGTGAAAATAGGCTTACCTATTGTAGAGACTTTTGTTTGTTTGCATCGGTTTTATTTTCGCAATATAGCCCCACATAAAGTGGGTGAGAATCTGCTGCGATCCGGGTACTGTGAACAGTACCCTACAATCCCTGCTTTTCCAAATCCAGCTGTCGAATTGTTTCGAGATGCGTGCACAGAAAAATCAGTTGTTTTGAGATGCGTGCACTAAAAAGTTGAACGGCTGGATTTGAAAAAGCAGGAATTGCAGGGTCACTGTGCTCAATATTCGAATCGCAGCAGATCTCAATCCCACATAAAGTATCTTCTTCTTCCCACTTAAAATTTCTTTGGTTGTGTGAAACTGTAATTCCCAATAGCACCAAGGTAAAATTTGTTATTTTTTTTTTATGTGAAGTCGTGAGAGGAGCTCGAACTCTCGACATTTGGTAACTACAATCCTAGATATTATTCTCCTAGCTAATTGTATTATCGACCCATCTCTTAATTTTTATAGTTATTATTGACATTCTCTTGACTTCATCAATGCTTTAAAATTTAGATAGTTTTATTATGGACTTCATCAATGCTTTAAAAATTTAGATAGTTTTATTAATATTCTGTTGGTGATCGAATAATTCTCCAATCGTGTCAAATTAAAAAAAATGAATTATGTCAAAATGATAAATATATTTTCTGATTTTATTTAAATTTAAATTTAAATTTGATTGTCACAATTATTACATAAAGATCAGGCTGTATGTGTATTTCTTCAGTTTTCTATTTTGCTATAATGGATGATAATTATGAAATAGTTTTGAAGTTACCAGTGATAATTTGTAATTAATCAGGATATAATAAAAAAAAATTCGATATAACCAGTAGGATATGACATGCTGTTAATAATTATTTTGTTAATTTACGTAAAAAAATAGTGTGGATTTGATGGATTTGATTGTCAACAAAGGCTGCGTTGGACTTGGTTCCCATTAGTGTGTTTCCAATAAAAAAATGTACCCTTGCATTCCATGTGTTATTAATGCGTGGAATTTATTCCATAATTATTATTATTATTATATTTTAATTTTCGGTGCCAAGCAAGTAATTTATTTTGAGATTCGTTACGTCATGACTTATGGTCTAAATTAAACTCGTTTGGAACGATTATAATTTATTTATTTTTTTACTATCATATTGTTAGGATAATTTAGCGTACAGTTAAGGGAACGTTATGATTTATTAATTAATAATCTTTATTAATATTATTCAAATTAACGAATAGTAGTAAAATTATATCCGTAACCGTTTTTATTTTTCGGATACGGATACGGGTTGTACAGGATATCCGTAGTTATATACATAAATTATTTTATAATATATATTAAATGTATGGTATATATTTACTATTTAGATATAAATTATTAAATTGAAATTCATATATGTATCTGTATTTGTAAGGATATTCGAATATTAGATATTAGTATCTAATTTTCGAATGCAGATAGATAATATTTGATCCGTTTGCACCTCTATTTCCAACTCAGCACAGATTGAGACTGCTCTAACTAGTATCCAAACCTGACCCGTTAAATTAATGAATGAGTTTCTAAATAATTGTTAACTACTTTTTAGAAATTAAGGTCTCTAAAGTTTCTAACTCTCACATTTATTAAATTAATTTTAGAGTTTCTAAGCTACATCAGTAAAAATTAAAAAGGAGAAATAATTTAAGCCAATTATTTAGCCAGCATGAAATTTATAAACAATTTCTAATTAAGAAACTCTCCCACATCTCTGAAACTGAATTAGAAACTCTAATAATAACAGAAATATAAATGCTCTAATTAAAATAATAATAATATTTTCATTAAAATAAGAAAAATGGATTAACGTTATCCAGTGTAAAAATGGAGTCTCCTGTTTTTTGTTGTGACTGGAGCGGATATGAGCTCGTTTGGTTTGGATTGATATAAAAAAACAAGGGGAGCCCACAGACATGTGATATGTTCTTCCAAATTTATATGGTATCCTGCTACCCTTTTTGGATCAAGTACCCTCGGCTCCTCTTTTTGTTTTGTTTCAGAGCAATATTTCAGATTAAAAAAAACAGCGAGTTTTTACTGAATATTTTATTTAATAATATTTCAGTTCACTATTGATCTTTTTAGAAACATTTCAGAAATTTCTAAGATAATACTATACTTAAGTTTCAAAATAAATTGTCAAGTATTAATTAGTATGTATTATGTAATGAGTGAGGCTACGGTGCTATGCATAGCACAGATTGGGTCCGTGCTACGGCTCAAAATTTGATTTTTTAAAATCCTGATGGTCGATTCGAACCGTTCAACATGATTATAAAATGAATATGTACCTGCAAACCAAATTTTACATTTTTTTGAATTTTTTTACTATTTTTATAGATAGGCTGTTTTTGGATGGTCCAGAATGTTCAGATCAAATGATTGTCGAAAATACAGTAAAAAAATTCAAAAAAATGTAAAATTTGGTTTGCAAATACAAATTCATTTTATAATCACATTGAACGGTTCGGATCAACCGTTAGAATTTTGAAAAGTCAAATTTTAAGCCGTAGTACGGACCCAATTGGTGCTATGCATAGCACCGTAGCCTCACTCTTATGTAATATATACTTATATAATATAAGCAAGCATAACAGCGAGCTTTTGCTGAATTTTTTATTTAATAATATTTCAGTTCACTATTAAATATTTTATAAACATTAATTCAGAAATTTCTGAGATAATATTAATTATACTATCTGCTGACTTAAAAAAATAATTATGAAAGTTCAAGACATCTGCTGACAACTATAAAAAAAAATTGAATAAATAATTATATATTTTGTAATAGCTGAATGTGCATTCTATAATAGTCAAGTGTGTAATTCTAAACTAAAAAAAAATAAAATTTTTATTTTATATGAATCAAGTATATATTCTAAGGTGTTGACATAAAAATTCACTCAATTCTAAATTTCTAATTATTATATATTTGTTTTATGGATTTGTAATGATTAGTACATACATATCGATCATCTTTGAAATCTTTAAGAAGGGCATGCACTCATCTTTTTGCAAAATATTAATATGAATAAGAACTCCATTTCTAATTTAGACATTGCAATTTATAATACACCAAATAATTTTACATCCTTTAGCTTTGCAACATTCGTGTCCAAGTCATATTTGAACATTTTATGTAAATTCCATATGTTTGTGCCTATTTAATCACATTTTTTTTTATAAACATGAGTATTGACATTCAAATATTGTTACTTGTCTTATTCAGTGCGTGAGTGATCATATATATATAGAGAGAGAGCTGGGCTATGGTGAGTTGTGAAGTAAGATTGTCATTTTTACTTCACGCTCATATTTTTATTTTGAAAATTCAAACAACCGATCCAAACCGTTCAACATGTTCTCTATATTGAAATGTGCTTGGAGACCAAATTTTACATTTTTTGGAATTTTTTTACTATTTATTAAGTCACTTTGAAAATCGCTGATCCGGTGGTCCAGAAATTTTTACTGTTTTTACTGTTCACAGTGGATCAGCGATTTCAAAGTGGCTTAATAAATAGTAAAAAATTCCAAAAAATGTAAAATTTAGTCTCCAAGCACATTTCAATATTTAGAAAAAGTTGAACGGTTCGGATCGGTTGTTTGGATTTTCAAAATGAAAATATGGCGTGAAATAAAACGACGTTTTACTTCACAACTCACCATAGCCTATCTCATATAGAGCTGGGCTATGGTGAGTTGTGAAGTAAAATATCATTTTTACTTCACCCTCATATTTTCATTTTGAAAATCCAAACAACTGATCCGAACCGTTCAACATGTTTTCTATATTGAAATGTGCTTGGAGACCACATTTTATATTTTTTGGAATTTTTTTACTATTTATTAAGCCACTTTGAAAATCGCTGATCCGGTGGTCCAGAAAATTTTACTGTTTTTTACTGTTCACAGTGGATCAGCGATTTCAAAGTGGCTTAATAAATAGTAAAAAAATTCCAAAAAATGTAAAATTTAGTCTCCAAGCACATTTCAATATTTAGAAAAAGTTAAACAGTTCGGATTAGTTGTTTGAATTTTCAAAATAAAAATATGGCGTGAAGTAAAACGACGTTTTACTTCACAGCTCACCATAGCCTATCTCGAGTTCAAATATCTAATATATTTCGTGTTTTATTATGTTTCATGTCTTATATTTGTTTTTAAAATTTAAAGAGCTGATTTAAAACGCAACTTGATCTCTATATTAAAATATATTTAGATATTAAATTTTATATTTTTTGAAATTTTTATTATTTTTTTAGATAAATACAAAATTATTGTTTCTGGACTATTTAAAAATAATAATTTTGTACTTATTTAAAAAATAAATAAGTTTTTTTAAAATATAAAATTTGATTTGTATGTATATTTTAATATATATATATATATATATATATATCATGTTGAGCAGTTCAGATCAATAATTTGAATTTCGAAATCAAAGATATAAGATCTAAGATATGCTAAGGTATTTGAACCTTCTCATGTACATAAGAAAATAACCTTTCATGTATTGGTGTAATTATCTAATTGTAGAACAAATAAAAAATTGGTTTGGCATTTCTTAAAGAGAAAATGTAACAGTTGTCATGACTTAATCACCCAATGCACTTTAGTCAGTGAGAATAATGAATGATTGTGCCTTAAAAATTTGACAAGGAAAAAAGATGTGCTGCAATGAAAGAGAAAAAAAATATGATGTATGATAAATTTATATGTGTTATGCTATTACATTATTGACATGGGTATGATACAATAAATTATTATACTATCTGGTAACTTAGGAAAATTTCATTTTTTTTTTCTTCTGTAGTAGTTATATATAAATTTATAATTTAAATTCTACTCTTTTTTATATAAAAACTCATTAAACATTGAATAGTTATATTACTCCCCGCATTCCTGTCCCTCCTCTATCTCTGCAGCTACAGTAAATGAATGTTGTACTATGGTCTCTACTAATTACATGGTCCCCTTTTCCCAGTTCCTGTATTTGTCTCCGCGTCAACCTTCATAGGTATAAATACTTAGGAAATAACAGATTAATATTTGTAAAGTAAGATATTATTACTTGTATGCGTAAATTGATATGATGATCCCCTTTTTTCAGTCCCCCAATAGTCTCCGCGTCAACTTTCTTTTAATGAAGTAGTCGGGGACCTCGTATTCCCGCATCAATCTTTTAATAACAAAAATAGTTGACTTTATAGATATAAATACTTCACTACATATGTATCAATACTTGCAAAATAAGATACTAATACTTCTAAAATAAGATATTAATATTTTGATGTGTAATTTTGTACAATGTATATACATATAAATATTTCAATGCATGTGTATAAATACTTTAAATATTTGATACTAATACTTTCAAATGTCATCCAGCGCTATATGTAAAAAAATATTAAGTATTGCGGTCCCTCAATATAGTTATGGCAATATTGACATTTTTAGAAACGTGTATGGCCCCCCCTGGTCGCCCCCATTTAGTTTGACTGGTCCCCCACAGGTATTTATGATGCGGGGACAGTTTGAGAGATTTGGTTGGGAGACAATTATTTATGTTAAAATACTTTTGTGCATAGATATAGATACTTTCATTCATAAGTATTAATACTTTAGAAATTATGCGGGGACAATACAGATTATATAAGGAAATTGTGCTGGAACAGTCCCCCATGATAGCTATGGAAGTTAAGTGCGGAAATAATGCAGAGATAGAGGTGCGGGGACAATTATAAGGATCCTTAAACATTTGACATTGATTTTGTTTTTAGTTGAATTATGACTTCTTCAAGTAACACAAGACAAGACATGATCCAATTCTTGGCAACTAACATGTATAAGAGAGATTTTCATATAATATTGTTACGGTGTGAAAAGCATATATAGGATAGGAAATGAGTATATGGTATGTAGCACATGATTTCTTAGATCGCCATCTAAATATGTGAAGAATTGAAAATGAGAAGAGCAATTAAACAAAATTGGATTCCAGATTTGGCAAGACTTTAAGACAATTTAATCCTTAAATAAACTTACAAATTAAGTACCATCCAGCTTTGTTCTCAAGCTCTCTATTCTCTTAACAAAACTGCATCACTGTGCATTCAATCACGGCACACTTGTTTGTCTATTTGTTATTTAATTTCCCAGTTATAGCTGAGAAAATTTGGGTAAATACATTAAGAGCATTGTTTTGAGCTCATGTTGCGTATAAAAAATAATGGAATCAAAATGAGAAAAAAATATATAACTTGTGCGTCGATCGTATGAATATGATCAAAACAACGATGTTTGCATGTAAGAAACCAAAATTTTGATCATATTCATACGACGCACAAGTGAGAAGATGATTCTCTAGCTCCTGAAGATTTTTGCATGTAAGAAATTTAAAATATTTGGTTAGATACGATCGATCACTTAAAATTATAAATGCATGTTGAGAAAATACTACACATACGTACTTCAAATATTCAATCAAACTAATTTAGATACTGTATAAATATATATATATATATATATATATATATATAGAGAGAGAGAGAGAGAGAGAGAGAGAGAGAGATAGACTATGGTGAGTTGTGAAGTAAAACGTCGTTTTACTTCACGCCATATTTTTATTTTAAAAATTCAAACAACCGATCCGAACCGCTCAACATGTTCTCTATATTGAAATGTGCTTGGAGACTAAATTTTACATTTTTTTGAATTTTTTTACTATTTATTAAGCCACTTTGAAATCGCTGATCCACTGTGAACAGTAAAAAACAGTAAAATTTTCTGGCCCACCGGATCAGCGATTTTCAAAGTGGCTTAATAAATAGTAAAAAAATTCCAAAAAATGTAAAATTTAGTCTCCAAGCACATTTCAATATTTAGAACATGTTGAGAGATTCGGATCGGTTGTTTGGATTTCCAAAATAAAAATATGAGCGTGAAGTAAAAATGACCTCTTACTTCACAACTCACCATAGCCCAGCTCTATATATATATATAGAGAGAGAGAGAGAGAGAGAGAGATAGACTGTGGTGAGTTGTGAAGTAAAACGTCGTTTTACTTCACGCCATATTTTCATTTTGAAAATCCAAACAACCGATCCGAACCGTTTAACTTTTTCTAAATATTGAAATGTGCTTGGAGACTAAATTTTACATTTTTTGGAACTTTTTTACTATTTATGAAGCCACTTTGAAATCGCTGATCCACTGTGAACAGTAAAAAACAGTAAAATTTTCTGGACCACCGGATTAGCGATTTTTAAAGTGGCTTAATAAATAGTAAAAAAATTCCAAAAAATGTAAAATTTGGTCTCCAAACACATTTCAATATAAAGAACATGTTGAACAGTTCGGATCGGTTGTTTGAATTTTCAAAACAAAAATATGAGTGTGAAGTAAAAATGACACCTTACTTCACAACTCACCATAGCCTAGCTCTTTGAGCTCTCCTATCCATATACACATCATATCTAAGTAGATAATAATTGTCACTCACCAGTGGCCGTAAATCTCTTGAGAAAGTTCCATGAAAATTCCACCCTCCCACATTTTTCATGACAGCAACCAGATTGTATATAAATCACTTTTTCTACAGTTCAATCTACTCCAGTGAATTACAACCAATTAAAATTTATAAACAGTAATTACTAATTAGCCCAGTTTTGAAAACTGGAGAAGATTGTAAACTAACGGCCAAACGGAGACGAGAAACGAACAGAAACCAGAGGAAAGAGAAAATAAATTTTAAGTGCCATACAGTGGGGACCTTTTGTCTCTGTCTATGTGGGGTCGTGATAATCTCTATGCCTCCTTGCTCTTTATATTTACCACCATCTCTCTCTCTCTCTCTCTCTATTCCTCTTCTGTGTGCGTTCTCGCTCTGGCACATCAATATATAGTTCGATTACCTTTCACTGTACCAACGAGCTTTTCTGATCCCACTCAGGGCTTTCTCTGTTTCTCTACTGGCCTTTGAGGTTTCCAAAAGGCACAGCTCAAGATCATCTGAGGTGAGAACAAGTTACAATTTTCGCCCCTTTTTTCTCTTTTGCGAGTGCTTGATTGTACTGTTTGCTTCTCATAGCTGTCAGAGATTTCTATCTTTTGAATGTATTGCTTATATTTAGCTGGATTTTCGCTTGGTTCGTTTGTAACAAGCATTGATTCCTGATAATTAGTACTAGGATCATGTATTGGAACAGAATTCTTTGATGTGTTTTAATTTACTCCACTGGTTTAAAGCCAAAAACACGACAGAAATAAAAGAACAAGAAGGATTGAATCAAGTTTTTCAGAGGTTTTTTCTTCTTTTCCTGTTTACAGCGGTTATAACAGTCTAAATGCATGTCCATCTAGCAGAATTTTGAAAATTATTTCTTAATTCTGGTCCAAAAATGAATGCTTTGGTGGATGTCTAATTGGTAATTTTCCATGTATTTGCTTGTTCCAATCATACTTCACCATTTTCAAACTTTTTTCTTTCGAAAACTAATGCTCTGATGAGGTTCAATTCTGTATTTTATACATAATTGTACGGAGCACACGAGTTTGTAAATCAATTTGTATTAGAAAGCGTAGCAAAGTTTGTTATCAAATGGAATATTCTAGATGCCGCGCGCGCCTTCTTTTGGGTAGCAAATATTTTATATTTCAATTTTTTTAATAACACTTGGTCTACTTGTAGATCTGACTCCATAGATTTTGACTCTAAATTTGTTTTTCTGAGAGATGTCTTTTTCCTCTATAATTGCATAATTGGGTCTTCAATTCCATGTATGTTAAAAAAATAATTTACATGCATCATGTGGATTTAATTGTAGCACAATTGCACAAAGGGAAAAAGAAAAGGCTTTCTAGATTTTTCTCCTCGTGTGTATCACTCAATTAGTCAATTGTTATATTTTAGTAGTTGAATTTTGGTCCAATCATTGTTACCGTAATAGGTGTTTGGAAGAATTCAAGGCTTGACAACATTATTAAATTATATCCCGCATCAAAGATATCAAAATTAATGTACTCTTCTTCTCTTTCCAAAATAAATGAACAATTGCACAAATAAATAAACATATTGATAAAAGAAGTGGGAAGTAAAAAAAATAAGAGTAGGTGAGTCCCCACTATAAATTAGATTTCTTTGGTGATTTAGATCCAAAACATGCCCAATCTTCTGCATAAAACAAATTCAATCATTATCCCATATTATTTTAGGGAACACAAATGTATATAATTTCGACTGTTAATGAATAAATTATCAGGTAATAACAGAGATGTACCGTGCAAAACTAGTGGCATCGCCGAAGAAGGTGAAACGCCAAGTTGGCAAGTATGAGCTCGGCCGTACACTTGGCGAAGGTACATTCGCTAAGGTACGTTTTGCAAGAAATGTCGAAACCGGTGAGCATGTGGCAATCAAAATATTGGAAAAAGAGAAAATCATGAAGCACAAGATGGTCGAACAGGTATGTGCTGATGTTTTAGTGAACTTTGATTACTATCAGTTCAATACTGGCATGGGTGTAGTACCGACTGGTACGTGTTAATATACATAGTTCTTACTAATTTCTTGTATACATGTAATGCAGATCAAGCGGGAAATATCTATTATGAAGTTAGTGAAGCATCCTAATGTTGTTTGTTTACTAGAGGTAGGTTTTCTCGTTCTCTAACAAGTATATATGAAATTGGAATCATATTATAGTTTGAACTTAGTAGAGAAGTTACTCAAAAAAGCAACTTTTTTTTCCTAATTAGGTTATGGGTAGCAAATCAAAGATCTACATTGTTTTAGAGTATGTCACAGGAGGAGAGCTCTTTGACATTGTTGTAAGTTATCCAAAACCTATATCTTTTCCTTTTTAAAATCCACCCCCCCTCCCCACCCCCCTATAAATTTTGTAATAAGATAAAAGATAATGGACTAATCATATATCATTTAATCTGGATTAAGGCTAATCATGGAAGGATAAGAGAAGATGAGGCACGCAGATACTTCCAGCAATTAATCAATGCTGTTGATTATTGTCATAGTAGAGGGGTCTATCATAGAGATTTAAAGGTATGACATGACTTCTACATCGTATCTTTTCAGCTTCTTTTAGTGGTACATTTTTCAAACTGTGTATATAACTTATTCTTTTTTGTCCAGTTGGAGAACCTATTGCTAGATGCTCATGGAACCCTAAAAGTGTCTGACTTTGGTTTAAGTGCTTTATCACAACAAATGAAGGTATTTACTTTAATTATATTTCTAAACTGCTACTGAATTTTCAAGCTCAAAACTGTTAAAAGTACCTAAAATGAACCACAACACAACATGATAAAACATTTTTCCATGTCACAATTAATTGCATTAAGGAGTAAACCTGGGTAAAAGTGCACAATTGCAATTACTAGATTGCTTTGGCCATACATGACTCGATATGATGCCAACTCCCAATAAAAACTACTTCTAGTTCGTTTACATATACATCTCAACTTCAATATCTTAATATAAACTATGAAAAGTAAACTTAATTTTTATTTTCTTGGCAGGGTGATGGGTTGCTACATACCAGTTGCGGGACTCCTAATTATGTTGCTCCTGAGGTACTGAACTCCTTTCTAAGATCATTCTGGTTCTTAGTTATTGTGCAAACAAAGAATAACTAAACTTGGAAAGTTTGGGAATATTGAGATAAGGACCAAAATGACATGGGAATATTTCTCATATAGATATTTTACAGGGAATATTCCACATGACCTTTTGAGGTTTTGTGGGTTCGTGTAAACTTTTCATCGGTAAAAATATATAATTGTTTTTTTGTTATTATTGCAGGTTCTAGAGGATAGAGGCTATGACGGTGCAAAGGCTGATGTGTGGTCATGTGGTGTTATCCTTTTTGTGTTACTAGCAGGATATTTACCATTTGAAGATGATAATATAATGAGCTTGTATAAGAAGGTAATGATCAATTTTTATTTTTGAGTATTTCTTCTAATTTATTTGTCCTTTCTTTTGTTGTTAATGAAAAATTATATATTCTCCTATGCAGATCTCAGCAGCTGAATTTACTTGTCCTTCGTGGTTTTCCATTGGTGCCATGAGCCTGATAACGAGAATTCTAAACCCAGACCCTGAAAAGGTAAGTAATTGTGCATTGAACCCCTCCATTTGTTGAATAATTAATTAATTATTTGCTTCTATATTTTTAGCTAATTCGGTATAAATTAATTTTCGCAGCGTATCAGCATTTCTGAAATTCTGGAGGATAAATGGTTTAAAAAGGGATATAAACCACCGGCTTTCGAGAAGTTTGAAGGAAGCTTGGATGACATTAATGCTGCATTTGCTGAATCTGATGTAAGTTGGGAAACAAAAATTATATCCTAAATCCAAAGTGGTACTAATGATTCTCTAATGCAACCTCTTAGACACAATGAACTCAAATGTACTCCATATGTTTGTCAGGATTGTTATGTGAAAGAGAAAAAAGATGAGCAACCTGCAGCCTTGAATGCTTTTGAATTGATTGCTCTTTCAAAAGGACTCAATCTTGAAAATCTGTTCGACATAGAGAAGGTAACAAATATGTGGTCCAAGACATGAACTATGATTTATTTCTATTATTATTATTATTATACAATTTTAAACTTGTTTCCTTTTTCTAATTATGAATATGTAATTTGTACTTAAAAAGGGCTCATTACAATTTTTTTTTGTTGGTTCTACAGAAATACAAGAAAGAGACAAGGTTTACTTCAAAGTGTCCTGCGAAGGAAATAGTGAAAAAAATTGAAGAAGCTGCAAAGCCTCTTGGTTTTGACATTCAAAAGAAAAACTACAAGGTCATACACGCCCTTTTAAAATTTCATACTTTTTTCTAAACTACTTTATAATATCTAACAAACAAATTTGTCCTTTCATTCTACAGATGATGCTGGAGAACTTGAAAGCAGGAAGAAAAGGAAATCTCAATGTTGCCACTGAGGTTAGTTAAAGCATTTCTTTAACACCCCAATTAATCGTGCGACAAATAGTTCCTATATGTAGTTTCACTAAATTATACATATTTATTTAGATATTTCAAGTGGCTCCAACTCTGCATATGGTGGAATTGAAAAAAGCTACAGGAGACACTCTCGAGTTTCAAAAGGTATGTATTTGTTTGGCTACAAAAACTTACAGTAGCTCGTACATTTTTCTAATCTGGCAAAATAAATGCAGTCCTGCCATAGTCACTCGAAACATTAAAAGCGTATAGCTTTCAGTATGGAGAAGATATATATATATATATTTTTTGTAAATTACATTATTTGTGTTTTTTCTTTGTATACAGTTCTACAAGAATCTCTCTCTTTCACTGAAGGATGTAGTGTGGAAGACTGAAGAAGACATGCAACAGGTGCCGTCTGACGAGACTTCAGACTAATTAAAGAAACAAGAGCCAAAATCTTTCTTCCTTTTTAGGGAGTCAAGAGCTGCTTCACCTAAGCCAAATGCCTTCATTTAGGATTTTGCTAGAACTGTGCAGATCATGTACATATGTGTTGCTAAAAGAAAAGTTGGTTCGTTGGTTTATTGGTTGTTAAACTAAATCTCCTATTCTGGAGATCATTTGCATTGAAGATCCGAGTCTGTGTCAATGTTGAGTTCCATGCCTTTTTAAGTTCAGTTTCAGTGGAGAAATCATTGTTTTAAATCTGTAGTTGCATTATTGAGAGGCAAACACAGTACCCTGTAGATTTTGTTTACTTTGTGGATCTGTGTATACGAGTCTGGGGTTAGAATTTTGTCTAGTTCAAATTTTTTTGTTCTTTATCTAATATCCAGATTGAAACATTTGATTTTGAATGTGACATGGGTACAATTGGGCCATGATTTGAGCCCAACTAATCAAAGAAAATTAATCAAAGAAAACGGTTATGCTGACAATTCAACGATCATGCTATGAAATGAGATCCAATGAAAAACATAATATAAATCGGTGGCAAATACCCAGCTCAATTGCTAAGCGTGAAAGAAGCCGGTAGCAGAGCTATATGCACATGCTACCTCCTTTTAATACAATTTTAGACTAACTAAAAAATCGGTGGCAACTACCCAGATCAATTGCTAAGCGTGAACGAAGCCGGTAACAGAGCTATATGCACATGCTACCTCCTTTAAATACAATTCCAGACTAAAAAAATTTAGGAAAGCTCAAATGAGTATACAAATTGAAGAAGTTCGCACTTGAAAGCTCATATATGGGTATTTGAGTAGGTTAGATGGAGAAGTGATTAATTGAAATGCTCTCAGCTTAGTCTTAAGTATTCTCATGTTGTGTATGGATAATTTGCGATAGAAATGTAGGTACACTCAATAAAAAAAAAAAAAAGGTTTTCAGGAGTCCAATTGAACTAAATTGGATAATTCAGAGAACAAAAACAGATTTTTTTTACTTTCTAATAAGATACCAAGGATGATCTCAAATACACCATCTTTGCAGGAACAATAAATATATTAATTTTGAGCATTTAGCTGCAGAGAAAACTTTGTTCTTTAGGCTTTGTTTACCAGTAGAGGTTTATTCGGTTTTCTGATTCTCTGCAACACAAGTTGGATTGGTAATGTTATCTTGCACTATGCTTTTAGTCCATTCGGCGAGTAGCTTCACTGCATTTTCATCTGTAATATATATTGGAAAAATTCAATAAAGAACAACATTTTGTTATCTTTTCACTTCTCACCAGCCACTTTGGGGTTTGATTACATATTTATATTACTGAGACTTGCTCATACCTCATAATTCAGGTTAAATAACAAAGTATAACTGTATAAGAGAGAACCATAGCATCAGTATCACATAGTAATTTGCCAGGTTCTTAAATTCTTGGTTTCTACCAACACAATAAATTAGCCAAACTTGAAGGTCGTATGAGCAACATATGTGACATCGCTCAAGTAAAGTTACGGGATTTTTTACCTTAATGTAGATTGAAGAATTGAAACGTAAAGTTTACGAGATATTTTACCGAGTCTGGGGATGGTGTGGCCTTGTGGGTGCCTTAGCACGAGGGGTGAATCGAAGGCAGCTACTAATTCCTCTGAGGGAATTTTCAACCAGTCCTTTTCTCCAATGAAATGTACAGATTTAGCCTTGATCGGAACTTTGTATGCCACGTCACAGATTTTTGGGTCCCTGAATTTGCATCCCGAGACAGAAATCAAGAACTTGATTGGTGGATGTTCTTTCAGTACCTTTCCCTGATGAATTGATTAAGAAACAAAAGTTAAGTTCAAACATTTATAAATATCGCCTTTCAATGATTGCAACTAACTTGATGCTAATTTTCTAACGACATTAACCTGAGCTTGGTAGCCGATTAGCAATGCAGACAATGTAGCACCCTGAAAAAAAAAATGTATGAATAAATGTTTACTGAAGTAGCAATTGCATTGAAGCTAGAGTTACTGAGAAGAGAAAGAAAATACCTGGGAGAAACCTAGAAACCCATCAAAGGGACCATTAGTAATGATGTAATTGCACAGGTAAGAGATGCATTCTTCCAAATTTGTGTATTCAGTGAAGTCCTGTTATAGAAAGTGAATTTTTCAGAACTTACAAATCAACAAATGCATAGTATTCTAGTTGACCCATCAATATGAACTTTTAAGTTTGCTGTACGCCTGTACCAGAAGCAGAGATATTGTTAAATCAGGTCTGGTTTTGAACCAAGCGAGACCCCGGCAATTTTTCTAAACCCCTCTTTTATTTCCCCCTTTTCTTTTGCCCTCAATGATATTTCTCATTCATCATAATATATTTACTGTACTAGTCAGGTTCATAATACTTATGTGGCTAATTGTTTCTTTAAAAAATGCTTCAAATTTAGATGTTTAAATCAGCACCAACTAATTTAGTATTGTTACAAACAAAAAACCTTGGCAAATTGAAACCACTCGAAGTATGGACCGGGGAATATGCCCTCGATATCTGACTTTCCCCCGGCCGGAAATATACCATCGGGAAACACCTAAACAGAGAAGAAAAGAATAAGCCAAGATTAACACTGGTTGATTTTAATTAAAACTAAAACAAACAAGAGAAAAACTAAGCATGCAAGAGTAAAAAGAGAACCGTATCAAACTCTTCAAAGATAGATGGGTCCCACTTGCTGATCTGTTTCTTCAAAAACGACCCACTTGTACGAAATCCATGGAGGCAGAGTATCTTCATCTTCTTCTCCTTCGGTCCTTCCATCTCTCTTTTTTTCTTCTCTAGTCTAAGAGGTAACACTCCCAAGTTTTTTTTGTTGCGCTGCTGTGTTGGATTAAGAAGAGCAGGGAGAAAATGGTATTAAAAGGAGGTAGTAGGTGCATAGTTCTGCACTTCTGCTGCATGCTTCTTTCAAACTTGACAATTCAACTTGGGTAGTTGCCACCTACCACTGAAGAAGCTGAACCGGAGTATTATATTCAACTAACCGTGGTAGGCTTGCGCCTAACCCTGGATTCAAAATTTTCTTGGTATTTTATATTTGTGCTTACTCATGGACGGAAACAATGTTTATTTTTGGATTTAATTCACGGCCAAGTAGAAGAAAATTACGCGGAAAAGAAAATCAGTCCAGACTGATTCGCGTAAAAGAATTAAAAAAAAAAGACGCGGTCCGATTCGCTACTCCATTCAGAAGAATCGCTGATTCGCTAGGAGAAAAAAGAAATATGATACTAGAGATCTAAATATATATCATGTCGTAATTAGTCATGCTGTGACTAAATTTGGAAGGATGGTCATGGCACGTGAATGGTCATAACACGTTAGGCACGCCATGACCAAGGCATGCCGTGACCACACGTGACGTATCTAAATGTGACTGGTCACGTTTGGTCGTGTTTAACTATTTTTTTCATAATTTAGGTTATTTTATTCAAGATTTACCATTCGATCAAGATCTAACGGGCATAATTACACGTGACTCACATGACTATATGCCGTGCCGTGACCAAATCTTTCGCGTGACGTGCCGTGTTGTGTCAAATTTTCGAAAGATGATCACGTCGCGTAAATGGTCACGGTATGGGACACGTGACCGGCACACTTTCCATGTTATTCTGTGATGGAACCGTGTTGTACAGTGACTGAACCGTGTCGTGTCGTGACGTATCTGATCACATTATGAGTTTTTTAGATTCTTATCTGCTTTTCTGCTCTAATTCGTGAGGAGAAAAAAAAATTACACTATTAAATAAGAATTTTGTGCTTACCCCAGGATTCCTGCAACTAACCCCAAAATGTTGACAAATAATATGACACATTGTGGTTATAACCTTTTTGTCACACCGCTTTTTACTATAGTTCAATAAAGCTACAACAGATTGAAATTTGCTATGCTGCTTTTTCCACGCTGAAAGCTAAGCCATCGATAACAACAATAATGATAGCAGCAGCAGAGAAGAATATGGATCACACAATCGGATGTGAACCCGATATTGAGACTGAAGACTTGGAATTCGGATCCAGTGAAGTAACCCAATCTTTAGGTTTTGGATCGAGATCGTCCGATTCGAATCCGCAAAAATCTATTCTCAAAGTAAGCGCACATATCCCGACGATGAATTCGAATCCAGAGACGATTTCGAACGACGAATTCGAATCGGACGGTCTCGATCCAAAACCCAAAGATTGGGTTACTTTAGGGGATCCGGACCCGAAGACTTGGCAGAATTGTAGTATATAGTTAATTGTTTTGAGGAACTTAATTATCCTTTGTTGAACTTCTGCCGCTGGATTATGGTGTTTGTAAGGAGTAATGAACAATCAGGTATTTTTATACTTTGATTTCAATAGAAATCGATGAGTCTTTTGTCTAGAGTGGAAAAAACGTGCCGTGCTGTGACTAACATGCTGTGACTTTGGTCTCGTACCGTAGCGTACCGTGACCAAGTTAATTTTTCATGTGCCGTACCGTGACCAAAATGTCAAAGGGTGGTCACGGCATGCGAATTGTCACGCCACGTGAGTCACACTGTGCCTAAATGTGCCGTGACCATACGTGACTCGCGTGACTATTTAATCATAATTTAGATTAGTTTATTCAATATTCACTGTTAAGTCAATATCTAATGGTCCTAATTACATGTGACTCGCGTGACTACGTGTCGTGCCGTGACTAAATCTTTCATGTGCCGTACAGTGCCAAAGTTTCCAAAAATAAAAACAGCACGCGAATGATCACGGCACAAGACACGCAAGTCGCAGCATGTAACTAACACACGTGTCGTGCCGTTCCGTGACGGAGCCGGCTCCGCCGTGCCATTTTTCCCACTCTACTTGTGCCTCACTTTGATTCCAGAAAAGAAGCTAGGTGCTTCAAAGAGTAGTGAAAGGAAGCATAATAGTGATCAGTGACAACACTTCAAGTCTAAATCCAGGTGGTGTCAGAAGAAAAGAACCCACACACAAAAAAACCTGGACCACGAATCTTAAGCGACAACTAGTAAACGTAGACACAAATCTTCATCAATTTAGCACAATACTTTATATAAGAGGTAAAAAGCTTGTCAATCAAGGGCATTTCAAGCAAAAGAGAGAGAGCTAAAAGCTTACATCAAATCCCAGATTAAGACAGACTACATTATAAGATCAAAACAAGCTCCATAAAAGTCTAAAACAGCGATCCAGGCAAAAACAGCAGATCAAGATCCACGCACATACAAATTCAGACCAAACAATTACAATCAGTTTCTTCACTTCAAATTCTCCTCTTTCCCCTTCGCTCTCTCACCCACCCCTAAAATTCAAAACAACTACTACTGGGTACCAACAGACAATAATATGTATATTATTGTAATAGACAAACCCGAGAGGGGTTTATTACTTGGCCATCATGACCTTGACGAACTCCTCATAGTTGATCTGCCCATCACCGTCAACATCAGCCTCACGGATCATCTCATCGACCTCCTCGTCAGTGAGCTTCTCACCAAGGTTGGTCATGACATGGCGCAGCTCAGCAGCAGAGATAAAACCGTTTTGGTCCTTGTCGAAGACACGGAAGGCCTCCTTCAGCTCCTCCTCGGAGTCAGTGTCCTTCATTTTGCGTGCCATCAGATTCAGGAACTCAGGGAAGTCGATGGTACCGTTGCCATCGGCATCGACCTCGTTAATCATGTCCTGGAGCTCAGCCTCGGTCGGGTTCTGGCCCAACGACCTCATCACTGTCCCAAGCTCCTTGGTTGTGATACAACCTGCATATGATCACTACAGCTTAGGATTCTGAAATTCAGGTTATAATCAACTCTGGGAAAGGAGAGGAATAATCTGCAATAACCAGGCTAGCATTAAAACGAGATCTATTATCACATTTATGTGTGGTTAATATGCGTGTAATACTCATATTTTAAAGGTGTAGAATGTAAATATTTTCTCCAACATGAAAATCAATTCGCAGAATCTGATTGCGAGAACCAAATGATTTGTCTGTCCGAGTAACAACTATCCAAGTTTCTAAATCAAATAAAAAAATTAAATTAGATAGAAAAGTGGTAATAAACTAATAATGCACGTACGAACAGAAGTATAATGCAAGTGCGTTCTTCTTTTCCTTTTAAGGTTTCTTAATTACACATGCATAATATCATTAAATAGTCAAAACACCATATATGCAAGTTGCTGCACAACGTCTAGCTTTATGATAAAATCAAATGTTATGTACTGTTCAATTAGATAAGTGTGGGTGAGATAAGATCCAATTAGATAAGTGTGGGTGAGAAAAGATCAGATGGCCAATCTGCTAGACAAGTCAAACATTTACTACTACTCTTAGGCCAGATCCATGTATGTATTTAGATCAGAAACCACTTTCCAGAGTTTGACAAGTAATTCTTATCAAGATTGTTCTTATCTCGTTTGTCTATATTGTTAATATCGCTTTCGCAATTTACAATTCTAAACTCAAACCACCGGATCTAAATCCACAAGTAAACTAGAGTGAGAAAATGCATAAATCATCCGTGTAAAATAAAAAACCACTGATTCCTATTATATTTATAACACCAACATGTTTGAATCGATGGAGCAAAATTATCCGTATCTGTATGATTTTAACCAAAATTAGGAACACGAGCGTAACTAGAATACGTGCATCTATTGCTACATCCAAACAAGGAAAGAATATTACACGAAAATAAAAGAAAAAAAAACGGGATATTTCGTGTTTATCAACTACGCAACGAATCTCTCGGTTACCCTAAATTTTATGACAACTTTTGTACAGATCGAGCCAGATCTAATAAGGAATCCTCTAAACCAAGAGTAAACACCTATACCGAGAACAAAAAATATTTCAAAAGGAGAAAACGGGAACAAAAGGTATCATACCATCTCCATCCTTGTCGAATAAGCTAAACGCCTCCTTGAACTCGGCGATCTGGTCGTCTGTGAGCTGATCCGCCATTTCTCAGCCTCAAAATCCAATCAAACACCTCGAGAAAAAACAAGGGAGGAAGAAAGCGAGAAAGATTAATAAAGATCTGATTGTGTTGGAGGCCAGAGACAAGGAGGCACGATTTTATTTAGTAATAAAAAAACTCATTGCCGCTTTATACGGTGAATCGCTCGATATTCTTCTTTTTTCCGGTCGCTTCCATTTTAAATTTATAATTCCGAAAACATCCTTACATTGTATTCCGGGTAAACATTTTAACAGAGTAGATTATTCTTCATGCAGCGCAAGGACAATAAAATCAAAACAGTCTCATATAGTATGTTCGCTGCATCAAGAGAAAATTGCTCTGTTAAAATATTTACCCCAATCGGAGGTTATCGTTCCAGGATCTCTGACTGGTGGTCCCGCTTGAATTGGAAGTTATCCTTCCACCATTCGAAACCTTTTGACTGTGACACAAGTCACGGAATAAGTACTTTACTAAGTATGACTAAAGTATAATGAAATAGTATAATATAAGAAATTACTTATGTCGTTATAAACTAACTCAACTATTCTGGTTGCATAACTTATTCTACGTCTTTTTTCTTAAATTAACCCATCTAATTAGATTTCATTCATACCTTAACTTTAATCCATAATCAAATAAGAACATTTTATGCCGTCATAACTTGAAATAAACAACTTATGCTGTTATAGTTTTATTTTTAGATACATCGAAAGGAAATGATTCGAGTTTATTGTTTATTGCGAGGAATGAGCATTCCATTTATTAAGATTATTGATTGGATGATTTCTGTTATGTATTGCGTATATATTTTTTTATTAAAAATATATGTCTATATTTATAATATCATTGATTTAAAAAAAATGCTATACATATTAGAATGATGGAGAAAAAAAGAGGAGGAAGTGAAGAGGTGAGCTATCCTCCAAATTGAGAGGAAACAATTAGATAGGAAGAGTTTGGGAAATAAATCAGCTGAAATTCCGAGATCGGGTACTGTTTACTTTGAAATTTCTGCAATCTGAAATTCAGCTATCAAAATTTTTTCGAGAACGCATCTCGAAACAACTAGTTTTTTCTTCCGCGCATCTCGGAACAGTTCGACGGCTGGATTCGGATTGCAGGAATTTCAGGGTAAACAGTACTGACCTCGGATTTCAGCAGATTCGGATCAAAGAGTTTGAATTTCTCTTTGTTTTCCTTTTTTTTTTTCTAAATTAGATTCATGAAGCAACCGAGCAGGTGAATTAAAATTACACAAACCAATAATCTTTTGCTTTTTCTCTCATTGTCTATCACTTTCTAGATCACATTCTGAATGAATTCACCTCTTTTATATTTTTCTGTATGAAATGCCGTACAATTAATTGTATTGCTATTATACATTTGGTAGTTTGAGAAAACTTGTTTAAGTTCAAATTTATTAAATATAAAATTTATTTTATAGTATATCTCAATTTTAGCTTTTTAATAGATACTTTTTAGGAGACAAAATTTGAAAAACAACTCTAAACTAGAGAACTTCGATCAAAATATCTTTTTGATCATTACTAGTGTATCAATATTATTAATTAATTATTTTTATTTAGGTGCGCTCTTACTGTATACACATTTCATATCATTAACAAGTACATATTAAACGTATACATAAATATGAGATTGGCTAATATCAACATGTTTGTTCCGGAGCCACAGTGCAACTAATTGGTTTTTCGATTTTCAAAGTCTGAATGGTCGATTCAAACCGTTAGATTGATCTCTATATTAAAATGTGCTTGAAGACCAAATTTTATATTTTTTTATTTTTCTTTACTATTTATTAAGCCAGTTTTAAAATCGCTGTGTTTAATAAAAAAGTGAAAAAATTCTGGATCATTGAAAACATTCATTTTAAAACTGACTTAATAAATAATAAAAAAATTATAAAAAAAAATATAAATTTGGTCTTCAAGCACATTTTAATATAGATTGAATATTGAACGGTTTGGATCGACTGTTTGGACTTTGGAAATGTAAAATCCGAAGCGTTTGTTCCACCACCTGAGAACAAACGTTATGATATTAGCCAACCTCCATAAATATATATGACAATAAGATCCAAATTTCAGACAACACTATTATATTTAATCTCTATTGATATATATCAAGAGAGAACTTTAAATGATATAAATTGTCTAGAATTTGATTAGGATGTTGCGCATTTTTAGTGACATGCAGGTTGCTACATCTTTCAAAAACTGATCAGATTGACTATAAACGATAAATTCAAACCGTTGAAAGTTGAAACAATCTATTTTACAAGTAGTGTATATACTTGCAAAATTTATACATTTTTTAATTCATTTAGTATAAACTAAGAAGTAAAAAAAATAATGAAAAATAAATATATTAAAATTAACTCATAAACCATCACCCTAGCCAACATACGGGGACCTTAGCTTTATTGATATACAATCAAGAGAGAGCTTCAAATGATATAAATTATTTATACTAAAAATTATCAGTGAGAGGCACTTAATTTATCCTTATGTGCCATATTTTTGATAAAAATAGAAAAATATAGTTTTGGAAAATGATATTTCATTTAAGTTAATTTTCTGGGGTCTCGTATCAATTCTTATCCTTGCAAATCAAAATGCCATGTGCCAACGTGCGGATGCAACTTGGGACCGACCAGCGCATCAATAGGGTCCCCATGAGAGGGCATTACCGGTAATTTCCAACAAAACAAAAGAACCAAAGACAGTGAAGGTAAAAAGTAAAATAGAATAAAGGAAAAATTTCCAATGTACCCGTTCAAAATTTCAAAATAGCTAATTTTGTCATCAAAACATTAACATTTCTTATTTCTCCATCCTAAGTTCAAATCTTTTTTTATTTCCCCATGTGTTGATTAAATCTGAAATTTTAAGTTGAATTTATAATTTAATTTTGTTTTGAAGTTTAAATGTCTATTTTGCTCCATTTTTTAAATTAGAGATCTCATTTCTTCTTCTTCTCTTTTCATCACATTGCTTCCTTTCTTTTTCTTCACCCCATTGCTGGTGTTACTCATCCAAGGAAATCAATGATCGATGTCTCCACCTGCTCTAGCATTTCTCTAAACAGAGATTACAGAGATCGTGATACACTTCTGGTTTTAGCATTTCTCTAAAACAAATTTCCAAAAATAACTTTATTATTATTATCAAATCACAGAGATCGTGATGCACAAACAGATTCACAATTCAAGTATTCATTTATATTTACCTTTCAATACCCAACTACTTGGGTTCATATAACTACTTATTTGGCATCATCGAACTAAATTATACATGACCTATCTTTTTCCTGGGGAAT
Source organism: Carex parvula (assembly GCA_025461045.1). Taxonomy (NCBI): domain Eukaryota; kingdom Viridiplantae; phylum Streptophyta; class Magnoliopsida; order Poales; family Cyperaceae; genus Carex; species Carex parvula. Next base: position 742,082 of record JAJGRW010001185.1, on the reverse strand, counting down.
AATATCCAGAAGCACTCAAATCATCTCCAATTTATCACAAGAACCCCTTAAACAAATAAAAAAAAAAAACTAACCAGCAAAAATTAACAAATAAATACAATATCAAGTCTCTCGATGATCTCCTCTTCAGCACTCAAACTGATTTAAATGCAACACGGTGGGCCGCATTGTTTCGATCTCCCTTATCAAATCTTTGGCACGGTCGACAACCTGACATCGTCAGATCCAGAGAATTTTCTTAGCACGAGCAAGTGGAGTCATCATTGGTTTTCTTGATGTGACTTTAGGTTCCGAGTAACAACAACAATGGAGTGAAGAAGAAGAAGAAAGGAGATCTCATTTTTAGAAGAGGAGTAAAATAGACATTAAACTTCAAAATAAAATAAAATTTAAAATTTCAGATTTAATCAATATATGAGGAAATAAGAAAGGATTTCAACTTACAATGGGAAAATAAAATTTTCAATGTTTTAATGGAAAAATTAGCTATTTTGAAAGTTTGGATGGGTACACTCGAAATTTCTCCTAGAATAAAATTGGGGGCCCAGAATTTCCTTTCGCACCCACAAAATGCCGTATTGACGAATATACCCTCGACGCGGTCCGGACGCGGAGAGGAGGAATATTAAATATCTTAGCCGAGAGAAAAATGAATACAGCTAACGCCGTTTTTCTTCGGACGTTGCCGTTAGTCAAGTTACTAGAATATCCTTGTTGCGGTTTGGACTGAAATATCTTGGGCTCTTGGCCCAAATAGGAACACTGCTCTCTTCTTTTATACTCTCTTTCTTTTGGGCCTTGTTTAAATTATGGGCTCTTGTAGTTAACAGGTAAAAATTGTCAGACTAAATTAAAGAGCAGGCTAGGCTAGAAATATGACAGCAAAATGAATAATGTGAGTTATAAAATTTTAGAAGTACAATCGTTTCCTGCATGTCCTTCTCAGCGAAACCGAAACCGAGAGCTTATTGAAACAAAAATAGAGTTCCATGATCACTTCCTCTACCAAATCTCCAAATATACCCCATTCTACCATGACCTCGATCCGCTCCAACTCCCGCCTCTCTTCCAACGCTGCCGCCTCCCATATCTCCTCGATGCTGAATGCTGTCGTGTGGCTTTTAATGTCCCTGGCACGCCAATCTCGCATTGTAGTAGATGAGTTTGTGATTTCTTTCCATGTGAAGGTTCTTGGTATCCCTTCATTCGCTAATGGACGGTGATGATGAAATCCAGCTTCTTGCTCTGTGTTATCCTTTGCCTTCTTTGGATGCTCCCCTAATTAAGATATACATAAGTCATGAAGGCATGAATTGATTGGTTGTGGTGCAACCAACGATCCATGTAATTAAGCACAGGATTAAACAGAGGTGCACTTTGGAAAAAGGGAACCTCGGTTGGTGGTGTGGTATTGAGAATTCATTATTAAATGGTGGCCACTGGATCAAGAAAAACTCAGAGCTAGCTTTGGAAAATTGGATAATTAATTAATCTTTAGCACTACAAGAAAAATATGCTCTCCATAGTACTCACGGGAACCTAGATTTCCGTTTAATAAGTTCAAATCAAACCTTAATTTTTAAAGAGCGCCCAAATTTGAGCTGATTATATTATATATATAGAGCTTGGCTACTATGCTTATATAAGCAAAAGCCCACATATGCTTATAACTCATTTTTGCGTTTCCAATGTTCAAATGGTCGATCCGACCGTTCATCTTGTTCTCCATATTAATATGTGCTTGGAGACTAAATTTTACATTTTTTGGAATTTTTTTACTATTTATTAAGCCACTTTGAAAATTGCTGATCTGGGTGAACAGTAAAAACAGTGTTTCTAAAATTCTGGACCACCAGATCAGAAACTTTCAAAGTGGCTTAATAAATAGTAAAAAAATTCAGAAAAATGTAAAATTTAGTCTCCAAGCACATATTAATATGGAGAACAAGATGAACGGTCGGATCGACCATTTGAACATTGGAAACGCAAAAATGAGTTATAAGCATATGTGGACTTTTGCTTATATAAGCATAGTAGCCAAGCTCATAAATATATATATATGATTTCCATTTAAAAAAAGAAGAAGATAAATAAATATATATACACTAACCAAAGATCACACCCATTCTAGAAGGCTTCACTATCTTTAATCCAGCTGCAACATTACAACTTTGGTTTTCTGCATGAAAATTAACATTATAAATTTATAACATCAATTTGTTAGAAGATTAAGAATTAAGATAAGTTTTGGAAAATATTTGTAAAGAAATAATCTTTGCAGAAAAAAAGATAAAAGCCTGAATAATTAAGCAGCCTTTAACTTATTAAGCAAATTCTTTGCTCACCATTTATCTCAGATCTTTTGGATCGAAACCGAGGCGAGTATATTGCGTCAAGCACTGAATTCGGGCTCTGGTGCTCCACCTCCACCTCCTTCCTCAACTCTGCACCTTCCATCCCTTTCGAACCAATCGATCCAACGGTCTCCGATGCCTTTATTCTCACCTCAGCCAATCTTACTGCCTCAATTATCCTCCTCAAAGCCTTTAAATCCTCATCACATTTCTCCAACGCGCCAAGTAGCCGTCTTCGCTTTTCCGTGGCCGACTCTGGCGGTGGCATTTGTGGCGCATCCATGTCTAGACCCATGAGACGTGCTACAGCTACTGATGGCCGACGTGGGCTCTCTGGCGATCCTGCCGAGAACCGGCGCAGCTCTAGTGGGATTGTGGGGCTTCTTGGAACCTCACAAGAGCTCCGTCTCGGAAATGGATCGACAATTTTTGTCGGTTCAGTTGCTTGTAAGATTGGTGCTTTTGATGTAGTGTTAAGAGGGATGTCTTTCTTTGGAGCTGGATGTTGTGAACAAAAAAATCATGTAATTAAGTAACATATGTGGAAACACAAGGGGTTTTTTTTTTTGCTAAATTAGAATGCAACTCAAATAAAAAGAAAATGAATAACAAAAACTGAGAATAAACTTAATTTACATATATATCATGCCAGGTGATGGGTGAATTTAAATATTTATGTGTTATAGAAATATGTAATGTATGTTATATATATGGAGTACCAGGAGAGAGGCGCTTGCGAGAGCGGCGGTTGTGATGGGTGAGAAGGTGAAGAATGCCAGACATGCAACCAATGCTACGCTTCTGGGACGAATGCCGGCCGCTTCCTCGGCAAGACGAGCATCCCTGGATCGTCTCTGCACTTCCCATTTGTGTTACTTTAATTCAGTGCCACACTACTGCTACTGTATTATGTATATATATATATATTCCTCCTCAATTCGTACAAATAATTGCTCCCTCCTTCCTTTGGAGAGAAGAAGAGATACAAGAGGAAGAGAGGAGCTAGCCTGGAGTCAGATGGACGGATTAAAAGCACGTACAAGTGTATAATTACTAAAATACCCTCCTTATTGAAGGGAGCGGGGACGTATATATTCCGGTCCAAGTTCCTCTGTAGAATTGGACCACATGAGATGCTTATGGAGAAATATATAACCTCCACAATGGTCCCACAGAATAGACCTGGTCTACGCATTAAATTATGGTCGCCATTTAAGTAGACCAGTGGAAGACTGATATGACCGACACTGGTGTAAACTAATTAGGGCAGAGAGAAGGACAATTTCAGAAACATATCACTAAATCTAGTTAACGGGTCGGATTTGTATAGTTTGTCTCTGTCGCTTCTGATTAGATCCTATTGAAGAGAGAAAAGGAAAGAAAGGTTGAAAAAGTGTGCAGACAGGAAAGGAAAGGAAAGAAGTGTAGACTAGGATCCTAAGCTCAAAAGCAAACACTCCACGTGGCAGTATCCTGTATTTTTTTACTTTGTGTCAGCTACAGCTAGTGATCTTCATCTTCCTGGCGTTTAGGCTGATTACATCATTAGAATGTAAGGTTTAATCTCCCCCTTTGTCTAGGATTAAGATATGATTCTCCCCTTTGGCACAACGATCGATGTTATGCTAATATGTCCTTTTGAATTATGTTGTGCTATTTTCTCCACATAAAAACTGTCTTAAGATAACTTTTTGCTCTACTAATTAGCATAGCGGATAAAATGCATAAAAAGAGGAGCAAAACTAGGGTGTGATGTGCTCACACCGTGAGCGCACCTCCTATAGAGCGCATTTTTAAAATTCAAATAGTCGATTCGAACCTTCCAACGTGTTCTTCATATTAAAATGTGCTTGGAAACCAAATTTTACATTTTTTGAAAATTTTTTACTATTTTTTCAGAATTTTTTGTTTTTCAAATTACTAAACAATTCTGAAAAAATAGTAAAAAATTTCCAAAAAATGTAAAATTTGGTTTCCAAGCACATTTTAATATGAAGAACACGTTGGAAGGTTCGAATCGACTATTTGAACTTTGAAAATGCGCTCTATAGGAGGTGCGCTCACGGTGTGAGCACATCACACCCTAGTTTTGCTCTAAAAAGAGTGTTATATAAAATTGTTATACACTTATACTTATAAAATGTCACATGTCTCACATTTTTTGTCAACAAAGATACATTGGAGATAGTGTATTGAAAAGGGTCCGGGTCGGATCGGTCCGGTCCAAACCCGCCTGGTCCACGGGTTAGCCCGGGTCAACGGGTTGAGTCGGGTAGGGGTAACCGGATTTCTTTTTAGTCGGCCAATTCTTATCTGGCCTAAACCCGGCGGGTTAGGTCGGGGCGGGGCGGGGCGGGACGGTTCGGGTCGGCGGTCCGGTCTGGGTTTTTTTTTTTTTTTTTTGCTGTGTTTTTTTTCTGTTTTGTTTGGGATTTTTTTTTGGCTGTTTTTTTTTTGTTTGAGGGCGCAAGGCAGCAAGCAACACAACTACACAAGGCAGCAAATCCACAGAAGGATCCGATTTTGGAAAAAAAAATATAACTTTAATTTTAAAAAATTTATTTAAAAAATCTATTTTCAAATTTCGGCCGGGTTACTCGGGTTTGGGTCGGGTTGGCTCGGGTCCCGCCGGGTTTTCGGCGGGTTCGGGTCTGGTTTGGGTGGGGTTAGGTCGGGTTATGGTCGGGTTCAGTCGGGTTCGCCCGGATTAGACCCGGATCCCGGAATTTTGGGTCGGGTTAGGGCGGTCGGGTTCGAGTAGGCGGGTTGAAACGGTGGGGGTATGGTCGGGTTTCGCCCAGAAAATCGCATCCGACCCATTTCAAACCCGACCCAACCCTTTAGGTCGGTTCGGGTCGGATTCAAGGTCGGGTCCGGATCGGTCCGGATCCGGGTCCCGGGTTTCCTCGGTTTGGGTCAACCCGGGCGGGTGAAATCAATACACTAATTGGAGACAATTCAGCAATGCTATTTTGCAGCCCCTAACAATTTGTTAGTTTTCTAATAGGGTCCAAAGGATAAAACAGAGATTTTCATAGGATGTAAGAACTGACTATTAGTTAACTTTATCTTCTCTGAAACTGCTTTGAAATGCGTATGCGTTTTATTAATTTTTTATAGTTCTTAATTCTATTAATTAACAGTCACATTAATTCACATGCGAAACTTACTTTGCACTTCCCTCCAAAAATATATGAAATGGGAACCAATTTAGGTCCGATGCCCATCGGACTCAAAGTGAGTTTGATGGGTTCGATGATCGTCCGATCTGCTTTATGATTCGCCTCCGCAACTTTCGCGTTTGCTTTAAAATTCGTGCACACAAATTTTAAAGTGGATTGGACGGTCCCGAAATCCATCGGACCCAAATTTCCAAGCTGTTCTCTATGAAATGATTTTGGTGCAATTCCCTATCCAAGAAAAGAAAATTTCTCAGAATTAATATTAATATATAAAATCATGAGCAAAAATAGAGCATTATGTCACCAAATAAGTGTTTTTGTAGGAAAGATTCTATATCTAATATTTAATACTAGGTTGAATTGGGTTAGAATGCACAATTGGTTTTGTGCTTAAATTATACTCTACATTCTTATCTATGTTTTCAAAGTTCGAACAGTCGATTCAAACTACTCAACATGATCTTCATATTAAAATGTACTTAGAGACCAAATTTTTATATATTTTTACTATTTTTTAAATATGTAAAAAATCACTATTTTCAAACCATTCGGAACCATAAAAAACAATTATTTTGTACCTATCTAGAAAAAGTAAAAAAATTAAAAAAAATAATATTGATCTCCATACACATTTTAATATGAAAGCTCATGATTGGAGCACAAAGCTAATGGTGTATTTTAACCTTCCTCTACTTTGGTTTTAGACAGATGAATAATTATTGACCCAAAAAATATCAGATCTGAAGCAAAGCCAGAGATGCAACACTTTTAACAGAGTAGAAGCACTTGAGAGTGAAGCATTAAAAGTTGGTATAAAACAAAGATAAAAAAAATGAGAAGATGGTGTCAGTGAATAATAAATAGACGGAGAAGGGGAGAAGTGAGGAAAATTTTTATTGGTAGTAATTAATAGAAAAGAAGAGAGACAAATGGTAAGATTACAATAATATTTATATTGGTAGTAAGATCGGTAGAATTTCTACCGATCTTAATTTTTTTTTAATCTGATGTATAGATGGAGATAATTCTTATATTTGATTTCTAGTTAAATATGAAAAAAATTTAAAAAATAGATGGAATGTTTTGATATATCTAAATTTTAAGATACTTTATTTATTTTTATAAAAAAATATTTGACTAAAAAATTAAAAAAAAAAACAAACTGGTTTAGATCGGTAGAAATTATACCGATCTTACTACTAATATAAATATTACTGTAATCTTATCATTTATCTCTCTTCTTTTCTATTAATTACTGCCAATAAAAAATTTCCGAGAAGTGAGGTGAAAAAGCAGATTCACATCACGCGGTTAGTTTCACTTTTTATGAAGGTAGGAAAAATGGGGATGAATGATATGATGCGAGGCAAAAGAAAATTGAAACAGATCAAGGGAAGTGATGAGTAGTAGCAGCATAGTGTAAGTCTAAAGCAAGAACACTTGCGCTTTTGCTTTTCTAGGGTTCTGTGTCATCAGAGCTATACAAGGGAATGTGAAATTATTGCTTCTCCCGGAATACAACGGGAGAATTATATATATATATATATATATATTTTTTAAATTATGTATACAATGAAATATGAAATTATTGCTTGCCAGAATACGATGGGAGAATTTTATGTATATTAAAAAAATTGAAATTATGTAATTTTTCATCTAAAATTTATAATAATATACATTGTTTAAGTTTCAAAAACTCGCAATTTATTAAACTTATTGTCTTTTCTATAAAATTGAAATGCCTATGTAGTTTTTGCACAGCTTGTCCCAAGTTCTTATTTATTTATTTTATTGAAAAAATAAAAATATGTAGTCAGTGTAAAAAAATATGTTCAGCCTTCTAATTGATCAGTTTTTAAAGACATAATTTTAAGGTGATATACATGATGCACATAAATATTATGTGAAGGTTTTTTTTAAGAAGAATGCTAGTCTTATCAATTAATCTTAGTCATATGAATATTTGGAGATGCATCTAAATATATTATCAAAAGAATTCATAAAAAATGCAAATCAAATATATGTCGCATTTTTTTCCTTACAATAACTACAAAAAGGCAAATTTTCTTTCTAAATTTGACAAAATCAATATTTTATCTCATTTTAGGTTGTTGTTGTTGTTGTTACTCTGCTATCTGGAAATAGCACTGTTATCATTTATAATATTATGAAAACTAGTAACCTACTTCACGAGTGATACATTTAATATATGTCAAGTTTATAAATTTTTGACTTAATTTAATATAAAGTCAAGCGGTGAAAACAGTGTTTGCACTTTACTGTCTAGATAAGTTTGTCAACATTTGATAATGTTGCAGACAATGAACACATACTAGGCAACACCTGATATGGACACAAGAACTTGAAGGAGGTGTTGAAGGCGTGAAGGGGGGCATAATTAGTGCATGGACATGGCACTGATGGCAGTACAGCACCAGGAACAGGAAGAGAGGTGTCAAAGACTCAAAGTGTCAATGGCAGGGACCTGGGCTGAGTAGGTAAATTGTGGGGGCCATTGACTTTTATACGGTTTAAAAACATCACCATCCACATGTTTTACCTCAGTTAAAGCTAAGAGGAACCACTTGAGACTTGAGAGTAGGTCCGATGTCCATCGTACCTGGATCCATATCTTCTCCGGTACCGTAAAAGATTTCCTTCACTTTACGGTTTGAGATTAACTCCCAACCAGATTGGGATTCGGGCTGACAGAGGGGGTAGTATTATTGGGCTTTGAGAGTCGCGCCAAGTTAAAAAGAACGGTCCAGATCAAGTAATTGTAAAAGATTCCCTATTACGGTACCGGGGTGATGTGAATTCCATCGGACCTAGTTTGATTTGATGGGTTTAATTACCGTCAATTTGCTTTGAGAGTCATGCATAATGCTTTAAACTTCGTGCGTGTCTGTTTCAATTTTCATGCGCACAAATGCTAAATTAAATCAGACGGTCATAATGCTCCTAAAAGTAGGTCCAATGCCCATCGGACCTTCTCCGTTCTCAAGAGGAACATGTACCCATTTTTTATGACATTAAAAAAATAAATTAATTGATTATAAGTATAACATGTACATGTTTGATTTTTTAAAATTAGTACAAATGATGATGTTGCAGGCTGAAATAAGAACGTTAATGTTTGTGTCTAATTTTTAAACTACCAGTGTTTGTATCATGTATTTTATTTATTTATTTTAAAATCATAAAAAAAAAAGATAATAAGCGTATTACTTAGGAATTGTTCAGCCGTTTACAAATTCTTATAATTTTGTGGGCTTCACAACTTAGGCTTGTTCGGCGCGGTACTGTGTGCATGGGAAAAAAAAATTCACTCAGACTGAATTTTTTTTTCCCCACGCACACAGTAAAATTCAGTTCAAAAATTTTCTGTTCCCAAGTCCATTCTTGTTCCCCTCTTGGTGCCGAACAGGCCCTTATTGAGCAATTCTTCTCCAGGTGTGTTTGGACGTCAATATTTTTCTTCTATGTTTTTTATAATTTATTTCTCATGAAAAAATTAATTGCAAGTTAAAATTAAGGTGGGAAAAATATTAAGCGGGATGAAAGAAATCTTTTTTAAGTATTGAACTCCATCTCTTTCTTACATAAAATGTCATTAATTAAATAGATAAAGAAATATTAAAACATATATTTCATACTTAAACAGTATAAATATACTCTTAATTATGTGACGAGACCAATAATAAATATAAGAAAATAAAAATTAAACACTATACTTTATGCTTAAAATAATGTTTTACCTTCATAAATTTCATCATTTTGACAATTTGAATTTTTTTTTTCAGGATTTCATTTTTTATGTAATTGAAAATTAATAGTTATACACTTTAATGAACCTTTTAATATATTGAATTTTGATTCTAATAAATTCAGTGTCAATTCTAATTTTCTTAATTATAGCATCTTTAGATTAATTATTTTTAATTTTTATAAATACTATTGGTTTATTAAAACAAAAAGGACAACTTCAATTTTAAGTAATTTCCCATCATAATTCACACATTACATCCAAACAATTATTTTTCAAGTTTTTCCATATATTATTTTACTCCTAAGATTCCACAAATCAAAATATAGAATTCCGTAATCGACATTTTTTATTCTATATAATCTCATTACTAAATACATGTCCTTACTTGTACGATTTTAGATCTCAAGGATTTAAATGGTGTTGTCAGGGGAGTCCGACCAATCCGGCTCGAGGTGAAATGTACGGGATCCTTTATATTTTAGATTCATGTCGAAAATAAATCTGCTGTAATTCTCGGGGAGTTACAGGACCTGTAATTCTGATTCCAACTGTTGGTTTTTCTCGAGATGCGTGTATGAAAACTTACTTTTTCGAAAATGTTTCCGAGATCCGCGCACGGAAAAGTTTGAACGGTTGATCTCGGAATTTCAAAATCCTGTAATTCCGAATTACAGCAGATTCGGATTCATTCATGTCAAAGCATATCGAAGTGTCCATATCAAACTCAAAATTTGAATTAACTTAGGTGATATATCTGATATGTATTCCCATTTGGGAAATGTTTCTCGTTGGGATGATATGTTTCATTAGAAATTACTTCTCTACCCTTCTATTTATGAGGAAGGATGAATGTATGATCGTCTTGCTAAATAAAAATATTGGCTGGAATATGGGTTTAACTACCTTGAACCTTTAATCAAACGCTTCGATTAAAACACTAGTCATATGTTTTGTACAATCAATCATATCAATGTCAATGCAGTACATTACTTGTCAAGACTACCATTCAGCACAGTAAAACAAATGCCTAGTGCCAAAGGGCTTTCCTTCCCTAGGGCTTTTCAAGAATCCATATATCCTCTGAGTGAGGTAACATAAAATTTATGTTTAGATTTGGACCGTTCAATTAAAAGCAGCACGAATATTAAAGGAAATGTGCATTCCACACATGCTGGCATGCCTAGGGCTTTCAGCAAATTGACAAACATTAAGTCATTAACTAAGAATTTATTAGATTTTTGAATGTTGCTATTATAATTTATGGGCTTTTTATTGGAAGGCACTGAAATGAACAACTTTAGTTAATATGTTAAGCCACATTGCAACACCAGTGGATACATTACGAATCGGCACACTGAACCAGAAATTGAAGGCTCTGGAAGAGAATCGGCAGTCAGTGATCATAGTCACAGTAACTTAAAGAGCCCTGCATTTAAGTGTTTGGCATCCAGTGTATACCAGTTAAACCGGAAGAAATAATGGCGCCATTAATGTCTGGATTCTTCTGTTTCAGGGGGGGAAGTACAAAAAAGAAAAAGAAAAAAAACGCATTGCAATCGTGCCCAGTGTAATGATTGCTTAAATTACGGCAATTTCCATTGATGAATGATTGTTTATAATTTTGACCGCGGACAATAAATCGAGTTGTAGTAATATTATTGTTGAAGAAAATACAAAGAATCCAATAAATGTACCTGTTCTATTTACCGCATCATAAACAGCATTTATCAGAAAGGAACAGCGAACCTAAATTACACCACCTCTAATTTCCCATGCGCTCCATACTAAAATATTTCCATAATCCATCAAGCAAAACTACGTTCTTACGTTCTTTCAGATCTTTTTAGCCCAGTAAAAAAGAAAAAAGAAAAAAAGAAAAAAAACTAAAAAGAAATGACAGAAAAGACAGTATAAGCACCCATTCACCCAACAAGCAGCATATACAACGCATAATCCCAAGCTCAATTCCCCCATTTCCCCTCTACTTATAAAAATAAAATTTGGAGCTAAATTTGATATTGCTCATCTCTCTACAGGCTTGTATAAAACCACGGTAACATATTTGGACTGGAACCTGTGAGTTAGACCAAGGGCAACAAGCGGCTGTGCAACTAAGCCTCTCTCAATGAACAGGTGGTTGAGTACTATGTGCTGAGGCCTGGGGAAGTCTTCTTCATCCGAGTTGTGGGACCCCAAGAAGCCGTTTGGAAGCTGAGGTGGCACTATTGGAGGGTCTTTTGACATCTCTTTGTCGTCAGGCATGACCCACCCATAGCTGCCAGGTGGTGACGAGGGCGGATCAAATTCTGAGACGCCTTCTGTGTTTTCAGGCACATAATCCTGCATAATAAAGAAGTGTTTGGTAAATTTACACAAAATAACCTGAAAATTCTACTTCAGCTCCTAATTGTTTTAGTCATTGTATGTGCACATGTATTTACATGTATTTGTGTGTGAGTGCTTGCGCTTTTATTTGTTTTCTCAAATGTCCTGCAGCTAGGTCTTAGGACTGTTTATAACCTTGTGATACCATTTGGATAACCTTTAGAGATGTATTGGGGCTATTTTTTGGTAACTTATAAAAAATGGCATAATGATCATTTTCTCTGTATAATTAAGTTAGCAGTATGTGGCAGTTGCATTAAGAAAATTAGGCTCGCATATCTATTCCCTGTAGCGTGGCCCTATTTGACAGCACAGTATTGGTTTGAGATATGAAATTTCAAAGAAGTTTCAAATTAATGTATAATGAATTCTATTAATATATTAAGAAAACCCTGATTCAGCCACACAACACCAACAGAAATCAATTAAACTTTATCCAAGAAAGAATCCATATTCCCAATGCACCTAGGATGATTCTGCAATTTGATCATGTGCCTGAGTTGTACAAATACACCCACACCTAACAAGGAACATAAAGAGAAACGAAAAATGCTTACATGGACATCAAGAAGATTGACAACATGGCCCGATTCGTCAGTAATGTTAGGTAGGTCAGATATACACCTCCTCTCTCCGTCAACAACGTACCTGTACCGGTACACACCTGATGGGAGGGCCAACAGTATTGAAAAGTCCTTACCAGACTTCTGCAATGATTTCCTGTTGCATGAATGTTTATCCTGTAAGATAAATTTAACAGATGGGTCTTTTGCAGTACATTTCTGGTCTTTGATAGAATACCTGACAATTTTTTGGGTTTTTTTGAAATTAAATAAAATGCCAGGGAAAGATGATTTAAATGATATTTATCAAGCTCATCAAAAGTAACCTTCTGTCAAACGTTGATAAATTTACTCCCATCATTGAACAAAAATCAGTTGGAAGCTACCTGGTGTGGGCAAGCTTGCATAAATTCAATAATTTTTTAATGGTCTGTTTGTTTTATTCAGGATGTTCAAATGGTCAAATGAGCTTAGGGATGTTCAAATGGGATGTTCAGTTAAAACAGAATCAAATAGTCAAACCAAAATTTTATTCGGTTTCTAAAAAATCTAACCGAACCAACCGACTTAAACTTGTCAACCGAATAACAACCAAACCAAAAAAACCGAAGTAAATTTCGGTTTGTTTGGTTGAACCGAAATAAGGGAGATTAATTTTCAAAAGGTCAAAACTCAATACATACACATATACATTTAATAATCATAGAAATAAATATCAAGTAAATTTTTGTTTGTTTGGTTGAATCGAAATAAGAAAGATTAAACCGAACTAAATATAAAAAACCAAAGTAATTAAAAAATTCAACTGAACTGAACCATTTAAATGAAATTCTGAATCATTTAATCCAACATTTGTCAGTTTGGCTGAAAACCAAACAAACTGGATCCAATGAACACCCCTTGTAATAATAAGTCATTCTTTGTATGACTTCACTATGATTTACGGCTCAGTCTTGCTATTAAATAAAAAAATAGAGAGCAGCATTCAACAATGGAAAAATCCTAAAACAAAGTAAGTAACCAAATTGACTAACTCCACAACTAAACAATTCACAAATCCAGCTAACACCAATTAAAGCACAATATCCTCAAACAAAAGGAAGAAGACATGAAGTACCTAGTTTTCCAATGGTCCCATGAGCCTTCAACAGAGACATTCTTTCCTCCAAAGGTCCATACCAATAAAACCGGTATTTCTTTTTCATGTGGGTAGTCAAAAATTTCATCTTGATCCTCTTTCATCAGTACTTGGTTGAAAATGGGGTCCGCCGGCTTCAGCAAAGGCGATACAGGTGTCTGAAATTTTTTTTTTGAGTCAATGTGATTTTCCTTCAGAACAATGGTAAATTGTCTTCATTTCCAATTAAAATCCAGCATTAGCTAAAAAAAATGTCTCCACTTGCTTGTTGACTTCAGCTAAACTTAACAAAAGGGCCAAACTTGTCCCCATGTAACAGAATATTCCCTTGTTACCGCATGAATCTAACTTTTGGGTGAGTGAGGCTATGCTACTATGCATAGCGCATATTGGCCTGTACTATTGTCTATTGATCAATATCTCCATTTTCAAAGTTCACACAGTTGATCTGAACAACATTCAACAACATTCAACATGATCTAAAATATACTTGCGGACTAAATTTTACATTTATTAGAATTTTTTTACTATTTTTTTAGTATTATTACTATTATTATTGGTACCATTATTACTATTAGTATTACTACTATTTCTATTAGTATTGTTGTTATTATTATTATTATTATTATTATTATTATTATTACTATTATTATTACTACTACTGTCTACTTGGTTTTGTGACTCCGGTTAGGTTTCATTTCTAGCCTACCCCAACTTGTTTGGGACTAAAGGCTTAGTTGTTGTTGTAGAAAATCACTTGATCTATAGATTCTACACCATTCAAAAATAATGATTTTCTACCTATCTAAAAAGATAGTAAAAAAAGTACAAAAAATGTAAAATCAGCAAGTACATTTTCATATGGAGATCATGTTTAACGTTTCAGATCGACGGTCTAGACTTTAAAAATGAAGATATTAATCCATAGTACAGCCAATATGCGCTATGCATAGTACCATAGCCTCACTCCTGTTGGGTACAGATAGGAAAATATACCAAACAGTTTGGTTGTCACATATAAATTTGAATGTTCAGTATAATGTTCTAAAAACTATTAGTTTTATTTGAATAAAGGCAAGACCAACAGGAAAACAAAGAAAATTATGCTTCATATGAATATTACTTTAACCAAAAAGAATGAAGAAATAAAAGTCAAAAACATTTGAACCAACCCACTGGTGCAGTAATAAAGTACTAACAAAAAATTAGGTACCAAAGTATAATACATCATTGATAGATATACTAAGCTAACAACCAGTAACAGTTGGCTGTTGGTACATGTACCATTTATAGAAACCTTTATAGACAACTTATATAAAGAACTTCTGTAGAATACAAGCAAGTGCCTCTCTGACTGTGACATTTAACTGATTTTATTACAAATGATGCAATTTGGTATTAAAGATGCAAGTAAATCAATATGATAAAAATAAAATACCCAACAGTTGCATATTTCAATCACAGATCATGCAAATTTGGTTCTGGTTATTGGTAATCTATCATTCTCTCACTTTATAAAAGCAACAGACAACCAACATAAAATGGCAACCAACCCTTCTTGGAACAGTTTTTCGAATGGAAAAAAAAAAAAAAGCATTCTAAATTAAATCATCCAAATTCATCACCAAAATATGTAAACAGATGATACTTACATTAGGTTATGCAACAAATACTGCTTTTAATTATAAGAGATGAATTAATTTATACTGCAGCTATATGATTGTCAGAAGAAAAAGCTGATGAGTTTCCAGGAAAACATGCATCTCTGGCTAACTTGATTCTTTAGTACTTTACCTCAAACCCAATATCCAATTTCCTTTCTGTGGGGAACTTTTAACTTTTATTTGTAACATATAATTTAAAAGAAGCAAAGTTAGGATAACTTAAATTAATTTATTCATGAAACCAACTCCAGCTATTCAAAACAAATAAGCTTTGAAACTTTAAAAGGGACACAGAAATACTTGCTGTTCTTATCAAAGAGGACATCCTGACCTACATAATTTACAAGTTTAATTCAAGTTTTGACTTCTTTGATAGAAACAAAAATGATTTAAAATTCATTTCTTTTGAAACTTTAAAGTGGATTTGAAGCAATTTTTCCAGTTGCTTTCCTTCAACAAAATTCTGAAACAGTCCACTCTAACTAAACTGAACCTTAATTCAAGATCAACTAGGTCAAGGATGCACATTTCTCCAAACATAATTTCCTCATGAGACGTTGATTGAAATCTAATTACTTTCTAACTACATCAAAAGTCGAACCATTGGATAGTTTCAGAACAGCATTTCAAAACCTTCAGAACAGCATTTCAAAACCTTTATTATATAATTCAGGTCAAATTAATTATCTTTTTCTAAACAGTAAGTCTGAAAAACAATAACAATGTGTTAGCTAACAATTGACACATATGGATCCACAAATTTAATCTCTCCAATGTTCTTGTACCCGGAGTGCAGATTTCGTTGTCTGATCTCCTTTCACATTAAAAAGAAATAGGATCAAGTCAAATGAATAAAAAGTTCGGGACCAAAAACAAATAAATTGCATTCCACTGGATCAATCAATCAAGGTCAAAACCTCAATAACACCTCAATTTTCCATCAAAACCCAAAAGATCAAAACCAATGCAATACAGAGAGTAACTAAACCAACAAAAAGATACCTGTGGCACAAACATGCGAGGAGATCGGGATTGACCAGGGATGGCCGGCGGCGAGCCACCTGAGCGCGTGCGGCTCACGTGACCTGGCAGAGGCGGAGCAAAGCCACGCTGGGATGACGTCACTGACCCCTCATCCTCGTCCAGTTCGCTCTCGTCCAGTTCTCCATTCTCGTCAGGCTCATCCTTGCCGCTCACGTTCCCCATTATGACCTTTACTCAAATGCCCTTTGATCGAGGATTATTTACACAAAACTGACACTCGGAGAGAAGAAAGAGAGGACTCAGAGGAGTTTGGCAGAGTTCTGGGAGTGAATAAAGCTCGGTTCTCAAGTTATTTACGAACAGTGCCACTGGTGTATCGCCGGAGGCGAATTTGTTGGCGAGGGGAGCGGAGAGATTTGTCTCCAGAGAGAGAGAGAGAGAGAGAGAGAGAGAGAGCAGAGGTGAAAATTTCGCTTGCACTTGGACCAAATAAAATAATGCTCGTGTGAAACTGTGAATGCTTCTATGAACAACGGGACCCATCTAGGCAATACTTATTAATTTATTACGGTACGTGGGACCCACAATTTGTTGAATTGGTTGCTGAAACACGGAGAAGATAATCTGCACCGAGCGCAAGGAAAAGCAGGGATAGACATGTTGACGTGGCGAACAGTCATGAGATTCTTCAGCAGAGGATATCCCTGATTTACTGCCTAGTCTAGGAATTTTGTGTCTCGGTCTCGGCTGATCTCTTAACCCTGTGGACCCCATAATTCTGTTGTTAATATTTGATTTGTCGTGTAAGAGGTTAGTGGAAAGCTTGGTCTATGTGAAAATAGAACTGAAGATCTTGGGACCGGGTCGTAGCTCGCACGTTAAAAATGAGAGATGGAATCATGATGAGAGAATTATAATTGGATCGGGCGTATTCTTTCTACGATCAGATCCGATTTCTATGTCTTTTTTTATGTCAAAAGTTGCGTTACAATTTTATTTCTTTATTTCTATTTTAAAATTCAAACTTCAAAGTTGATCTTGTATATTTTTATAAAAGACGTATTCACAAAAAAAAATATCATTTAGAGTTTATTTTACCTGTATTTAATTATGATAGATTAACATCAATATGTGTCTTTTAAATATCTTGATTTTTTATAATAAACACTACAAATTATAAATTTATGTGAACATATCTCAGCGATTTAAATTCGACATACAATATCATAAAATTATAAAATATATATGAAAAACAATATAATAATATTTTGTTATACTTAATTACTTATACATGATTTTCTATATAGTTTAGAATAAAATGCTACGACCGTAAATAAACTCCATTCACAAGCATAAATTTTGTATATGATTGACAACATTCACATTTGTTCTTTATAGTCATAAAGTTTGAGTCTGCCTCTGTTTTTATCCTTCATCAATAGTGAATTCATATCATCTAAGACCAAAAATTTTAAAAATATCCCTGTCAAAAACAAAACAAACTACAACTAAATTCTTAGAATTCTATATTAGCACGTCTGCCATTTCACGTTACGAACTTCAAGAATGGGTCCGTCATTTATCATTACGGACCCCATAATGAGTTTAGCGGACACCAAAAATGACCCCATAATGGGTCCACCATTTCACGTTGTGGATCCTAAGAATGAGTCCATAACGTAAAATAGTGGACGTGCTAAATCTAGAATTCTGAGAATTTAGCGGTCTTTTAGTTTATTTTTTTTTAACAGAGGTATTTTTAAAAATTTCAGCATCCAAGGTAACAAAATATTTCTATTTGAGGTTGAACTGTCCAATCAAAATCTGCATGACTATTAAAACAGCTCCGTGCGTTCCGCCTCGGATCAAATTTGTCTGAATTCTTATAGGACGTACGTGATTCAAACAAAAATATTGTGTTACCTCAGAGGATATGGATTTCAATCGTCTTACAAGATACAAAATATTACTCCACCAGTTCACCTTCGGTTTTACTTACAAGTAATAAAGTTCTCTATTTTCTTTCAAATTTTGTTTTTCCTTCCTTCAGGACATGAAATTAGGTCAAAAGATTTTGCAGAAAAATTCCAAATCCAAACCCACCTTCAACACTTTTAATAGTGGCATCAAACCTAATCGTAAAGACAATGTCTTATGTGTGAGAGGTCGCAGATTCGAAATTCAAATTGCATACAGAACAACAAAAAATTAAAAACATTTGAAATGTTTCTCTAATCAACTAAGTAGAAATCCAATATTGAATTGCTATTTCCCTAAAGCATAACCTACCTTTTAATTATCAGTTATATATAAATAAAAAAAATAAAAAAAATTACAAATTTATTAAATTAAAAATTAAAAAAATAATATAAATAAAATAAATATAACTAAATAAAAAAAATACATGAAATCGCCAAAAAATCTGCTTTCTCTTCTTCCTCTTTCTTTTTCAGCTAAGTTAGAATGAATTGTGAGTGGACAGGAGAGAGAAAACTGACTTTTATAGAGGTTTTTATAGCAGACCGCCCAATCATAGGGCGGTTTGGTATAGGCAGTAGACTACCCCATCATG
Organism: Carex parvula; assembly: GCA_025461045.1. NCBI lineage: Eukaryota > Viridiplantae > Streptophyta > Magnoliopsida > Poales > Cyperaceae > Carex > Carex parvula. The sequence continues at coordinate 723,471 of JAJGRW010001185.1, read as the reverse complement.
GGGCGCTTTGGCACAGGAAGAAGCAGACCGTCCAAACATGGAGCGGTTAGAGTCTTTTAAAAAAAATTCAGTCTGGGGGGCAGATTTGCTATTTTTTTTTTAGAGTATTAATAAAAATTTCGGAGTATTTCAGAAGGAAGCGTATATTGAAAAAAAAGTTAAGGTAGTGAAGGCAAGTGAAGAAGTCACTTCCTCTACACCTTAATTTTGAGGTGAGAATTAGTGAGAAAAATTGTTCAAATTATATGGTGATTTCACCTCCACTCCCTTCCACTTCTATCCACTCTCCGTCTGATTGTGGGGCGGTAATCGAGCACACAGCGAATATGATCAAGTCGGTCTCCCTCTGCTTCCTCTTCTTCCCCTCGTGTCACCCCTTTTCGAGTTGAGCATTAGCGAGCTACTCGGAGGACAATGAACATTTAAGTCACGAATTAAGCATTGAGATAGTAACATGACCCTGATGATCGTGGTGCAATTTTTGAAAGATTATTATAGGAAGTAGAATATTTTAGAGGAATAAAATTATAACAGTGCAAATCATTTTCACGTGACTACTGAATTTTACATGTTTGTGTTAAAAATAATTTTCTTGTGCTTACAAGCAGGTTCAACTTCAATATTATTATAAGACAATGATATAAGATGTTGAAATGCTTATTCGAAGATGAAATTTGCTCCTAGTAATAAATTAATCAAGTAGTCTTATTAATTGAATTAAGTTCTAGCTAGCATTAATGAACGGAAAGGCACAAAACCATAGCTAATTAAATTTAACACCGAAAATCCAGAAGTCCTATAATTAATTACATTTTTGCATGAAAAGTTCAAACTGTTTAGCCGAATAAAGAATTCTAAGACGGGGTCGGATCTGTGATTCTGTGCTTATTATAATAAGAATTGGAGATGCGTTTTGTATTGTTGGTGTGATACCTAATTAAGACGGGCCGGGCCGGGTCTGGTCTATGATTTAAGGTCGTGTTAGTTAATTGGGCTCATGGGCTGTTTCCGCATTTTAATTGGAAAGAAGAGAAAAAAAAATAATAAAAAAATAAACGCTAGAAGGAGGGCTTGAACCTCCGACCTTGTGGTTAACAGCCACACGCTCTAACCAACTGAGCTATTCCAGCTTTTGTTAACATGTAATCAAACTATCTTTTTAAATGGGAAATCCTCCACTGTACCCATCTAAACTTTTGAAATAGCCAATTTCTCCATGAAAATTTAACTTTGTTTCTCTTATCCCTTTTAATTATTTAACATTTTATTTAACTGTTTTAAAAGCTGAACTGACCATTATGCCCCTCTAATTGTAAATGGACATGTCCATTAATGTTTTAAACAGGTTCGAATTTACAAGTGGATTGAAGAAGAAAAGGAAAGACCCTTTGTCTTCGCGCCTAATATTTTCTTCTGTCTATCATAATCTTCCCTTCTTTTCTTCTTCGCTAGAAAATCTAATTTTGAGGATTTAGTTAAAATAGGTGAAATGGTGACCTTTCTCATTTGACTATTTAGTTGAAATCAGTGAATTGGTGACCGACCTTTCCAACTAAGTTGAGCCTGAAATTTTTAATTTGGAGGTTAGTTCTTTTGTTACTAGTAATTCAAATAATTTCAGCGATGCTTAAATGAATATCTGGTGACCTTTCTCATTATCAGCGAATATTACAGGATATGAGAAAACGCATAGTACAAGCGCATCTGTCCTATGATAGCACAAGCGCATCAGCTAATGCACTGGAACTGAGCAACCCATAATAACTCTGGATATATTTGTAATTAGTAGTGAAAACCAGGATTAGTTAGATTGGAATTAGTTGTAGTTGCTGTCTATATAGACTGCACTGTACCTGACATTTAGAATAGAATGAAATCATTTTAGCAAATCAATTTTTCTATTGTATCTCTACTATCAAATCCTTTACTCATGCTTCTTTTTTTTTACTTAATTTATGTATTAAATGAGAAAATGAGAAATTTCTCTTTTAAGTGATGCTCAAATGCATGGGTGAGAATCTGCTGCGATCCGGGTACTGTGAACAGTACCCTACAATCTCTGCTTTTCCAAATCCAGCTGTCGAATTGTTTCGAGATGCGTGCACAGAAAAATTAGCTGTTTTGAGATGCGTGCACTAAAAAGTTGGACGGTTGGATTTGGAAAAGCAGGGATTGCAGGGTTACTGTGCTCAATACTCGGATCGCAGCAGATCTCATTCCCAAATGCATACCTGGTGATATGACCATGATTCTTTCGCATATCAAAATTTCTCATTAAAGAACTAAATTCTCTTTTCTTTTAACTGATAATGTGGAATGTTGAATTGAGCACCTTCACTTCTGTAAATATTTGAAAAGTCTTACTGACTTCCTAAGGGCTGGTAACTGGTACAGTCTGAACCAGAAAAAAAATCAGCTATTAGTAATATTTTGACGACAAGGATGAAATTGTAAAATATTATACTGTCACATCAATGGAGCTTTCACATGAATGCTTAATTATTGGATTAGTCATAGGTGTTTCTTATATTAAGTGCATCAATTTATGTATTTGGTCACAGTTTTAGTTGTAGCTTTATTATTAATTGTATCTTTAATTATGTATTTATATTGTAAATCCTACATTAAGTGCATCAATTATGATGTAAGTCCTAATTATTGGAGTAGTCATATGTGTTTTTTACATTAAGTGCATCAATTTATGTATTTAAAAGTTATGGGACTTGTGGAAAAATGAAAGAATCTTGTGACAATATCTTTAACTTTGGATATTCTCTTTAAGTTCAATGTAAGTTCAATGTTGATGCATTCTTGAGCATTTTCTTTGAATGCTAACTTCTTTTTTATGCTCATGTCAAGTTCAATGTATGCCCCTTTTTAACTATTGTACCAGTTGGTACCAACCCTTTTGTACCTAGTGGTATGAAGAAAGTCTGAAGATCTGTTTGTAAAATTTCATAATTTAAATTACGTAGTATGTAAGGATCTTGATGGATTCGAACCATCATCCCCCTGAAGATTCAGGGACTCTGTCCAAATGTTTGAGCTAAAGATCCATTTCAATGTCATGGCTTGAGCTAAAGAGCACACAAAATGGAAATAAAATTTGCATAATTGACTAATTACATCATGTTCCATAAATAGCAAAAATCTTTATGTATTATTCCCATACAAAAGTCTTCTAACCAAGAACTTCCATTTATTGAGCGACGATTTTATAACGAGCTGCTCGATTATAAAATGAACTATAGTAAAAATGCTCAAATAAGTTATGTGCTGATAAGAGAAATACACAAATTAATGGGGGAGTAACTAATAAACCTGACACAGAAGAGAGCAAAATCTACCACAAGTCCTACAATGCTTTCACTAAACCTCTGATTTTGTATGGATTTCTCCAATTTTTCATATGCCTAGCATACCAACCAGCAACTAGCTGTGTCTTCTACCTGTACCTTCTGGAATCCAATGGAACCTATGTTGCATGGATACGGGTACGGGTATCGTATCGGATACGATACTGGTACGGGTATCGTATCGGATACAATACGGATACGGCGATACGGCAATTTTCAAAAATGAAGGATACGATACGGCTATTATATATATTATTTTTATTATTTTAATTATATTATTAATTCAATACTTGTATTACAATAAGTAAAAAAATTACACTTATATTATTAATTCAACACTTGTATGTATATCACATTTTTACTTGTAATTTACAAGTAACAAAAAAATTGATAATTTTGCCATGGTATATGTATACACTACTCACATCACCCAAATTTATAATTCACCTAAAAAATACATAACATCCATAACATACATAAAATTAGATCCATAATACTCACATCACCCATAATATCCATAACATACATAACATACATAAAATTAGATCCATAATACCAAACAACATAAAATTAGATCCATAATATCCATAACATACATAACATCCATTACATATTCAAATCAAATAGACTAAACACTAGTAATCTTAATTATAAAATTCAAAGTTCATAAAATCAAACTAAGTTCATACTTCATAACAAAAAGCTAATTAAAAGATCCAATAAAACAAGTGAGACTAAATCTCCAAAACAAGTTGATACTTCATCTCAAATATTGCACATCATCTCCAAACATAATTGGTGAAGCATTTCTACAGAAAGCTTAATTTGATTGGCGCTGCATTTAATTAGTCAAGCATGCATACCGATGGACACCTTAAATGGAAAAATGCATTTAGAATTTGTAAAAAGTGGTCATGTTTTGTAGGTACAAATATGTTTCATACCTGAATTTCAATGAGAACATTTGAATAAGAGTACGTGGGCAAAGGCTATGTCTCCTAGAGATTGAAATGTTCTCCAAATCTTCTCAGTCGCAGTTACATGGACTCCAATTGTGACTCCTGTAAGTGTGGTCCTGGCATGGACCCCTCCTATTATTTTAAAAGAATTTGTTAGGAGAAGCATCAAATGGAAAAAGACAATTAAATGCTCTACAAAGAAACCTGACATGTTTACCATGTATATTAAAAGAATTGTGTTAATTGTCAAGTATTTATTCCTTTTCTTTCGGAGCTCTAAAGTTAAATATCAGTTCCTAAATAAAAAAAATTCCTTTTCAGATCATAGCTAATCAGTTTGTTTTTAACATATTAATTCCTTTTCAGATCACAGCTAAAGTTATGCATGTGATTGCTTTAAAATTTGCCAGATTAAACTTTTTGTTACCAGCATGCTAAACCATTTAAGCAAGTTGGCTTAATTGAAATAACTAGAACTAATTGTTAATAGCAGTATAATAATTTTTGCAGTATACCATGCTATACCATAGTCACAAAACCATATACTATGTTAATAGCAGTATAATATTTTTTTTTACTTTATCTTGCAACCAGGAAGACGTTTCACCACCTGTTGCTTGAATTTATCATCTCCTCCCCTATTGATAAAAAAAGAAGCATCAATTTCGTTCTATTATGCATTTTATTACCTCTGACATGTGCAAATATCCAACTAATTTGGAATAACTAGAAGTCTAGAACTAATTGTAGTTACATAGCCAGAGCTAATTTGGAATAACTAGAACTAATTGTATTTGTTTTTCTCAAGACTTACAAGTTACAAGTAATTTGATTGTTACAGCGGAGACGGCGGAGAGAGCGGAGAGGCGAGCAGAGCGGAGTGGTTTGGAGTGGAGAGGCGAGCGGAGAGCCGTCAGAGAGCGGAGCGGAAACCTAATTAGACGTATCCCGCCCGTATCTCGCTGAAACAGACGTATCCCTAAAAAATCAACGCGTATCGTGACCGTATCTACCTAATTAGGATACGCCACGTACGCCAATATGCTAGCTGGCGTATTGGATACGTATCGGGGCCGTATCGGACGAGTATCGGTATCCGATACCGATACGGAGCCTATACTGAAGTATCCGTGCAACATAGAGTGGAACTCAATACAATCTGGACTTTTTTTAATAAATTATTGGACATGTACTTGCTTCAACGAGATGAAGGATGCCAATTGTTTTAGAATGAGCTGACACCTTATCCATTGATTTTCGCATTAAAACTCATTAGACTTAGAAATTGATCAGATCTCAAAATTTAATTTCGACAAATGTTTGGTCAGACCTTTGATTAGTTCAAACGAGATAAAATCACAAAACCTGGACAATAAAGATGTCGTGATCAAATTCAATCTCAAACGCTTTAGCTTTGAATTTTGTCGATTTTGCTGAGAGAGACACTCATGAGGGAGAACTATGGCTATACAAATTTCTCGTGCGATCTCCAGCAACATCTCGGTTTTGCTGAGAGAGTGACACACATGAGGGCCGGGAGAACTAGGGCTGAGAGAGACGAGCCTAATACATTGCTACGACGTTCAATGCGTTAGACGAGAAGAAGGAATAAATGGAAAAATATTTGGTCTGAAAAGGAGAAGGGAGGAAGAAACAACAAAAAAAAAACAATGGACACCTCAAGTTAAAATTTAGGAGTATATTGGTCAGTTCAGTTTTTAAAATAATTAAATAAAAAGAAAAATAAATAAAAGGGGATAGAAGAAATGATTTAAATTTTCATGGAGAAATTGGATATTATGATATTTTGATGAGAAAATTGGCTATTTCAGAATTTTGAATGGGTACACTGGAAATTTTTCCTTTTAAGTTATTATATCATCACCTCCCTCACGTGGAGCTTGCGCTCTCACAAAAGCGCCTTTGAACATGCAACAAATAAAAGATGTTGTTATGAATGGAAGCATGAATATTGTAAAGAAGCGATCAGCTATGTTTCTTAATTTTCTCTGTGAACTTGCTAAAGAATACATATATATTCTAAAGGTAATTACAGGAAAATTTATATAACATGTCAAATACACAAGATGTATTATTACACATGCTTAATTTGATCCTCGATTACTATAATACATGTCAAATACACAAGATGTACAGATACAGATGCAATTGCATGCTTCTGTTCTTATAGAGCCTCATAGGAAACAAGACTACATCATATATATAAATATATAATTATACAGACATGGGTCTATAACCTAAGAGACTCACGGCATATCGACGATAAATCGCCAAACATATCATACTCATTCACAAAACCTTCGTAGAGATGACCTTCCAAAGATGCATTAAAATCAGGCCCACATGCCAGTCGACAAGTTTGATCAATAGAATTAGTCTCCATGTTGGTTGATCCATCCGCAATTCTTCCTGCTGTCAGAAACCCCGTCGCCTCTGCCACATCGACTATGTTTGATTGCCAACCGGTGAGTTGTTGTACGACAGCTCGAAATTCATCAGGGGTGGCTACAAACTTCATTGGGTTTGAGATGTATACTACTTTTAGAGGCTTTCTCTTGGTGTCTGTGGAGCGTTTTGTGTGTTTTTGCTGCATAATTGGTCTCTCCATGGATAAGATATATAGATAAGATGCTATATATATATGATCGACTTAATTATTCAGTACTGCGAATAGTGTAAGAGGTAGATATAATTTGATCACTTTGTTTGAAATGGAGGTGTTGGTACTTGGGATTTGTGGGGGCCTTTGCTCCTTTTATAATAGAGTTTGGTTTCTTCTGTGGAAATTAATTCAAAGATCTAGCTAGCTAGGTTCCCGGAACTGGGAACAGGATTTTTTTACTGGAAGTACAAGTTATTCCTCTACAATCCTTTAAACTCAAAGATATTCTACAATCCTACTCTTAGTCTGAGTGGATCCGTATCCTCCCAGGTACCTGACTCATGGCAAGTTGACACGGACGGTCCAGATTAATTCTATCTGGGCCAAACTCAATCCAGTGCCTATGGAGACTGTAGGGGATCTGTTTTGAGATTCGTGTCATGTTAAAAGAACCGTCCGATCATAATTTGCTTGAGTCAGGTAACCTGAGGTGACGTGAATTCTAGTATGTGTCTCTGAGAAGGGAATTGGAGATGTTTTTTTTTATGAACTCACATTCAGTGTCATGAAAAAGTATTGTTCATGAAGGAATTATGTGGTAACATTTTTTCTATTTAGGTATGAAAAATATAAAAATTTATATCTTAGAACGTTAAATCATATTATATCATGCACCAAAAATCACTATAAAAATATATTTAACAGTGAGATATTTAATGGATTTACCTTTGTTCATGGAATACACAAAATTAGATTTTTGGTGTTAATAACTCATCCGTGAAGCTAGCCTTGCGTTAAGGAATAATAAAAATCGTATTAGATTTTACTAATAAAAATTGTAGAGTGTGAACCACATAAGATAATTAATTCACCTTCCCCCAAGAGAAAGATAAGGCCTAATAAACCTTGGCAATGTGAACGCAGTCAGAGAGTCAACCCACGTGATTTAATTAATCTCTCTTATCATTAAATGCAATGGTAATATAATATTGGGTAATTATATCTTCCCCCATCTATCCATCCCCCATTTCATCCCCCAACTAACTAACTACATTTTCTAACTATAATTCAAAATTCTAACTACCTAATGGCCCTACAAATTAATTACCCAATTTTCTCCATTTATTTCTTTCCTCTTTCTCCCTCCCTCTCCCACCTCTCCCACCTCTCCCTCTCCACCTCCGCCCGCCTCTCCCACCTCTCCCTCTGCGCCTCCGCCCGCCTCTCCCACCTCTCCCTCTCGGCCTCCCTCTCCCACCTCCACCTCCATCTCTCACCTCCGTCTCCCACCTCCCACCTCCGCCTCCTCTCTCTCCCACCTCCGCCTCCGCCAGAGTAGATCCATCACTGTCGATCGCCGGGTCAGATACGCCTCCGCCGGGTCAAATCCGAGTTATTTGCAAAGAACAAAGCTTCATTAATGGTGAATTAGAACAGTGCGTACTAAGTACATATGGATGAATACTTAATGTTTTAGAGATGAATACTTCAACGTTTATGGATGAATACTTAATATCTTAGGCATAAATACTTTAACTTAATGTATGAATACTTTATATCTTATGGATGAATACTTTTTATTTGTTTGGTATGCACATATGTTTGTAATACTCTTGGTACATTAACTATTTACACTTACACGATGAGGATGAATACTTGCTTAATGCGGGATGAATACTTGCATGACGAGGTGTGAATACTTGTGCAACGGACAACTCGAAAGTATGTCATCATGGATCTCATTTGAAAGAGAAAATTGTGTAGAAGACATTCGTGATTTTAGATTTGCAAAATTCCTCACAGATCGTCAGCAATATTGGTTAGATTGAACGGAGAAAAAAAAACTCATCTCTAAAAACGTGTAATACTCTTGGTACATTAACTATTTACACTTACACGATGAGGATGAATACTTGCTTAATGCGGGATGAATACTTGCATGCATGACGAGGTGTGAATACTTATGCAACGGACAACTCAAAAGTATGTCATCATGGATCTCATTTGAAAGAGAAAATTGTGTAGAAGACATTCGTGGTTTTAGATTTGCAAAATTCCTCACAGATCGTCAGAAATATTGGTTAGATTGAACGGAGAAAAAAAAACCCATCTCTAAAAACGTGTAAAAGATGAGTGATTGATGTGTCCAAATATGCTTCTATTGCAAAGATGAATATATTTATATAGATGGATGAATGCTAGTTGTGTTACAGATGAATATTTTTTTTGCAAATTTCCAAAATGAGCTGAAGGTAGTTAGAAGTCCCCCACTTAATTAATGCGCTGACGGTTATGCGGTCCCCCACTTAATTAATGCTCTGACAGTTGTGCGGTCCCCCACACATGTTGTTTGTCTCCTACTTTCTTGTTGTAATATATCCAAATATGTTTCTATTGCAAATGTGAATACATTCATATAGATGGATGAATACTAGTTGTGCTACGTATGAATACTTCTGCAAATTCCTAAAATACACTGACAATTATAAATTCTAACTAACTAACTACCTTAATTAAGGAACTGAAGGGGGATGTAAAACGGGGGATTATTCACGGGGGAGAGCTAGGCGGACCCTATAATATTATGTATCCACCGGTTTGTTTGTAAATCATATGGGCTATTAGATTACAATAAAAAGAAGAAAATTATTTACTTACATTGTATTACCATCTACAACCAATGATAATTAAAATACATAAATTCATGTATATATTCACAATAAGTTATAACATTATTCTATTTGCGTATAAATTTAAGAATTAAGATTTTTGGACAATTGAATTTTACTGATTATATTGTACTAAGCAAAAAATCATGAAGCTCCTAATTAAGTTGCATATTGTTTAGTAATTTGGTTAAAAAAAAAATTACTACAAATTTCTCATGCGAAAGAAGTATCAAACCCAAATTAAAAATAAAAAAAATTGTGGGTTTGTAAATATTGAAATGGAAAATAAACCACATATAATCCTTAATTCATAATGCCACAGTAGATCAAATTTTGCTTGGGAAAAGAAGTAGGGGAAAATCTGCCACGTGGCACCATTATCAGGCACGACGACGTAAATGCGGAGCTCTACATATACGTCATCATATAGTTGTTGGCTCACTTTATGCCTCGGCTCGGCTTAATTAGCCGCTAAGCCGTAGAGCAGCTAGATCGTTCGATTCGTAATCCAACGGTTGATCCTGAGGCCTGAAACAGACGTCCAAGGCTTTAATGAATATTTTATTTTAAGAATAGTTCAAAGGCAGTCGATTTTCTGCATTTAAATCCAAATTCAACCCTGGACTAAGTCAGACATTCTGATTTTTTACATGAGGAGGGATCGGATGACATCTCTTTTTGGTGACATCGAATAACACCATGCATTTTCAAAGTTTTCAAAGTCTAAACAGTCGATCCAAACCGTTCAATATGATGGATATATTAAAATGTGCTTGCATATCAAATTTTACATTTTTTTGAATTTTTTTACTATTTATTAAGTATTTTACAAAATCGTTGTTTTCAGATCATTGAATTTTTGTACCCATCTTAATAAATAGTAAAAAAATTCAAAAAAATGTAAAATTTGATCTGCAAGCACACTTTATTTAGATAATCATGTTGAACGGTTGGATCGACGATTTGGACTTTGAAAATGCATGGTGTTATCCGATGTCACCAAAAAAGATGTGTCATCCGATCCCTCCTCTTTTTACATATCACTTTTTGTGTTATATATTATGACAAATAACATTGCGACGAATTTAAACTATTTATTTGTTCTTCTTTACAAATAATATATATAAATAAAAATTTATATTATTAATTCGCTTGGTCCAAAACAAAAGACAGAAATAAATTATACTAAAGTCCATCTATCGTAAGTATTATTTTTGGAGATGAAAAACTGATAAGAGAATTGTGTGAAGAGTGAGCCTATGGTGCTATGCATAGCAAGGATGGCTAATGTACTATGGCTCAATATGATACTTTTTAAAATCCTAACGGTCGATCCAACTGTTCAATGTGATAACTATATGAATATGTACTTGCAAACTAAATTTTATATTTTTTCAAATTTTTTTATTACTTTTTTAGATAGGTAGAATTTTCAGAAAACACTGATTTTTCTACCTATCTAAAAAAATAGTAAAAAAATTCGAAAAAAATATAAAATTTAGTTTGCAAGTACATATTCATATGATTATCACATTGAACGGTTGGATCGACCGTTAGAATTTTAAAAAGTACTATATTGAGCCGTAGTACACTAGCCATCCATGCTATGCATAGCACCATAGGCTCACTCTTGTGTGAATATCATAATATTGAATGATAATTTTACAAGAGATTACAACACCTACTTATAGGTTCTTTTAGTGATACTAGTTGTTATTACTTCCTAATCTTTTTTGCTAGATGCCTGACTAATTGCTTAATTACATGGATTTGTATAATTCTAAGTATGGTAATTTACAGCTTGGTACTCAATATAGCCGTTAGGCTTAATTGCTGGCGAGTTGTTAGTTATCTGTGCAGATAATCTCATGGTCTGGATTGATCGATGATGAATCTTCTCTGAGATCTTTTGATATCATAATATTTTCTTCAACACTCCCCATCAAGTTGGGTTCATATATGTTAATTGATCCCAACATGAAGAGGATATTTCGAATGGACCTTTGTCTAGTAACTTAGTGAAGATATTTGCTAGTTGATCTTGACTTCTAACAAACGGTGTCTCGATTTGTCCAAATTAGATTTTCTCTCGTACAAAGTGGCAATCCACTTCTATGTGTATTGTTCTTTCACAGAACACCGGGTTTGAGGCAATGTGTCTTGCTGCTTGATTGTCACAGTACATTTGCATTGGCTTGTTGCAAGGAATCTTCATGTCTTCAAGTACCTGCTTGATCCAAGTCAACTCGCTTGCAGTTGATGCCATATCCCTGTACTCTGCCTCTGCGCTAGATCTTGCAACAACACTTTGCTTTTTATTTTTCCAAGTCACAAGATTTCCACCTACAAATGTGCAATATCCTGCGGTCAATTTTCGATCATAGCTACCAACGCAATCTGCATCAGAATAACCAACAATACTGTTGTCTTATTTTTTTTCATCCATATGCCTTAACCTGGAGACCATTTTAGGTACCTAAGTATCCTATCTACGGCCTCTAAATGAGTGGTCTTTGGTGCATGCATAAATTGGCTTACTAAACTAACGGCAAATGCAATATCATGTTTAGTAACAGTCAGGTAAATTAATTTGTCAACAAGTCTTTGATATTGTCCTACATCTTTTTATAGTTCACCATTTTCGATATCAAGTTTTTTGTTGGATTCCATTTGGGGTACTGGCGGGTTTTACACCTAGTTTACATGTTTCTTTTAATAGGCCAAGAACATATTTTCTTTGTGAGAGGAACAAACCTTTGCCTGAATGTGCTATTTCAATACCCAGAAAATATTTAATTTTTCCTAAATCTTTAATGTCAAACTTATTTTTCAAGTAGTTTTTGACATTTTCTATGTCTTCCTTGTCATTTCCTGTAATAATGATATCATCCACATAGACAAAAACTATAGTTGTTTTGTTGTTTGAATGTTTAATAAACATAGATGAATCTGTTGAACTGTTAACAAAGTTATGAAATAAGAGAGAGTGACTAAGCTTAAGTCCATAAATCGATTTGTTTAATTTGCATACAAGATTGTTGTCAATGTCATTCTTGTAACCTGGGGGTAATGACAAATAAACCTCTTCTTCTAGGGTACCTTGTAGGAATGCATTTTTGACATCCATCTGACACAAACTCCATCCCAAATTAACAACAACAGATAGTAAAACTCTTACAGTATTCATTTTTTCAACTGGTGCAAAAGTCTCTTGGTAATCTAGACCATATGTCTGAGTGAAACATTTTGCTACCAGTCGGTTAAGAAGTGCTACTTTCTTTCTCTTTGTCCGGTTCACTTCTTTCTACCGCAAAACCCTTTCTCTCTTCTCTTTTCGATCCACCCTCTCTCTCTCTCCTGCGATTATCGCCGCCTCTCTCCTCCTTTCTCTTCGGTCGGAGGTATTGGTAGAGGAATCAACAACCATCTCGATTATGCCCCTCATTCTTGCAATTATTGCATCTAATTGTTGTGGTTGCTCCCCGCTTCTCCCCCTTGGGGTTAGGGTTTCGGTTGTGCACTGAAAAGGCTTGGCCTTCCGATTCAGAGGTGATTTGAGAATTCATATAGGCTCTGCAGGTCTCTTCTCCCAATATCATGGCTACTACACTCTTAAGGGTTGGTAGTTCTTTTGATAACAGAATTTGGGCTCTAGCCGGTTCATAGCTTGGGTGAAGGTTAAAGAGAAATTTGAAGATTTGGTCTTGTTATAAGGCTTTCAGGTCAGTTGTTTGAGTGTAAAGTGCTAATTCATTCCACTTTTCTTTTAAGTCACCGAAATACTCGGTTACTATTTTAGTTCCTTGTTTTATTTGAGAAATTTCTTGTTTCAAGTGGAAAATGTATGAGAAATTCTGGTCTTGGCCATACATCTCTTTGGTTTCGTCCCAAATTATTTTGGTTGAGTTCATATACCTGAAAAGTTTGGATACTTGGGGTTCCATTGAGTTTAGTAGCCATGTCATCATTGTGTTGCCATTCGAGGTTTGTTAGTTATGTACTGGTTCTCAGATCAGTTTTACCAGTTTTTGGTTCTCTGTGTTGGTTTTTTGTTCTATCGATATCTCAATTTTACCATGACATGGCTCAGTTTACCTTTGCTATGGAGAAAGAGATACACGGATCTGGTCCAAGATGGATAATTTGTACCGTTGAGCAGCATGTTTGTGAGTCTCAACGTCTGTTGCATCTCTCCAATGTGAAAATGGTGCCCGCCGAAGACTTCTGCCATTGCTGGTGTCACAGTATACTTGCAACTTGTTTTGGTTGACAATTTTTGAATTTCTGAGGCTTTCAATTTTGCTCTGATACCATATTATTTTTGAAGATGAAAAATTGATAAGAGAATTGTGTGAATATCGTAATATTGAATGATAATTTTACAAGAGGTTATAGCACCTACTTATAGGCTCTTTTGGTGATCCTAGCTGATGTTACTTCCTAATCTGTTTTTGTTAGCTGCCTGACTAATTGGTTAATTACAGGAATTTGTATAATTCTAAGTATGGTAATTTACAGCTTGGTACTCAATATAGCCGTTAGGCTTAATTTGCTAGTGAGTTGTTGGTTATCTGTGCAGATAATCTCCTGATCTGAATTGATCGATGATAAATTTTGATCTTTTGATATCACAATATTTTCTTCAACAGTAAGGAGAACAATCACTTAAGAATTATTTATTTTCATAATATTAACAATAGTTAGCTTAGTAATAATTAGTTAAGATAGATTATCCCCATTTATTATTGAATCTCACACTTTTAAAATTTTAATATTAATATAAAATAGATAACGTGACTACTTATGGTGAAAAAAAGTTAATGTTACGGAATACTCTTTATTTTTAATTCTTGTTGTCTTCAAGGCAACTTTTAAAATGTTATTTTAATAAATTATTAAATTTTGTCTTAAAAATAAGAGGGGACACTAGATTCAAAATAATAGGTAAAAAAAAGAAGTTCAATAATAGACTGAAAAAAATGCTCAAAAATACTCAAGTCAAAATAACATAACCTATTTAAATGTTATCAATTGTACTAAATCATACATTCGATTTTCTTTTTTAATGTGTATGTTTTTATGTATTGGTATTTATACTGATAGGAACTGATATGTCGGTTTGTCCTGAGTAATGAAAATACGTCTACGGATTTTTAATCAAAAATAAAGATTTACAAAAAATAAATAAAACTAGGAAGCTGATATGAGTACCCGCATTGTATCCGCACATAAACTATCATAACTGTTTTTGGGAACCGCACCTAAACTGTCATAACTGTTTTTGGGGACCTAAACTGTCAAAACTGTAATTTTATTTTACAAGTATTAATAGTAACATTGTGAAGTATTTATACCTAGACAAGACAAGTATTTATATCTATACAATGAACTACATATATGATATATGAATTTTTTTAAATAACCGTATCCGCACCTTTTTTGAAAAATTCTCGCATCGTACCCGCATTAGGGGACCACACAACCGTTCCAAAACTGTAATTTTGTTTTACAAGTATTAATAGTAACATTGTGAAGTATTTATATCTATACAAGACAAGTATTTATATCTATACAATGAACTACATATATGAAAAATTCACAACCAAAAAGTCACGTGTCAGACTGCATTGGGGACCATTACTTTTCCAAAACTGGAGACCATTACTTTTCGGGGGCAGTAACTGTCATACTGCATTGGGGACCACAACCAAAAAGTCACGTGGATCACACCACCAGTGCTACATTCATTGATTAAATTAATTCACATACAAAATGGAAAGTATTTATACCTAAATTATCAAGTATTCATATATAATTCATCAAGTATTTATACCTAAGATATCAAGTATTTAAAAAAAAACTGGACACAATACCTACTCATCTTTTACACGTTTTTCAATGTAGTTTTTTTTTCTCCGTTCAATCTAACCAATTTTTGGGACGATCTATGAGGAATTTTACAAATTTAAAACCACAAACGTGTTTTACACAATTTTCTTTTTCAAATGAGATCCATGATGACATATTTTTACACGTTTTTCAAAGTATCAAATATTCAAATATGAAAAGTATTCATACAAAATAGAAAGTATTCATACCTAAGATATCAAATATTCATATATAATTCATCAAGTATTTATACTTAAGATATCAAGTATTTAAAGAAAAAAATTGGACTCATCTTTTACACGTTTTTCAAGGTGGTTTAATGATTGACAAAGTTAGTTATACCGTTATGGAAGTTAATTGGGAAAGAAATCAACTGCGGGTACAATGCGGGTACTCAACTGCGGGTACCAAAATAATTATTCATAAAACTAATCCAAAATAATTTTTATCTTGAAAATTAATATAGAATTATATCTCATTTGATTCCCCATTCTATTCGCTGTGTTTCGCTCTGCTCTTGTAGTTATTACTTTCATAGGTTGATTTCATGATTTTGAAAAAAAAAAAATACTAAATTAGTTTCATATAAGCTAAGTAAACATAATTAAATAAGATAACTCATAATTAAAATTTAAAGCTTAATTTATATTTGTCTGAATTTGCTTATTGTATGACAAATCAAAAGTAGAAATATTCTGAATTCATTGCATAGAATACAATAGCCTACCAAACGTCTTAAAAGAATATATCCTGAATTTAAATTTGAATCGAACAGTGAAATCCATTTGAAAATAAAGTAAATTACTCTGAAAAAAATCAAAATTAATTACTAATTACTAAAGAGAAATTAACCCTAGCTATTTTATTCATTGCTATGCAGCTAAAGAGAGCCACCGAGTCAGAAACAAAAAAATATAGAGAAAAAATTACTTGAAGAAGAACTAGATTTAGATCAAGAAGAACTGAATAAAATGAATGAAGATAAACTCGAATCTAATGAAGAAGAATTCAACAAATTGATTGGAAATAAATATACTCGAAACGAAATAGTTGCTTAAGAAGTCAGAACCATGATAAAATCACAAGAAAACCTTGCGTTAATTTAGTTATTTTTGTCCAGGCTGTCACCAGCTCACAGAGAAAAATGTATCTATCAAATCTTGGTAAAGATATTGACAGAGAAAGATTTTACTTTTCACGCAGTGCTGTTTAAGATTCTGTTCTTGCAATGCACGGATTAAATTAATAACTGCTCTGTCATTATCTTTACCCCAATCTTTCTGGATCCGACTCCGCTGCTTTTTTTAGAGAAAAGCAGCAACCTCCTTTTCCAATCCGAACCATTCAAAAATTTACATTTACGTATCTCGATAAAACAATTTTTTCATACACAAATCTTAATAAATTTGAATGGTTCGGATCGGAAAAAGAGGTTGCTGCTTTTCTCTACAAAAAGCAGCGGAATCGGATCCAATCTTTCTATGCAAGTCTCTACACTCTACAGGACTTTTTGTACCGTAAATGAACCAAAAAAAAAGGGACTTTGTATCGTATAAGTAGACGTAGGTATGCAGTCAGCACATTTTTTCATTTGGTAGTTTGGTGGACGTACATATAGGGGTGTTCAAATGAATCGGTTTATTCGGTTTATTCAGTTTTAAACTGAACCGGCAAATTTCGGTTTAATTGGATTTATTGTTCGGTTTAAATAGTTCGGTTCGGTTTAGTTTTTGAAGAAGTTCGGTTTAAATGGTTCGGTTCGGTTTAGTTTTTGAAGAAGTTCGGTTTAAATGGTTCGGTTCGGTTTTGGGATCTCCAAATCGGTTTGAACCGAACCAACCGGTTTAATAAAAAATTGATCAGTTTATAAAGGATCGGTTTATTTTGTGTGGTAATAAAAAATGTTATCCAAATCGGTTTGAACCGAACTAACCGGTTTTGAAATGTTTATTTGTAACTTGAAATGTTTGTATTCGGTTCAACCGAACAAACCGAAGTTTAAATCGGTTTAATCGGTTCAGTTTTAGATCGGTTTGGAATTTTAATTCGGTCAGTTCGGTTGGGTTTTCAAAATTCGGTTCAAACCGCGGTTCGGCAAAAAAAGTTCGGTTTGACCCGAACCGACCGGTTGAACACCCCTACGTATATATAGCTTAAAGAAAATTAAAATATATGGTTTCGTATGGAATTTGTATGATAGGTAGGGGTGAAAACGGCATGGATAATATCCGATTCGTATTCGAAAGTTTAGATGTGGATATTTGATATCTAAATATCTGTGTGGATATGAATACTGATATAGTTTTATGTTTCAATTATCCGTATCCGAATAGTAGATATATATCATATATTTTAATTTATATTATAAAAAAATATTGTTATTCACCATTAAAATTAGATAAATATTATAACTTTCATATTTTTTAATATTATTTTAATAAATATCCGATCCGTATCCGTATTCATATCTGTATTCATATCTGTATCATGCTGATATCTAATCCGTGTCTGTATCCGACAAGAAAAATATGAATCACATTTTTCTATGAATTGATTACATCACTAATGACGTTGATTAATTTACTATGAATCATACTTCTATTTTTTAATATTATTTTTACATAGGAGTTCATGCCTTCATGGTACTATTTTTAAATTGATTAGATCACTAATGAGTAATGACGTTGATTAATTTTCTATGAATCATACGTCGCATTAAGAGATCCTGCTCCGGGAAGAGCATTCCCACGTACATAGAGGTGGATGCAGTAATTTTACTATGGTAGGATAAGAAATTATCCATTCAGATTCAAATAGCTAATTGGATTCAAATTTATTAGACAAAGTTTGATTTAAAATTTAAAATTTTAGTTTGCAATTTAATAAGACAAAAAATATATAAAATAAGAGGAGGGCTCAAATGCCCCATTGCTTCAAGCTCCAATCGTACCCCAACATCTTTATCTTCAATTTCAAAGTTCAAACAGATGATCTGAACCGCTCAACATGATATCCACGTTAAAATATGATTGGAGACCAAATTTTATATTTTTTTGAAACTTTTTTACTATTTTGTAAGATAGGTACAAAATCACTATTTTTCAGAAAATTGTGGACCATTTAAAAACAATGATTTTGTACCTATCTTAGAAAATAGTAAAAAAGTTCCAAAAATATAAAATTTGGTCTCCAATCATATTTTAACGTGGATATCATGTTGAGCGGTTCGGATCGTCTGTTTGAACTTTGAACTTTGAAATTGAAAATAAAAATGTTGAGATACGATTGGAGCATGAAGCAATGAGATATTTGAGCCCTCCTCATAAAATAAATGAGAAGTCTAAATTATCATAGAGAGAGGCAAGGTCACAACTCACAAGGAGGTAAAGAGCTATTTCTACTTGGTTTTCTTTTCGTTTGAGACTGAACTTTGAACTTATAAATTTTGAGCTCACATCACAGGTTAGGATAGGCCAATATTATTTTTCATGTTAACTTCATATATTTCGTGTCAAATTAAACTAAACAATTCAGGAGAGGAACTAGAAAATTTTGATTGGAGTGGCTGAAAATTAAAATGTTTAATTATAGTGAGTGAGATTTAAGAGCGGCTAGACTATATAAAAAGAAAAAATAAATAAATAAAATTCCTATACGTATAATTAAAAATTTTAAAATCATAGGAGTGATTTAGTCACAAGAAAAATCGCGAACTCTTGGAACTGATGGCGAACCTTAAGGCGAACCCTAAGGCGACTGGAAATGCGGCGGATTTGGAGAACCAAAGGACGAAGACGAAGGGCCAAGAAGCTAATCAGACAGGACAGCTAGACAATTTTCAGACTCAATCGGCGCAGGGAGATCTCACACTGGAACACACAACTGTTTGGATCGGACAACATCCAGTGCTTCACCTTCTATCTCGAGGCTGTAATGAGGAGCCCAACAAGGACAATAAAGACGAAGGCCAAGAGACACAAGATATTGCCATTAAGAAGCTTACTGATGCTCCAGCTTCCCATCCGTTCACAACCACTGATGGAGGCTCGGATTCAAATCAGAGGACACAGATTAAGGGAGATGAATCTACAGGTTGGACTTTGGTCACACGGAGAAAGAGGAAATCTACATCAGGCAATCAATTCCATAAAAAACATCAACAATCACCTCTGGATATTCATGCTAAGAAGTTAAGGCAACAGCAAAAATGCTTTAACTGTCTCATGAAAGGTCATATTCGTGCTGTATGTGCAAACCCTAGACGTTGTCTACATTGCTTGGAAACCGGCCACATCATAAAAAATTGTCCAGTTCTCAAGAAGGGAAGCCCAAAGATCACCCAAAATGCTGGAAATTTCTATAAAAGCCAGGGAAATGATACTTCTCATCCTACCTCCTCAAACAGACAACTAAATCACCCTTCTAGAAATCATAAGTCAGAACCCAAAATACCAGTTACACACAAGCCTCAACACAACATGGAAGATCTCAGGGATTGGCAAAACATGCCAATGAATGGACCGACAGAACTTTGGCAGCGTCGCCCAACTTCGCTCAATGTTTACATCGCTCCAAGGGAAACTCTTAGCCCGGCAAACCGGTTTCTTGAGCAGTCAGCATTTATTTTTGCTGGTCCGGGTCATTCTGATCCTACACTGAAGAGAAGAATTGCCAATTGTATGGCAAGGCGATTTAACAGGGATCCACATGACTTCCTTGTTTTTACTATTGACGAAGATTTTGGTGACGCCCTTCTCATTTTCCCAAATCAAGATATAGCAGAAGAAGCAATCAATATTGCCTCCTTCTATGTTGGAAATGACATTACTGTGGTATTGCATCCGTACTCCCCGCAACTACAGATGGCTTTCAATCCCTTGGGCGGCAGGGCAAGGGTCAGGCTTTACGGAGTACCGCTTCAGCACTGGAATAGAATTGATATGGCGACTCTGGTGGCAGGTTTTGGTTACCCGTTGAGGGTAGCACCCTATTTTACAAACGGAAATTACGAATACCTGACTATGCTAATTGCTTGCAAAACCGCTGAACAAATTCCTTTCAATCTTAATCTTAACGTAAACCCTCAAGAGAAGGATATTAGAGTGGAGATAGATGGCTGGCTCAGTCACAACCGACCACCCAGGCCCAACAATAGAGGAGGAGATCGTCCTGTCAGAAGGGACAGAGGTAGAGGGGATCGGGAAAGAGACGGCCAAGGACCATATGGTGGAAACCCCCGTCATCTTAACAACCGTTTACCAGACAGGCATAGAAATGGTGAAGGAGACAGAAACAGGGACAATAGAAACGCTAGAGACATTTCTAGTGAAGGGTCTAACTGGACAAGACCAATCTTTTCTTGGCTTCAAAATCTTAGAGAAAATTTGGTTCAAGCTGGCATATTGAATGGTGAAGATGGTTCAGTAAATATATATTCTGAACTTGCTAAGGATGACTCCCAAGTATTCGTACCCAAAAGAGATACAATAGAACCATTTCAGGAGACTTCAAAAGTGGTAACTATTGCTGACAACGGGGCGCAGATCAGCAACAACTCTGGTACGATTTTATTCAAAGTGGGTATCTGGGGTCCTACCTATTCTGTACGGCTACAAAATGCCTACTCGGGTCTCCTTTTCACTTCTGGGATTCTGGTTGATGTTTTCATGGCAAGCTATTCTGTAAAATCTCAAATAAGAGAGCAATCTAGACATCAAGTCGTAGAGGAGGATGTCAACACTGTTCTGATCAAAGTGGTTAATGCTTTTTTACAAAGGAACGGGCCTCCAAAAAAGTTTCTGAACATGGAACAAGAGTCAGTGATATCCAGGAAAAACAATGGGCCTGGTTTAGATTTCTGGGAAGGTCCTCCTCCGGGCTTTGAGAAGCCTATATACTTACAACTTTCTGATCCCATTCAAAAGGATTTGGTATATATGGAAGAGGCAGAACAAGGTCCACCGCCGGGTTTTGACAAACCGGTTTACTTACTTCCAACACCGAACAATCCAGAAGTGACACCAACTGTTGCGATACCTGATTCCTCAGAGGGGAGGAAGATACCGATTCACAGGAGGACTAAGAAAGGTAGTGTTTCTTGTCAGAACAGTTCGGCCATTGTTCGTCGCAGTGAACGATTGAAGGGGAAATTATCTGTTGCCAAATCCAATAAAGTCTCGGGCAAGAAGAAAATGCACAATGGTGTGAAGGACAGGACCAAACTAGACTATCTTACATCTCTCAATCCGTTGAACAATGAGCAAGCACAGCAGGTGATTACCATGGCAGGAATACAACTCAAAGGAGGAGTTGAAGAAGAAGTGAACAAGTTCTTATGGAATTGACAGCAAATAGAAGGCTACGAAGCTTTAGTTTAAGTCTCTTCTGGATGTTTTCAGTTTTAAAATGTTAAGTTTAAGGGTTAGCAGTTATAATTTCTGTTTTAAGGTGGTTAAGAGAAGGAGTCCAAGTGTGAGAAGGAGGTTACTTTTAGTATTTTTTCAGTTTTTTAAGTTAGTTTCTAAGAGGGTCAGATATGTCTTTGTACTAGAGTCTAGATACTGGCATGTGGCAGATAGTGGGGGAAAAGGAAAAAAGAGGTTGAAACAGATCTTTGTAAATGTCATTAGTCAGTATCATGTTCTCAAGAAGATATTTTATCATTATGGAATCGGTCTCAAAGATTAAAATACTTTCTTGGAATGTAAGAGGTTTGAATGAGAGAGACAAGCGTTTGGCGGTTCGGCAGACTGTTATACTGGAGAAACCGGATGTAATTTGTTTTCAGGAAACAAAGATGGATTTCATGAACAACTCTGTAATTCGACAAGTTTGTGGGAAAAGGTTGAAGGCATTCGAATACTTGGGGGCTGCTGGCACAAAAGGGGGAATTATGATAGCTTGGAATGAGGCAAAATTCAAGAGGATAGATTGTGTCCAGGGCTGTTACACTTTGTCAGTAACCCTCAAATACAATGGAGATCACATTAAATTGACGAATGTTTATGGCCCAACTTCGGCCACACAGAGAAGGGATTTTTTTCACGAAATTATGGAATGCATGCCACTAGATGACACTCCCTGGCTCCTATGCGGGGACTTCAATGTAACTTTGCTTCAAGAAGACAGAAATAATCACAACAGCAACAACTGGAGAGAATCACTAAAATTTTCAGATTTGATCATGGACTTAGACCTGATCAATTTACCTTTGAGAGGTAGAAACTACACTTGGTCAAACACAAGAGCTCACCCAACTATGGCGAAACTGGATCGTTTTCTATTTTCAACAAGTTGGAACAATTCCTTTCCTAATGCAACACAAGAAGCTTTAGCAAATACATCATCAGATCATGTACCGATACTTCTCACGGCAAAAACAAATCATCACAGAACTTGCTTTTTCAGGTTTGAGAATACTTGGTTAAGATCGCAACAATTCAAATCTTTTGTTAGAGAATTTTGGAACAGCAAGGAAGTGGCATCATCTCCACTTGAACTCAGCAACAAGCTCAAAGCACTACAAAAGGAAATAAAGGATTGGACAAGGGACAAGATTGGAAACATCAAAAATCAAATATTGGTTTGTAGAGATTACATAGACTGGATAGGAAAGGTGGAGGATGTTAGAAGAATTACTAGGCTGGAAAAATGGGTACACATCACTGTGAAAAGAAGATATACGGAACTATCGGTGTTAGAAGAAGACATTTGGCAACAACGAGCAAAAATCAAATGGGCAGTGCAAGGAGATCGAAATACAAGGTATTTTCATTCTATAGCAACAGCAACAAAGAGGAATAATGAAGTTCATGCAATTGAACAAGATGGAACCATACACCGTTCTCAACACATGAAGGCAGGGATATTCTGGGATTTTTATGTCAAATTGATGGGGACCGAATCAGCCACATGGCAGAATATAAACTGGAATGTTCTATACAGCAGCCAAGAACATTTGCTACAAGGTTTGACTTGTCTAATCACACAAGAGGAGATTTCGAAAGTGGTCAGAGAGTGGCCGTCCAACAAAAGTCCGGGACCGGACGGATTTACGGGTGAGTTCTACAAGGAATTTCTTGACATCTTGATTCATGATATACACAAAGTGTTTTCATATGTCTTGGAAAATAATTCCAGCTTAGACAATCTCAACAATTCTTACATTGTGCTCATCCCTAAAAAAGAAGAAGCAACGAATCCCAACGACTTCAGACCCATTAGCCTGCTACACGGTCTTCAAAAAATATTTTCTAAAGTCCTTGCCAACAGATTACAACCATTTATCCAATTGTTAGTAAGGGACAATCAAACAGGATTCGTAAAAGGCAGACAAATCACCGAAGGTTTTCTATACGCACAACAGATCTTACACCTAACAAATGAGGGTAAGATTCCTATTGCACTGTTCAAAGCTGACATTCACAAAGCCTTCGACACGGTGAGTTGGGAGTTTTTGTGCAAAGTGATGAAAGGTCTGGGTTTCTCTGACAGATGGATTGCTCTCATCAGTAATTGCGTACTTAAAGGTCATTCTCAGATTATCATCAACGGACTATTGGGAAAAAAGATAAACTTGAAAAGGGGAGTGAGGCAGGGAGATCCCCTCTCTCCTCTGTTATTCATTTTGGCAATGGATTTTCTTCCGAGATGGATTCAACAACTGGTTCAGAGTGGTACATGGCAGCTACCATTTGAGAATATGAGACCTTGCTTACTCTATGCAGATGATTCTCTATTTTTCATTAAACCAGAATTGAGACACATTCAGATTCTCAAACTTGTACTTAGCACATTCACACAAATTTCGGGTCTACAAGTCAGCATGGATAAGTCAGAACTTTTACTATCAAGAGATGCATCTCCAGATTCTCAGCAGTTCCCACACATTCTAGGCTGCAAAGAAGGATCTTTTCCCTTCACATATTTGGGACTTCCTTTATCAGACAAAAAACTGACCAAATCGGCCTTCTTTCCATTAATTCAAAGGATCAACAAAAGACTACAAGGTTGGGCAGCAAGATTACTGTCCATTGCAGGAAGATTAATTCTTATCAACGCGGTTTTATCCTCTATCCCCACTTATTTCATGTCGGTTATGAAATTACCAACGTGGGTCATAAATGAAATTGACAAAACGAGGAGAAAATTCCTTTGGAAGAACATAGCAGCTGATCGAGGAGGGATGCATTTGGCAAATTGGGAAATGATATGCATGCCAAAAGAGGTGGGTGGACTAGGAATAATAGATCTCAAAATTTTCAACGATGCATTATTAGCGAAATGGTATTGGTATTGGCATAAACCCGAACAAAGACTTTGGAAGACATTGATACAGGTTACAAATACTAGAGAAAGGCTGAGTGACATTCCCAGTTGTAAATTCTTCATTTCTACACTCAAGAATGCAAGAGAATTCTGTGATACCCGAATGAGAAAGTTACTTGGAAATGGGGAAAACACATTATTCTGGCATCACAATTGGGGGCATGGCATACTAAAGTATGTTCTCCAATTACTATATCAGAAAATTGATGACCCAGAAATTTCGGTCTCTCATGCATTGCAACACACCTATTTACAAGAAATATCCAACTTGGTGGAAACGGATAAGGAACAAGAACAGCTAGATGCCTTGCAACTCATTATTGCGACACAAGACTTAGATGCTGCTAAGGAAGATGATGTGCAATGGCCACTATCTGCAGATGGAAATTTCTCTGTTAAATCGATGTACAGAGAAGTGAAAAATGAGCCGAGAATTAAACTGAGAATACATAAGATTTGGAAATTGAAAATTCCTCCTAGAATGAAGATTTTTGCTTGGTTAGTCTTCTACAACAAAATTCTGACAACAGACAACCTTGCCAAAAGAGGCTGGAGTTTACCAAGTCGATGTGTACTATGCAAGCGAGCGTCTGAAAATGTATCTCATTTGTTCTCGGAATGTCTTTTTACATTGGAGGTCTACCAAGGTCTAATCAACACTCTTCAATTACCAACGAGAAATTGGGCAGAAGTGCTTCAACAATCACAAGCACAAGACTGGATAGTCGGTAAGAGGGGTGACATTAAATCAAAAGAGATGATGGCTATAGCGATGTTCGTATGTTGGAGGGAGAGGTGCTCGAGAATTTTCACAGAAAAAACAAAGGAGACGCCACAGATAATTGAGGAAGTAAGAGAGCAATGGATTCTCATTCATTCAGGCCATTTTCAGTGAAGACTATCTCACTGGTACATGTTCCGGTACCGGATGCAAGAGGGAAAGCATATACTGGTAACAATGACAAGAGGTAGCAGGTTGTTGTTACGGAAAACATGGTGTACAGGGTATTTATACTATACTGGTAAGGGACCCGTTAACAGGATCCGTTACTGGTACCGGACCCGGTATATTGATATAGAGACGGAGGCCCAGTCACGGCTGCGGAGCATTTAAAATTCAGTTCATTTTCTCATCTGATTTACTTCTGTTTTTGTGGTTTTATTTTATTTTATTTCACTTTCTTTTTACAGCTCAATTTTCTTGAGTTGGACCTGTGTTTGTATTACCGGTTACAAGACTCTTGTAACAGTGCAATGAAATTAAATGGGAGCTTTGACTCCTATTTTTTTCTCAAAAAAAAAAAACTCTGAAACAAAACACAAGGAAAGAAAAGAACACTTAGACTTTTCACTCTAAAAAGTGAAAACCAAGGAGTCAAATTTTTGAACTATGAAGTTACATGTGTGGGTTAATCATATAAAATTTGCGCGCAGAGAATGAAAATAAATTTAAAGTACCATAATATTTTAATCTAAATTATATAGAATATTATACATAAATACAAAAATAAAAATAAAAAACTGAGGATCGACTTGCAACATTTTTTTTTTTTTGCCAATTTTATGAGTTAATATTCTCTGATCAATGTCTGCTAGTACATGATGTATGCAGCTTCCAGAGATTTTGCTCAATTTCTTAATCGCATCAAAGACTTGTGTTGTTTCATGCTGTGGCCAGGCTCATTAACCTATAATTATTAAGATAATTAACTTTTCATAATAAACAGAGAGAGAAAATTCAGTACTAATCTCCCGTTAACTTTAACTAGTACGGGACATGAAAAATATAAATAGGATATGGCAATGGGAACAAATTCTTTAATGCACGTATAAATCAAATGTTTCTGGCCAAGGGGTAAATATATATATATCTTGATATCAAACATAAAAGTTTTACATCAGCAGTTACAAGGGAGAAAGTCCATGCGCTATTAATTGCATTCCTTATCCATGATTATTTGTAACAAACATGAAGATCAAGAGAACATTAATTAATATTAGTTAGAAAAATCAAATGAACATTTTATTCCCCAGTGGGTGACCGATCAACTGCCTAGCATATATATATATACCCAGAGGCGAGGGTATATACATAGGTGCAGAGTAGGCACTTGCCTACCCCTAAATTTTTTTGTTTTTATAGAACTGGGCTTATTTGAAGCCTTGCTTACCCCTGTGATATTGTCTTGCCTACTCCAGACCCCAGCTAGAGCCCAAACTAAAGCCCATGTGAATAAAAAAAAAGAATTGGAATTGTAAAGCCCCAGTCGCTAGACGCTAGCCCAAGCCCCAGTCGCTTGAATAAAAAAAAAAAAAATTTACGCCAACGCCAGTCGTCAGAGCCAGCCCCAGCCACCAGAGTAATCGCGATTCCGGGGAGAAGAACTGAAGAAGAAAGGGGATATTCCGTCAGAGGATTATACGCCCCGCCTCACACGCCTGTACGCTGTACCAGCTGCCACTGACCACTGTGCCCGCCTGTACTAGCCTGCCCAGATTCTGAGATTCATCAAACTTCGGTAAATTGATTGAAACTTGAAACTTTGGGGAACTTCAGTAAATTGATTGAATATGTTATTAGGTGTGAATTTTTATAGATTGATTGAAGATAGATAGATTGATTGAATATCTTGTTTGAATTAATTTTTATAGATTGATTGAATAGGTTTGAATTTTTATAAATTGATAAAGATAGATAGATTGATTGAAAATATCTTGTTTGAATTACATAGAATTGCTTGAATTGCGTCCTTTTTCCACAACTTTGAAAAAAAAGAGTGGTAGCCAAAAGAACATGCCAAATTTTTTTGTAAGTGCATTGCGTCCTTTTTCCACAACTTTGAAAAATATTACTTGGAGACTTTAACTTTGAAAAAATCCCATAACTATTTGGCTGTGTCAGCATGATCAGAGCCTATATATATAAATCAAGTATGTCTTCCCAAATTAATTAACATGAATAAATATCTTTATTTCCAATCGACAATCAGACACTGCAAGTGAGGCGAATTAATCCGTGAAACAAATAGAGAGATAGAGCGACGCTCAAAGGTTTTCTTAATCATAGCTCTGGTCGCCTCTGTTCTCTTGCTCATGATTTCAACCATAGCAGTGCAGCCTCACTTTTTTGTCCCTAGCCACGGAGTGTCCAAAGTCAAGGGAGGACTTTCCGGTAAGGAGCCTAGCATATGCTATTATTATAATGGCCGGCTAGTTTGTGGAAACCCTAATCCGAGTCGAGAACCTATTCGGAGTAACCCGAGTCCGGGTTGACTTGGCCGAGAGTTGGACCGAAATCTGTCTGGAGCCATATGCTAACTAATTACCGATTCTTAAACCTCCTTATTTCTAGCCATATGTTAGGCATAAATGTGAGAAAATCAATTGTTTTGAATTTTATTTTCGTAGTTTTCTTTCTTAAACAATATGTATACTTGAATTTCCTCTTTGAGAAAAGCAATTTTTTTTTTTTTTTATAATAGTGACTATTAGTCACCTATTTCATTAGAAACAAAATAGTTCATACAGTAGGACCTACAATCATTAATATAAAGTCACAACACTACAAAATGATATCAAAATCATAAAGGATCTCATTGGCTGTGAAGCAACCATGAGACAACTAAAACAGTAAAACAGTAGTAATAAAAGGTTGATCATAGTCATAGTCCAAAACATAATAGGCTAAACAGAACAAGATAATATGGCTAAGCAGTTGCAGAATTGCTGTCAAAGGAGTAGCTAGTATCTGCTGTAGTAGGATCAGAAGGAAGAAGAGCTGCATCAATGACATCAAATTTAACACGATCTCTAAGTTAATTAGAGAGGTCTGAACCCAATTACTGCTGCCCCCTTCCTCTAAGTCCCAATTAAAAGAAAAAGTTGGCGAAAAAAGAGAAAATCTACATTTTGACCCTATGACCTCTTTAATTAATAAATTAGTCTCACTACTGAGTAGTGAGTACTGACCAACCAACGCAATTTAAAAGGAGCATATTAATATCTTCTCCTCTCTTCTCCTTCCTTTGGCAACTGAAATAAAAAATTGAAAATTAATAGAGCCTTCAAGAAACCTCTTGACAGAGCGATCGAGCAAGAACAAGGAAACGAAGCAATCTAAGATGCATAGGCTTCAGATTGTTTTCCCAGCTGTTGTGATCATAATAATACTTATTTACCTTCTCTTTGTTTTTCCAGCAGCTGAAGCAAATGATGCCATAATTTGCGATCCAATCACCAAGAAATGTCGCCACACTAATCCTCCTCATTAGATCGATCGTTATGGATTTTATATATTTTTTTGTAAGTTCCTTTTTTTCTTTTGTCAATATGTTCCTTGGTTTTCATCTTTTGGGTGTAGTAAATCACAGTGCTGATTGTTTTGTTTATTAGTTGATACATGTGGAACTAATTCTTGTAATTTCAGTCTTGTTTCAAAAAAGTACAAGAGCCACAAAATGGAAGGAAAAAAAAAAAAAATAAAGTTATTGCGGAGCAGTTTATGGATCAAGTAAATATCTAGTGGTATAATTTATGGATCAAGTAATAGGCCTCTTATGGGCTGGGCCGAGTGTATACAGATTATAATTCTTCAAAGTTTTAGGCGAATTTAAGTTGATGGAGACTGGTCAAGTTTGGCGTTACAAGTTCGGTACCTTTATTCGGTACTTAAGAAAAAACAACCGTACTGAAAACGATGCATGCTATTTCGTAATTTAACTGAACATCACAATAAAAAACTTTAATTTATCTTAGTGCTAGTGCATAATAAATTGTCAAGAAAGCGAACATTTATATTCATTTCAAAGGGTAATTTTCCGTGTAAGTAGTAATTGACAAATTCGAATGAAATTATTTATTAATATTTAAATTTGGAAGACTACACTTTTATTTTTCTATAAAAAAGAATTAGGTCATGTAATTGACAGATTTAAATTTTGCACTTTTAACCTTCCAACTATTCAATATTACATGCTAAGGTTCCGTTCCATCATAACTCACCTGGCAGCAAAAGTCAAAAGAAGCTCAAGCACGTAACGCATCACAATAAATTTGGTAACTAGTTAATTAATCCCAACCCCATTTAAATCACACCATGTTCTTCTTGTGCTTCCGTCTGAGACGAAAAAACAAAAATAGAGAAAGAAAGTTTAGGGTATTTGGAAGAGCAAGAAGGAAGGAAGCCAACTAAGATGGATTGGAACAAGATTGTCTTTCTGATTTTGATCTTAATTATTTCTTCTCTCCTTCTTGTGTCTGTTCATGCAAACAATACTCCAGGAATTTGTAATCCCATCACCGGACAGTGCAGCGGCACAAATCCTCCTCGTGCATAGCCATAGTTAGACCGATCGAAAAGGAGCGAAAACTGGCCATGGATTTGATTTCGCTATTTTTTTTTTATTAATAATTTGGGAGAAACGCGCGCTGATGTTTCTGTTCTGCGTTTTAGTGGTGTTAATTGTTTTTCTAATAAAGCACGAATATTGATGTTCCTTTTGTATATTTGATAAAAGAGAGTTATTGTAATTAGGTCTTATAAATTTGCCCTTCAAAACAAGTATTGCTACTGTTTGATATGAGCATTAATTAGGACATACTAGCAACAAGTCTTTTTTTTTTTAGGTCAATTTGGGTCCGATGTCCATCGAATGTGAGTTCGATGGGTTCGATGACCGTCTGATCTGCTTTAAGATTTGCGCCCGCAACTTTTGTGTCTGCTTTAAAATTTGTGCGCACAAATATTAAAACAGATCGGACGGTCCCAAAACCCACCAGATCCAAATTTGAGTCCGATGGGCATTGGACCCAAGCTGCTCTCCAACTACTAGGTGGGGATAAAGGAATTGCATTAGTTATTTATAGCTAGAGACTAGTGAATAGAAATTATCTTTTCCTAAGCAACAAAAATAAACAAAAAGTAACAAATATATGAACCTCAAAAGACTGGTGAAAAGAAATTATTAAAGAGAATTACATATAGGTTGAACAGTTCTTAATACTTGAATTTCCTCTTTGAGAAAAACAATTTTTTTTTATAATAGTGACTGTTAGTCACCTATTTCATTAGAAACAAAATAGTTCATACAGTAGGACATACAATCATTAGCAATGTTTTAAATTGCGGTT
This sequence comes from Carex parvula, assembly GCA_025461045.1. NCBI lineage: Eukaryota > Viridiplantae > Streptophyta > Magnoliopsida > Poales > Cyperaceae > Carex > Carex parvula. The sequence continues at coordinate 692,519 of JAJGRW010001185.1, read as the reverse complement.
TCTATGCGGTATGCAGTCGCATATGCAGATTTTTATGCGGACTAATATATGCGGGTTTTAAAATGAGAATTAATATATATATAAAGAAGTATGCAGTAATATGCAGTATGCGGTAATTTGCAGTAATATGCAGTTGAATATGTGGTAAATATATTCGGCCGAATATGCAGTAAAAATATTCGGCCGAATATGCGGTAAAATATTTGGCCGAATATGCGGTAAAAATATTCAGCCGAATATGCGGTAAAAATATTCGGCCGAATATGCGGTCGAATATGCGGTCGAATCTGCGGCCGCATATGCGGAACCGCATATTAGACCGTATATTAATTTTCCATGCGGTTGCCAACCGCATACGCATATGTTACCGCATGAACTGCATTTTATTACACTGATCATTAGTATAAAGTCACAACACTACGAAATGATATTAAAATCATAAAGGATCTCATTGGCTGTGAAGCAACCATGAGACAACTAAAACAGTAAAACAGTAGTAACAAAAGGTTGATCAGAGTCATACTAGAAAACATAATAGGCTAAACATATAGTAAGACCAATTGTTGCCGTCATCAACAAAACTACATTCATTCTATGGAAACTTCGCAAAAACAAACAAAGGAGGCCTTCTAATCAGAATCAAAGCAATAACGCCATTGCGGGCTACCAGTGACATAATACATGGCGTGATACTTTAGCTGTCAAATAAGCAATTGCAATAGTTCAATCAAGTCCCTTACAACTATAATATGCAGAAAAAACCAAGTATCATTATGAAGGAATAAGGCATTTGTTCCAATTAGAAATGTGGTATCAAAGTTGGCCAGTCAGGATAGACACACTTCAATAATGAGGGGTGAAAAATGTTTTAGCAGTTTGAATAAATGAAATAAAAATAAAGTAAACAAAGTACTTTACCTGAGAGTAATTTACTGCATGAGACATTTCCCAAGTGGGGATCCATATCTTAATACCATCCACCCCACTACTTGCAATCATTGGTGCACTAGGATGTGACACTATACATGTCTCGGAATCCCCATGTTCTGCCATCATCAACTTGGCATTACTTTTTCTCCAAATAAAGAGCCGCCCAAAGTCTGACCCACTACCAATATACTCGCAATTTGGGCCAAAGAAACTCAGCCCCATCACACTTTGACTATTGCGGCGCCTTTTAAAAACCCTAGGTCCGCTGTAGTCTTGTCCCTGAAAAAGGTAAATGATTTCATCACAATACGATGTTAATAACCCCCCGTGCTGAGAGAACGCTAGGCCACTTATTTGAATGTCGTGTTCGTCAAGAAGATGAGCTGGGCAGAATAACTTGACTCCAAGGCCAATATCCAAAGAACCATTCCATTTATATCTGTGAGTGACAAATGTTCATTGCCAATGTAAAAAATTTGGTGTTGGAAAAAGCTCCATTGTCAAGAAAATTGAGTAAATGAAGTACCTTCGGATATCATACATGCGCACATACTCGTCAGCACCACCCACCACAAATTGATTTGGCTCTGTTAGATTGGTTGTGCTTCCACGTAGGGGGGTTAATTTTTCGTTGTCATTCGTGCATGTCAACAATTTTGTTGCCACCTTTGATCTCACGTCAAACTTTGTAGAAAATATGAAGTACAAATTGTCTTAATTAATCTTAAATATAAATGTCTTATATATAAAAAAAATCTTAAACTAGTCTCTTCAATTGTTAACTCACTAGTTTGTGCTTAATTTTCATGTCTTAGTTTTAACAACAGATAAAAACTTGGATCGTTTGAGCTTAATTAGGAATTTATACTTGATTTGAATGCAACCCATTAAGGTTACTACTTGATTTCTGGTTGATAGGAACTTTCTGTGTCTCAATTTGTAAATTAAGTACGCTATGAAATCATAGAATACATGACTAACTGAAGGGACAGAAATTTTAGTGAACCATAAGTTTGGAGTTATGATGACTAACTGACGGGAATTGGTGTGTACAATGAAAAAATTAGAAGGATTGGGCGTCAAAGACATGCATGTTTTCAATCAAGCAATGCTTATCACAAATGCAACAACTGTGCAGGTCTACTATGTCACCAGAGGCGCAAGACCAATTACAGATGCTGCAACGGGTAATGGAAACAAATCCGATAACTTTTACATCCTACTCTGACAGTGTAACATGGAAATGGGATCAAAATGGAAAATTCTCGGTCAGATCAGCTTATTGGAATATCAAAAACGGGCCACTAATCTAATATATTATATTTTCCATTGCAATGGAAACCGGGTTCAGTTCATTCTCGGTCACATCATACTATCATTCTTTAGTTATCAAATAAGAAATAAATTTATATACAATGTTGTCTCTATCCTGTCTTCGTTTTTCTAGTATTATGACAACAAATATTTTAAAACTGATTTGTCAAAATAAAATCGTTAGATGTGATATATATTATTTAATCTATATGTACCGAAAATCGATTTTTTTGAATTTTATTTTCTAAGTTTTCTTTCTTAAACAATTTGTATACTTGAATTTCCTCTTTGAGAAAAGCAATTTTTTTTTATAGTAGTGACTATTAGTCACCTATTTCATTAGAAACAAAATAGTTCATACAGTAGGACCTACAATCATTAGCAATGTTTTAAATTGCGGTTTCTATGCGGTATGCAGTCGCATATGCAGATTTTTATGCGGACTAATATATGCGGGTTTTAAAATGAGAATTAATATATATATAAAGAAGTATGCAGTAATATGCAGTATGCGGTAATTTGCAGTAATATGCAGTCGAATATGTGGAAATATATTCGGCCGATATGCGTTAAAAATATTTGGCCGAATATGCGGTAAAAATATGCGGCCGAATATGCGGTCGAATATGCGGTCGAAATCTGCGGCCGCATATGCGGAACCGCATATTAGACCGTATATTAATTTTCCATGCGGTTGCCAACCGCATACGCATATGCGGCCGCATGAACCGCATTTTATTACACTGATCATTAGTATAAAGTCACAACACTACGAAATGATATCAAAATCATAAAGGATCTCATTGGCTGTGAAGCAACCATGAGACAACTAAAACAGTAAAACAGTAGTAACAAAAGGTTGATCAGAGTCATAGTACAAAACATAATAGGCTAAACATATAGTAAGACCAATTGTTGCCGTCATCAACAAAACTACATTCATTCTGTGAAAACTTCGCAAAAACAAACAAAGGAGGCCTTCTAATCAGAATCAAAGCAATAACGCCATTGCGGGCTACCAGTGACATAATACATGGCGTGGTGCTTTAGCTGTCAAATAAGCAATTGCAATAGTTCAATCAAGTCCCTTAAAACTATAATATGCAGAAAAAACCAAGTATCATTCTGATTGAATAACGGATTTGTTACAATTAGAACTGTGGTACCAAAGTTGGCCAGCCAGGATAGACACACTTAAATAATGATGGGTGAAAAATGTCTTAGCAGTTTGAATAAATGAACTAAAAATAAAGTAAACAAAGTACTTTACCTGCGAGTAATTTACTGCATGAGGCCTTTCCCCAGTGGAGATCCATATCTTAATACCATCCTCCCCACTACTTGCAATCACTGTTGCACTAGGATGTGACACTATACATGTCTCAGAATCTCCATGTTCTGCCATCAGCAACTCAGCATTACTTTTTCTCCAAATAAAGAGCCACCCACAGTCTGACCCACTAGCAACATACTCGCAATTTGGGCCAAAGAAACTCAGCCAGTCACACTTTGACTATTGTGGCACCTTTTAAAAACCCTAGGCTCGCTGTAGTCTTGTCCCTGAAAAAGGTAAATGCTTTCATCACAATACGATGTTAATAACCCCCCGTGCTGAGAGAACGCTAGGCCACTTATTTGAATGTCGTGTTCGCCAAGAAGATGAGCTGGGCAGAATAACTTGACTACATGGCCAATATCCGATGAACCATCCCATTTATATCTGTGAGTGACAAATGTTCATGGCCAATGTAAAAAATTCGGTATTGGAAAAAGCTCCATTGTCAATAAAATTGAGTAAATGAAGTACCTTCGGATATCATACATGCGCACATACTCGTCAGCACCACCCACCACAAATTGATTCGGCTCTGTTGGATTGGTTGTGATTGCATGTAGGGGGATTAATTTTCCGTTGTCGTTCTTGCATGTCAACAATTTTGTTGCCACCTTTGATCTCAAGTCAAACTTTGTAGAAAACATGAAGTACAAATTGTCTTAATTAATCTTAAATTTAAATGTCTTATATAAAAAAAAAATCTTAAACTAGTCTCTTCAACTGTTAACTCACTAGTCTGCGCCCAATTTTCATGTCTTAGTTTTAACAACAGATAAAAACTTGGATCGTTTGAGCTTAAATAGGAATTTATACTTGATTTGAATGCAACACATTAATGTTACTACTTGATTTCTAGTTGCTAGGAACTTTATGTGTCTCAATTTGTAAATTAAGTACGCTATGAAATCATAGAATACATGACTAACTGAAGGGATAGAAATTTCAGTGAACCATAAGTTTGGGGTTATGATGACTAACCGATGGAAATTGGTGTGTACACTGAAAAAATTAGGAGGATTGGGCGTCCAAGACATGCATGTCTTCAATCAAGCAATGCTTATCACAAATGCAACAACTGTTCAGGTCTACTATGTCACCAGAGGCGCAAGACCAATTACAGATGCTGCAAAGGGTAATGGAAACAAACCCGATAACTATTACATCCGACCCTGACAGTGTAACATGGAAATGGGATCAAAATGGAAAATTCTTGGTCAGATCAGCTTATTGGAATATCAAAAACGGGCCACTAATCTAATATATCATACTATCCATTGCAATGGAAACCGGGTTCAGTTCATTCTCGGTCACATCATACTATCATTCTTTAGTTATCAATAAGAAATAAATTTATATACAATGTTGTCTCCATGCTATCTTTGTTTTTCTAATATTATAATAAGAAATATTTTAAAACTAATTTGTCAAAATAAAATCATTAGATGTGATATATATTATTTAATCTATATGTACCGAAAATCGATTTTTTTGAATTTTATTTTCTAAGTTTTCTATCTTAAACAATTTGCATACTTGAATTTCCTCTTTGAGAAAAATAATTTTTTTTTATAATAGTGACTGTTAGTCACCTATTTCATTAGAAACAAAATAGTTCATACAGTAGGACATACAATCATGAGCAATGTTTTAAAATGCGGTTTTTATACGGTATGCGGTCGCATATGCGGATTTTTGTGCGGACTAATATATGCGGGTTTTAAAATGAGAATTAATATTTATATAAATAAGTATGCGGTAATATGCAGTATGCGGTAATTTGCAGTAATATGCAGTCGAATATGTGGTAAATATATTCGGCCGAATATGCGTTAAAAATATTCAGCCGAATATGCGGTAAAAATATTCGGCCGAATATGCGGTCGAATATGCGGTCGAATCTGCGGCCGCATATGCGGAACCGCATATTAGACCGTATATTAATTTTCCATGCGGTTGCCAACCGCATACACATATGCGGCCGCATGAACCGTATTTTATTACACTGATCATTAGTATAAAGTCACAACACTACGAAATGATATTAAAATCATAAAGGATCTCATTGGCTGTGAAGCAACCATGAGACAACTAAAACAGTAAAACAGTAGTAACAAAAGGTTGATCAGAGTCATACTAGAAAACATAATAGGCTAAACATATAGTAAGACCAATTGTTGCCGTCATCAACAAAACTACATTCATTCTATGGAAACTTCGCAAAAACAAACAAAGGAGGCCTTCTAATCAGAATCAAAGCAATAACGCCATTGCGGGCTACCAGTGACATAATACATGGCGTGATACTTTAGCTGTCAAATAAGCAATTGCAATAGTTCAATCAAGTCCCTTACAACTATAATATGAAGAAAAACCCAAGTATAATTCTGATGGAATAAGACATTTGTAACAATTAGAACTATGGTACCAAAGTTGGCTAGTCAAGATAGGCACACTTAAATAATGAGGGGTGAAAAATGTCTTAGCAGTTTGAATAAATGAAATAAAAATAAAGTAAACAAAGTACTTTACCTGAGAGTAATTTACTGCATGAGGCCTTTCCCCAGTGGGGATCCATATCTTAATACCATCCTCCCCACTACTTGCAATCACTGTTGCACTAGGATGTGACACTATACATGTCTCAGAATCCCCATGTTCTGCCATCAGCAACTCGGCATTACTTTTTCTCCAAATAAAGAGCCGCCCACAGTCTGACCCACTAGCAACATACTCGCAATTTGGGCCAAAGAAACTCAGCCCCGTCACACTTTGACTATTGCGGCGCCTTTTAAAAACCCTAGGTTCGCTGTAGTCTTGTCCCTGAAAAAGGTAGATGCTTTCATCACAATACGATGTTAATAACCCCCCGTGGTGAGAGAACGCTAGGCCACTTATTTCAATGTCGTGTTCGCCGAGAAGATGAGCTGGGCAGAATAACTTGACTGCATGGCCAATATTCGATGAACCATCCCATTTATATCTGTGAGTGACAAATGTTCATTGCCAATGTAAAAAATTCGGTATTGGAAAAAGCTCTATTGTCAACAAAAATTGAGTAAACGAAGGTACCTTCGGATATCATACATGCGCGCATACTCGTCAGCACCACCCACCACAAATTGATTTGGCTCTGTTGGATTGGTTGTGATTGCACGTAGGGGGATTAATTTTCCGTTGTCGTTCTTGCATGTCAACAATTTTGTTGCCACCTTTGATCTCAAGTCAAACTTTGTAGAAAACATGAAGTACAAATTGTCTTAATTAATCTTAAATTTAAATGTCTTATATAACCAAAAAATCTTAAACTAGTCTCTTCAACTGTTAACTCACTAGTTCGCGCTCGATTTTCATGTCTTAGTTTTAACAACAGATAAAAACTCGGATCTTTTGAGCTTAATTAGGAATTTATACTTGATTTGAATGCAACCCATTAAGGTTACTACTTGATTTCTAATTGATAGGAACTTTATGTGTCTCAATTTGTAAATTAAGTACGCTATGAAATCATAGAATACATGACTAACTGAAGGGACAGAAATTTCAGTGAACCATAAGTTTGGGGTTATGATGACTAACCGATGGAAATTGGTGTGTACACTGAAAAAATTAGGAGGATTGGGCGTCAAAGACATGCATGTCTTCAATCAAGCAATGCTTATCACAAATGCAACAACTGTTCAGGTCTACTATGTCACCAGAGGCGCAAGACCAATTACAGATGCTGCAACGGGTAATGGAAACAAACCCGATAACTATTACATCCGACCCTGACAGTGTAACATGAAAATGGGATCAAAATGGAAAATTCTCGGTCAGATCAGCTTATTGGAATATCAAAAACTGGCCACTAATCCAATATATCATACTATGTATTGCAATGGAAACCGGGTTCAGTTCATTCTTGTTACACCAAAAAGGTATAGTACAAAGTTTCGGTACAGCAAGCTGTACCTTTTAACCTTAAATACACTCTTGGTTCAGATCGCAAGTATACAATCCTAGCTCGTAGTATATTATCGGGTATCGAACACAGGGACGGTTGAAATAAATTGGATTCTACTTAGATTATATAGAAACTCTAGAAGTCTGCAAAAGGGTAGTTTTTGGTTTGTTTAAGGTCCTAATCAGAAATAACAATACTTAAAGTAACGAAGTAAATTTTGGTTGGGTTTTAATGAATAAAAAGGGGTTCCTAGGGTTTCAGATTTTGTCTCAGCTTTGCCTCTAAGTGCCCGGTCCGTGCACTTTCATGCACGGGCCGTGTACTCTCATACACGGTCCGTGTGGCACCTCGAGTTGATACAGTAGCATATTGGTTTCTGTGTCGATCTTTTGTGCAGGGGTGTTTCGGCTGTACCTAAGGTAATAATCCTCAACTGTCGTTTGTTGGCTTAGTTACTTGGTACAAGACTCAAATTCTTCCCTCTTAGGGTTCTTAAACCTAAACTTTCGTTTGTTGGCTTAATTAACCTAAGTTACTTGTTGGTTTACTAAAGATATTCTCAATCTTTCGATACGAGGAAAATTTCACCTTTCGGCTACTCTTTGGTTTCACCTCTCGGCTCACAAACCTATCTCAAATACTTAGTTTGGTCGAATGAATATCAAGGGTTTTGAAATACCATCTAGATGTGGCCATACATCTAACGATAAACCATTTAATCCAAACAAATTCAACTAAGCAATAAAACAATACACAACAAGCAATCACAAAATTCAACACAAATTCCAATAAGCTAGCAAGTAAAACAAAGCATTCAACTACATCTTAACCCTAGAAACTAAAAAGTCTACTCAAACATAGTTCTAAAGCAAATAAAAGAGATGATAAAGATAGAGCTCATGGCAAAATCCGAAGAACAAAGAAGATTCGTCGCAAATCTCTCGATTTTCGCCTCTTTCCTTCGTCTCCAAGCTTAGCCGCCAAGCACCAACCCTAGGTGTCTCTCCTCAGATCCAGAATGCCATCTCCCTTGGCCAGAGAGGCGCTTTAATGCCCTCAATTCGCGACCTTCCCAGCTGGCACCAATTTCCAACTTTGGATTCTGTTTCCAGAAATGCCATGCACGGACCGTATGCAAGGGTGCACGGACCGTGTACCTGTGTCTATGGCTCAAATTGTAGATCTTCTCGCAAGCTTTCCGAAAAGTGGTCATACACTCAAAACGGAGTTACGAGTCAAAAGATATGACTGTTTTAAGTTCAAGTGCTGAAATTTCAGCATCATATACAGGTCTGTGTCCTGTCGTCTGTGGTCAGTTTGTGGCCGGGCAGAGGGTGTACGGACCGCATGCAGATGGTGCACGGTCTGTGTGTTAACCTTCAGAATCCAGATTCTTCCTCTGTTTGGCCCGTTTTCTGCAAAATAAGAAATAAAAGCGCAGCAGTACCACATCCTATAGATATTCAATGAAATACAACTGATTTAATAGATTTAAACACAGGTTTGGTACAGAAATTGGTCAGAATTATAGGTCAAATAACGAGACATCAATTCTCGGTCACATCATACTATCATACTTTAGTTATCAAATAAGAAATAAATTTATATACAATGTTGTCTCCTTCCTATCTTCGTTTTTCTAATATTGTAGTAACAAATATTTTAAAACTGATTTGTCAAAATAAAATCGTTTGATGTGATATATATTATTTAATCTAATTGTACCGAAAAAATTATAATGATAAGTTAAACAAATTGAGTGTCCAGAAATATATATTTTGAAATGTTATAATATTTTATACCATAGTAAATAATAAGCCATAATTTTTTGTAAGTGCATTGCTTTTTCCACAAGTTTGAGAAATATTACTTGAAGACTTCGACTTTGAGAAACATCCCTTAACAATTTGGCCTTGTCAGCATGATCAGAGCCTATATATATAAATCAAGCTATATATGTCTTCTCAAATTAATTAACATGAATAAATATATTTATTTCCAATCGACAATCAGACACTGCAAGTGAGACGAATTAATCCATGAAACAGATATAGAGATGGAGCGGCGCTCAAAGGTTTTCTTAGTCAGAGATCTGGTCGCCTCTGTTCTCTTGCTCATGATTTCAACCATAGCAGTGCAGCCTCACTCTTTTGTCCCTAGTCACGGAGTGTCCAAAGTCAAGGGAGGACCATCCGGTAGTGGCCCTAGCTCATGCTCTCATTCTAATGGCGGGATAGTTTGTCCAGAACCTCATCAGAGTAACCCGAGTCTGGGTTGACTTGGCCGAGAGTTGGACCGGAATCTGTCTGGAGCCATATGCTAACTAATTACCGATTCTTAAACCTCCTTATTTCTAGCCATTTGTTAGGCATAAATGTGAGAAAATCGATTGTTTTGAATTTTATTTTCTAAGTTTTCTTTCTAAAACAATTTGTATACTTGAATTTCCTTTTTGAGAAAAGTAATTTTTTTTAAAATAGTGACTATTAGTCACCTATTTCATTAGAAACAAAATAGTTCATACAGTAGGACCTACAATCATTAACAATGTTTTAAAATGCAGTTTCTATGCGGTATGCGGCCGCATATGCGGATTTTATGCGAATTTATATAAACAAGTATGCGGTATGCTGTAATATGCAGTCGAATATGCGGTAAATATATGCGGCCGAATATGCAGTAAAAATATGCTGCCGCATATGCAGAACCGCATATTGATTTTCCATGCGGTTGCCAACCGCATACACATATGCGGCCGTATGAACCGCATTTTGTTACACTGATAATTAGTATAAAGTCACAACATTACAAAATGATATCAAAATCGTAAATGATCTCATTGGCTGTGAAGCAACCATGAGAGAACTAAAACAGTAAAACAGTAGTAACAAAAGGTTGATCAGAGTCATAGTACAAAACTTAATAGGCTAAACATATAGTAAGACCAATTGTTGCTGTCATTAACAAAACTACATTCATTCTGTGGAAACTTCGCAAAAACAAACAAAGGAGGCATTCTAATCAGAATCAAAGCAATAACGCCATTGCGGGCTACCAGTGACATAATACATGGCGTGGTGCTTTAGCTGTCAAATAAGCAATTGCAATAGTTCAATCAAGTCCCTTACAACTATAATATGCAGAAAAAACCAAGTATCATTCTGATGGAATAAGGCATTTGTTATTGCACAACAATAAGAAGATGAAGACAACCAGTAGTAGATGAAGGACAAACTATAGAATATAGTGGAAAAAACGTGTCGTGCCGTGCCGTGCCGTGACTAACACACTGTGACTTTGGTCTTGTGCCGTGACCAAGTTAATTTTTCACGTGCCGTGCTGTAACCAAAATGTCAACGGGTGGTCACGGCATGCGAATGGTCACGCCACGTGAGTCACGCCGTGCCTAAACGTGCCGTGACCATACGTGACTCGCGTGACCATTTAATCATAATTTAGGTTAGTTTATTCAAGATTCACCATTAAATCAATATTTAATGGTCCTAATTACACGTGACTCGCGTGACTACGTGTCGTGCCGTGCCGTACTAAATCTATTACGTGCCGTGCCGTGCCGTGCCAAAGTTTCAAAATATGGACACGGCACGGGACACGCGAGTTACGGCACGTGAATGACATGCGTGCCATGCCGTTCCGTGACAGAGCCAGCTCCGCCGTGTCATTTTTCCCACTCTACTGTAGAACATGAAAGCCAACCAGTAGTATAAGAAAGACAAAAAGAAGAAGATGAAAGAAAACCAGTAGTAGATGAAAGACAAACAGTAAAACATGAAAGACAATCTATAGAACATGAAAGACAACTAGAAGAAGATGAAATCCAACGAGAAGATGATGCAATGCAACCAGTAGTAGATGAAAGACACCATAAGTAAATGAAACAACCAATACAGTATAAAAGACAACCAATAGAACATGAAAACCAATAGTAAATGAAAGACAACTAAAAAAAGATGAAATATGATCAGAGTCAAAATAATGATGATTTACGTAGGGTTTTGGCTTAGATTTTGCATATTTTCTCACACTTATGTTTAATTAATTAGAAAAAATGCTACTGATATCTCGCAAACTTATCTATATTTCGACCTTAAAATTGTACCAAACATGTATTTAAATCTATTAAATCAGTTGTATTTCATTGAATATCTTTAGAATGTGGTACTGCTGCAAGTTTATTTTTATTTTGCAGGATTCGGGCGAAATCGAGGAGAAATCTGGAATTCTGAAGTCTCTACACGGCCCGTGTCACATTCTACACGGCCCGTGTCACATTACACAGCCCGTGTCAACCTCGACTCGACCACTGACTCGACCACTGAAGAAGCACAGATCTTACACGGGCCGTACAAGATCTGACACGGCCCGTGTCAAGCATTTCCGGAAACAGATCCAGAAATCTGGAAACAAGGCTAATGAAGGAAGGTCGCGAATTGGCATTAAAGGGGCCTCTCTGTCCAACAGAGGGCTCATTCTAGATCTGAGAACGAATTCTAGGGTTGGTGCTTGACGGCTTGGCTTGGAGAAGAAGAAGAGAGGCGAAAATCGAGAGATTTGCGACGGATCTTCTTACTACTTCAAATTCTGCCATGAGCACTATCTTTATCATCTCTTTTATTGTTTTAGAACTATGTTTGAGTAGTTTTCTTAGTTTCTAGGGTTTTGATGTAATCGAATGTTTTGTCTTGCATGCTAGTTATTGAATCTTTGTATTGAAATTTGTGTTTGATTGATTGAATAGTATTTTAATTGCTTAGATTAAATTGTTTGATTTATATTGGTTTACCGCTAGATGAATGGCCACATCTAGAAGGTACTTTGGCCCTTATGATCTCTCAACCAAACTAAGTATATGAGGTAGGATTAGTGATCCGAAAGGTGAAACAAAGTAGTAGCCGACAGGTGAACATTTCCTCTATCGACGGATAGATGTTACCTTTAGTATACCAATCAAGCAACTAGGTATTTCATACCAACATACGACAGTTGAGGTCTATAACCCAACGAGGGCAAATATTGCAATTCCATACCAAGTTAATGAACCAACAAACGACAGTTGAGGTTTAGAAACATTAGGTCTGGTCAGTAGAACCCTACACAAAAGAACGATACAAAGAAATAGTATCTGCTGCATTGACTTGAGGTCAACACGGCCCGTGTAGGAAATGACATGGACCGGACAACTTGAGGCAAAACTGAGATGAAGTCATAACCCTGGAAACGCCTTTTACCCTTTGATTAAAACCAGTTTAATTTACTCTCTTGCATTTAATTACTGCTAATTAGGAATTTAAACAAACCCAAAACCAACTTTGCAGAACTTCTAGAGTTTTTATATAATTTAAGTAGAGTCTAGAAACATTCAAACCGTCCTGTGGATCGATACCTGAACATACTGCTCGATAGGGTTGTACACTTGCAACCTGACTCGAAAGGTGTATCAAGGTTAAAAAGTATAGCTTGCTATATTGAAACTTTGTGCACACGCTTCTGTGTGAACAGCTACTGTCACCCTTCTTTATGTTTTATTGCAGAAAATATGTTTTGGAACTATTTTACACCAAATGGAGCTAGAATCTGGTCAATCAGATCAGCGACACTTATCGACGAAGTCTCTGTTACGGTATGTATTGCCTAATACGGACCAAGCCTAGCACAGACCAAGAGATAGCGTGAGAAGCATTAAAACCCTCAGCGACAAGGTTTTAATACGGACCGTATCACCTGATACGGACCGTAACCGAAGGCGCCCTTTGGGAAATAACTGCCGACAGCTGTATCCAGATCAGTTTCTTAGCCCCTACTCAATCTCCAGACGTCCCTCCACTCCTATATAAGGCCCCTGGGCAGAAGAATAACTTATCTTTGTAATTAGGGTTAGATTTGATTAAAGAGAGAAGAGAGGAGTGCTTGTAACTATGCCGTTCCGCGGCTAAGTTCCTTTTCTTAGGGCTAGGCAGTAAACCTTGTTACTCTTGATGTTTTGATATATATATTTTCTGTTGATTATGATTTCTTGTTGTTGAATCGAAATGCTTTTGTGATTTACTATCTCTTCATCTAACTTCAATGATCTAGTTTAGTCCGTTAGGGTAGTGACAGTGCTTTAATGGTAAGAGAAACTATTTGTATGAATTAGCCTCGTTGAGATCTATTAGGTTTATGTGAAGAAAACCTTAGCGGGGAAACCATAAACCAGAACAACAAAACGCGAACCAAGTTCCATTACTTGCGTAAGGAAACTCGCAGTGATCTGTGTAGTAACTTGTGTATTTAAGATATCAGTCATTTGCGTAAGAAAACTCGCAGTGTCCTATGTAGAATCTCGATGAAAGATCTGTCATTCTTGCGTAACATAAATCGCAGTGACCTATGTGGTGTCTTTCATAAAACAACAACAGGAAATCAGATGCAACAGGAATATATTATCAAAGCGGATTGAGTGGCAATGGTGTGCCGAAACCCTAGGAATTCTCATCTCTATCTTTATTTTAATTACTTTTAATTGCTTCCTAATTTACATTGATCACAACAACAACTCTCAATTTTCAGATTTCGTCTAGCCTTTCGAAAGATTGTGATTCGATCGCTCAAAATTCTGAACTAATATTCCCTGTGGATCAACCTCGAATATACTACTCGATAGGATTGTGCGCTTGCAGTCCGAACCGATAGCATTTCTGAGTTTATAAATATTAAAAGAAACATCGATCTCTTTTGAGTGATCAAAGTACCACTACAAGAAGAAATACGACCATTAGTAGATGAAAGACAACCAGAAGAAGATGAAAGACAACCAGTAGTAGATGAAAAACAAACTAGTAGAATGTGAGAGACAACTAGTAGTAGATGAAAGACAAGTAGAAGATGATGAAATACAACCAGAAGTAAATGTAAGATATCCAGTACAAGATGAAAGACAACCAGTAGAAAAGGAAAGGCAACATATAGAACATGAAAGACAACTAGAAGAAGATGAAATACCACTAGAGGAAGATCAAATACAACAAAAGACTAACAATAGAACGTGAAATACAACCAGTAGTAGATGAAAGACAATCAATATTAGATGATAGACAACTAGAATAAGATCAAAGAGAACTAGACTAAGATGAAATACAACAAGAAGAAGATGAAATACAACCATTAGTATATGAAATACAAACTGTAGAACATGAAAACAACAAGTAGTAGATGAAAGTCAACCAGTAGAATAGAAAGACAAGCTTTGGTTGATGAAAGACAAATAGAAGAAGATGAATTACAACCGTTAGTAGATGAACGACAAATTGTAGAACATGAAAGACAACCAATACAAGAATCAGTAGAACATGAGAGACAACTAGAAGAATATGAAATACTACAAGTAGTTGATTAAAGACAAACAATAGAACATGAAAGACAACTAATAGTAGATGAAAGACAATCTGTAGAACATGAAAGACAACCAGTAGTACATGAAAGACAACCAGAAGAAGATGAAAGACAAACTAGTAGTACATGAAAGACAACCTGTACAACATGAAAGACAAACTGTTGAACAAGAAAGACAACCAGTTCAACATGAAAAACAACTAGAAGAAAATGAAATACAACCATTAGTAGATGAAAGACAAACAGTAGACAATGGAAGACAACCACTAGTATATGAAAGACAACCAGAAGAAGATGAAAGATAACCAGTAGTAGATGAAAGACAACCTGTAGAACATGAAAGGCAACCTGTAGAACATGAAAGACAACTAGAAGAAGATGAAATACAACGAGAAGAAGATGATATGCAACAAGAAGTAGATGAAAGACAAACCAGAGGTAGATGAAGAACAACAAGTATAGGATGAAAGACAACTAATAGAACAAGAAAGACAACCAGTATAACACGAAAAACAACTAGAAGAAGATGAAATACTACTAGAGGAAGATGAAATACAACCAGTAGTAGATGAAAGACAAACAGTAGAACATGAAAGACAACCAGTATTAGATGAAAGACAACTAGAAGAAGATGAAAGACAATTAGAAGAAGATGAAATACTACTAGAGGAAGATGAAATACAACCAGTAGTAGATGAAAGACAAACAGTAGAACATGAAAGACAACCAGTATTAGATGAAAGACAACTAGTAGAACATGAAAGACAACCAGTATTAGATGAATGACAGACTGTAGAACATGATAGACAACCAGAAGAAGATGAAAGACAACCAGTAGTAGATGAAAGACAACCAGTACAAGATGAAAGACAACCAGTAGAACGTGAAATGCAACCAATAGAACATGAAAGACAACTAGAAGAAAATGAAATACAATTGATGAAGCAAAACATATGGCGAAAATCACTATCTTTTCTTCCGAAAAGTAGCTATTTTCCTAATTTATTTATTGTAAATGAATGCTAAGTAGCTATTTTCCTAATTTATTTACCGCAAAAGTGTTTTTAGATCTTTTTGGTGGGTTTTTGAGAAAATTGCATATTTAGGGCTAAAACAGAGCAAAATTATCGTATTTAGGCGATTTATGAATAAGGCGTCAAAATGGACATTACATGGAGAATGCAACACCTTACACGAAGTGCACAACATGCGAAATGGCTAAAATACAAGAAAATCCTCTAAGTTAGGAATTCCTGCGGCCTCCTTTATGCCGCATGCGACATACCCTGAGGCCGCACGATCCGTGGACTGCCCTAAAAATGGGCTTTCTCTGACGAGCCTTCCAGAAGAACGTGAATTCCTAATAGGCCTTCTAGAAGGACGTGTTTTCTTAAGAGCCAAGCTATTTTTGGCTTCATCTATCCAGTCATGTGTGGATCTCACATCCCCCACTACTTCCACTACTCCACCTCTCGTTTAGGAAGGCTATAAATACCCCTCTTGTAATAGGATTTAGTGTGCGTGTTTAATTGTGTCAAGTCCATAATTATAGACTAACAATCCTCATTGTTAGGTTAGGTTAGAGAGTTACTTAGAGAGAGAAGGTTAGTCATTAGAAGCCAAGCAAAAGAAGAAGCGTCATCTAAGAAGGTAGGTTCTTTCATCTTCAATTGGGTTGTAATTTATGTTCTCTTCATTTTATTCATTTTATTTTGTCATGGCCGTAAGAAGCTAAACTTCTAATCTCTAGGGTGAGGGTTGTACCTGAATTCTTAGTTATGTTATAATATTTGTTTATGTTTTGTTTTGCGTTATGATTTGAATTTCATTTGCACTTTATTCTTTTTATAATATCCTTGCATACATAGTTCCGTCTATTATATGCCAAAGTAATCTACATGCCATAAGGTTGCATAGTCGTTGCGTCCTTGTGTGAGGAACAAACATGTAAGTACTAGCGCATAAGCTAACGGTTCATGGCAACGGTTCAAAGACTAGGGTTAGAACCCAAGGTGCTCCCTTAGCAAGATAATATAAAAAGTATCTTAGACTAGGTTTGAGTTCCTTTACAAACATACTAGACTTAGTTGGAACAACATTAGAAAGCACTAAATTAGGTGCAGTCTTTGGAATATTTCAACTACGGGGTAGTATAGGGAAATAATATAATTGCGTAACTAAAGTACTTTAGTCTTGGTAGCCCAAAAGGCGACCGCAAGATTGGAAAACCCTTCAAATCGCATAAACAAACACCCAACACACCCTGCAGGTAGTGACAGTACCGCATACGGGTAGCTGTGGGGCACATCCATGCCGCATGTGACATAGAAAGACGTCAAAACTTGTACTTTGCATAATTAAGAAGGACAAGAAACCTGAACCCTACAGGCTCTATCTACCGTTTAACCTTTACTAGCTATAATACCTTGATTGCATTTATCACCACCACCTCAAACTTTCAAAAACCCGATAACATAGACTAGTGAAAATTGTTTAAAATCTAATACAATATCCCTGTGGATGGACACCACAATCATACTACACGGTAGGATCATACGCTTGTGATATGAACGTAAGTAGAAATTAGGGTTTATAAATCTTTAAAAATAGTAGTTCAGACTCATTAAGCTTTTTGGCGTCGTTGCCGGAGATAGAGTAAGAATTCTCCTTTTAAGAAAATCTTACGCTGTAATTAGGTGTCTAACATAATAACTGGGACTAGGTTAAAAACTTTTTATTTTACTTTAGTGTATCTTATTTTCTGCATATTTACTTTTTAGCATATTATATTTGCATACAAATCTAAAAATAGTTAGGACTAGTTCAGCATATTTATTTTCAACACTTGCATATTGTATTTTTCTACCTCTAGGAGAAATGTGCCTTAATATTTCTTTTCTTATAGATTGTCACGTTGGCGGCAGCTTCCAAGCCCCGTACCACCAACAACTCCAACAAGAAGGACTTTATCTTACCATCTCCTACACCAAAGGTGAAAATCACTCGCTAAACCAAGGAAGGTGCAATTGAAGATGAGCTAGCTTCAAGTTCTATCAACATCTCTAGCGTTCCTCTAGTCACCGCCAATCCACCTCATAACGCGTCACAACCTACCGGGACGGTAAATCAACCTCCCAATGCAGACCCGATAGCAAGAGCAAACACTAACACGTCACGGTCGCTAAGGGACTTCGCCCTTCCACTTGATCTGAAGGATCAAAGTAGTGTCAAGATGCCTGAGATAGAGGCGAACAATTTCTACATTAAGAACTCCTACATCAACCGGGTGGCTAGGAGTATTTTTTAAGGAAGATCAGACGAGAATCCTCAGATCCACCTTAACAAGTTCAGAAGCGCTTGCAACACGATCAAGGTGAATGGAGTCACGCCTGATGATCTCCAACTTTGCATATTCCCATTATCCTTAGGAGAACGACCACAATCATGGCTTGAATCATTGGAGGCCGGTTCAATCACGAATTGGGCTCAAATGACAAAAGCCTTCCTAACTAAGTACTTTTCACCTGCCAAAACTACGCAATATCAAAGCCGTATCACTTCTTTCACGTAGAAGGATGGAGAAACTCTAAGCGGAGCATGGGACCGCTTTAAGAACCTCGAGAGGGAGCGTCCTCACCATGGACTAGAGAAGTGGCTCACGCTTCAATCCTTTTACGATGAACTACAAGCCTATGCAAGACAAGTAATAGACTCAATCGCCGGAGGATCTTTCATGAACCTGAATGCCGAAGAAGTCGAGAAAACCATCAGAGATTTATGCCAAAGTCAAAACTACTCAACATCAGGACAAAGCATGAAGAATACTGCAGCTGGCAAGTTCGAAGTTAGTAGCAACACTTCTATCGACGCTAAACTTGATGCCTTATACAAGCTATGTCAATGACCTTTCTAAACAAAAGGACGTTGTAGCTAGTGTGGCGTTATGCCAATCATGTGGAGAAGTTCACAACCTAGAAGAGACATGCCCACTTCTTGCGGAGGTAGAAGTAGAACAAGTCAATGTGGCGAACAATTCCTACAAGCCCAATAATCAAAATACTAACACATACAACCAATGTTTGAGGAATCAAGTGAACTATCCTTACAAGAGCAATCAATGAGCTGCAAGTCCGCAAGGATATCAACCCAACTATTAGCAGGGTCGGCCACAGCAACCATACCAACAAAGGCAATTCAAGCAGCCACCTCCTCATAAGCCTTACATCGAGTATGTTATGGACAAGTTATTTGAAAGGTAAGAGAAAACAGTAGACGAGATCAACACCAACATCAATGCAATAGGTGAACGAGCGAAGATCATAGAAAATCAAGTAGCTCAACTAGCTAATAATTTTGCAAATTTTTCGCGAGGTAGAGGCAAGCTTCCGGGACAACCAAAGGTCAACCGGCGAGAATTAGCTCAATTCATTGCGACCAAGGACAATCAACGCTGCGATGTGCACCTTCCAACTGAATGAGCACCTTTCCCACCTCCATCCAACTAAGCGAGGAAAGGTCTAGCTAATGACCTAAAATAAGCGCTGCATGGGAGGCACCCCACGATCCTTTTTACTTTTTATGCACTTTTAATTTTTCTAGAGAAATGGAGAACTTACTAAAACCAGAACTGACAGGTACTTGATTGAAATTGTGACCAAGGAAGAAACCAAGGACAAGAAAAGCCATTTTTTCTGTTGAGTATAAAACTCACACGGTATCATTCCATACCGCATGCGGGTATACTCAACCTTGTACGACATCCAACCAGACCAACCCTTCTAAAAAATGTAGAAAAAGTCTTATGCGTGGAAGTCGCATGCGACATACCATACCCGCATACGGTGTAGGTAGAATTATATTGGGAATAACACTTGGAAAATTTTGGCTAAGTTTTCATGTTGAAGCCGCGCCAGAGGCCATAGGAAGGCTATTTTTGGATGGTTGAAAAAATTATTTTTGGACTGTTTGAAAATAGAGAGAAAATCATGGGTTACCCCACTCCTCCCACTCTTGCCACCACTTTCCTTATTCACAAGCCTTTCTAATCTTTTCAATCCTTTATTCTTCCTTAGCAGCTTTTGTTTTTCATCCAATAATTTCTTCTAAGTCCAGGCCACACTCCACCTCCAAGGCTGCAAGCCTAAGCCACAGGGCAGATAGAGAAGGTGATCCATGGCCAAACCTAACCAAGCCAACAATCAATCTCAATCATCCACACTGCCATACGATAACAAACCAACTGGGATGTCATTTTATTCAAAAGAGCAACTTGCACGCCTTCAAATATTGCCAGCACGCACAATAAAGATAACTAAGGGGCCATGCCATTTATCTTTACAAAATTTGTTAATTTGCAACGAGTAAAGAGGCTTCTATCTTCAATCAACCTATGGGATCTATCCTACAAATTGAGATGGACGTCAACATACGCACAAGCCACCTTGAAATTTTTAGCAACCTTGCTAGAAGAAGGCGACAAGATAGGTTTCAACCTAAACAATAAGCACTATACCCTCACAATAAATGAAGTTAACGAGGCATTAGGTCTACCCTTGGGTGGGCACATGTCACATGGAGCCAAAGTGGAGAGGGAAGCCTTTTGGGAGAAGCATTTATAAGAAGGAGATGGGAGAAGACCTAGAGACTCAACCTACATCTTCAACACCCCGCTAAGATTTGCTCATATCATCATGACGAACTCTATCTTCTCAACTGGGGAATTCAACACAAAAGTAGATGATAGAGACATTATCTTTCTTGCACAAATGAAGGGACATCATCAACAATGGCCACCCAATGTAGGGTTCTTCGTTGTACCACCACAAAAAGGTAGCCAAAGAGAAGCATAAAGATCTTGAAATAACAATAGGCGCTTATGTCACCCTTCTCCCGAAATACTTGAAGGTAGACATACTTGAAGAAGAAGTAGACGTCGATCCATGCATCAACCTAAAGTACTTGATTAACAACAATCAAGTATACATTGCATACCATAGAGGAAGTAAACACATCTATATTTATATCCGCATGGCAAACAGGTTATTAGGGTTAATCCGCTCATACCCGTCCAACCTACTTCAAATAAACCCACCAAAACTTTAGAAGATGAACCTATTAAGGAATCAAAAAGGGATCATCATCAAAACTTAGAAGGTGAACCTATCGAGGAACCGAAGGAGGATCATCAACAAGCCAACCAAGTCATTATGTATACTCAAGACCCTTCACGAGCAAGAGAAAGACGAAGTGCTAGATCGAAGCGTCGCATTAGATCTAAGAGCAGGAGCAAGCCATATGAGGTACCTAGTCAGGCACTAGCGCTATCTGAAGTGGTATATGCAGTAGACATGCCATATCATGAGACAATCGAGCCACCTGCAAGCTAAATTTCTACATATCCTGCAGCCCGTGCGGTACCACCTGTGTCGCATGCGGCCATCTTGACACCGCACGCAGACAGACAACCAATCCATACTGAAGCAGCTCCTACGGCATCACGCATGCCTCATGCGACCTCAGCCTATGCCGCAGGCTTTCCAGATTGCGACCAATCCAACTTGTTCAGCCACCGGGAACAGCATAGATCAACCACTGCATCTGAACTTGGTACTTCCACAAGACCAGATCGTCTTCACCAGTGCCCAACTATGGAAGAACTCGTAAGTGTTGGCTATATGCAATCTTATAATACTTTGTTTGACTAGATTTGCAAAACATACACTAATTGAATTTAACCTTTTACATGATTTAGTGAGTTTGCAGGTTCAAAGCTTTAATTACAAGATCTATTGTGAAGAACCAAAGATAGGTTCAGAGCTTTAATTTCAAGATTTATAATGAAGAACCAAGGTTCATGAAGTGCTGAATTACAAGATTCTTTTGATGAACCTGAGAAGTCAACAAGACTTTACGAAGCTATAGATTTGTGTAATAATCAAGTAGTTAAGTAAAGTATATTTGAGGCTTGTTGATTTCTGGAGCATCCGCCTTGACCGAAACAAATATATGGAACCAATTTAAAATGACAAGTCAGAAAGTTCCAATTTGGTTTCGTGCAAGACGGATGAAAATGAATTTAAAAATGACAAGTCAGAAAGTTCCAATTATAGTGGATCTAGCAAAGAGTTATCATCACTTCATATTTACGAAGCTAGCCGCCTCTCACATTTGCAAATGCATTTATTATGCAACACTTGATAGCTTCCATTGTTGAGAGAACTTAAACTTCAATATCTTCTCAACACTCTCAAATCCACTCGACTTATCTTTAGTGTCTAGGATTTAGTTCTAGAGCTTTTACATCCCTGCTAGTGTGGTCTGCTTGTAGGGCGTGAATGAGTACACTAGCCAGAGCATTTCCACTCACATATATCCATAGCTGTCTGACGATCCCAAGTGACTCTCCATCTTGAGCTTCTAGGCTCAACTTGCACACGAGTTAGACCATGACTTCCAACCATTGTTGGGCTCACGTGTCACGAGTTGTGTCCTTTCTTTTTGGGTAATAGAAAAGGGGTGCCACGAGGTTGCTCTACCTTGGAGACGTAGGCTTTTTACGTCGAACTCCGTTATCATTTTGCGTGTCAACTATCTCTAAGCTCTACTCTATTTACTTTCCTTAGACATGCTTATTTGCTTATTAGTTTATAGGGCTTAACTGAAAAACGTCTAAGAGTCTTTAAGATTCCCTTTAAGCTCCCTCTAAGTGTCGTTAGGGACTACAAAGCGGTATCAGAGCAAGTTAACTTGAATTAAGATTTACTTAATTTGGGTATTTTAAATATCCAAAATGGCACCAACCACTTATACCGAACCCCTAATTTTTTGTCAAACCTCAAATAGTTTTAGCCAGTGGAAAAGGCTCATGGTTGAATATTTAATGATTTAGAGGTTTGGAATATTATTGAAATTGGGTATGTACTAACATTTGATGAAAAGAATGAATTGACACCCAACTAAAAAATTGACAAAAAGGACTTTATTGCAAAATATGCAATAATCACCTTAATTGGGGAATGGGTTTCAATTTTATTAGATGATTCATTAAATGCTTGTGAAATGTGGAATATACTAACAAGTAAATTTGAAGGAAATGCTCGAATTGAATAGATCACTGAGCTGATCAACAATCAAGAGCCTATTTTCTCCTTTATGGCAACACTGGATGAAAGATCTAACGAAATTGAGGTTGATAACATCATTGCACTCCAATATATCACTGATGAGAGTACCATCTAAATTCGAAATTTTAAAGGAGATCGTCCAATCAAGGAAAGGAAGAAAGACTCACAAGAATCTTGTGAAGCCTCCACAATTTCCGCTAAAGAGGTAACACTAGATCTAGATTACATTAATTTTGAGTCTGAAACTAAATTGATAGATAATGATGAATGTGGATGTATATTTTATATGCCTCAGGAAAATGAATCTGAACTGACAGACCAAGATGTGTTTAAAACAAGTAATTCTTTAATTGAAAAATATGCACATAATAAGGAAATTAGAATACAAAACCTGTTAGATGAGTCTAGGAAAGCCGTGCTTAGAAAAGATGAAGTAATTAAAAAATTGAAAATTAAAAATTATGGAGCTCGAGTCAAAAGTTAAAAACTATGAGGGAATGTTAGAAACACAGTCGAAGAAATTCCACCCTAACGAATTAACAAGATGTCACACCCCGAGACAACCCGCCACGTATTGCTACGTAAGGCGTATGCACATCACATACATTATCAATAACAATTTAAATAAAGCCACATTTATATCATAAGAAAAAGAGTTTAAACAAACGATCACGGCTGACATGGCTAGTAACACAAACACTGCCATGTCAGCTCAACATATCAATTATTGAATCATGGAAGCAAAACTAAACAACATGTGGCAGTTTATCAATCTTATATCTTCCCGCTTAGTCTCACTTTTATCCTTGCTCGAATCCTTCCTCTTCGTTACCTGAAACACACATAAAGTGGAACGGGTGAGGGATCGAACCTTCTCTCAGTGCGGGATTTAGTTCCAGCCCAGAGTTTATAAAACCTTTACATAATTCTCACAAATATGATAAGAAATAAAATGCATATGTATTCCCTAATGCAATGCATCCACTACTATTATATCTACTTAATCATTCTTTCATTTTCTTTCCTTATTTTCCTTGTTTCTCCGACAGCTGAACTCCCGCCCGACGCCTGAAGAAACCGCTTAATTTCCTTGTTTCTTCGACCACGGAACTCCCGCTTGACGCTGAAAGAAACCGCCAACCCAACCGCGGAACTCCCGCCAGACGTTGGGAGGCTGTCGTCCTAACCGCAGAACTCCCGCCAGACGCTAGGGTTAGACCCGTGACAGGACCGCTTTCGCCTACAGTCATGTTAACGAGGGGTCCAGTCGAACACTAGACCCAATGTATACATCCCAATATGCAAGCACATCGGCCCCTGTTCAGTTTCCTTGTTCGTTCATGTCACGTACATTTATTCAATCACAATTCATGCCATGCTCAACACATCCTATTCATGCAAGTCCATTGGTCAATGTATGAATCATATTGTTTCATGCAATTTAATTATGTACTACTCAAGTCATACGAATGGTTCGAAAAACAACATGCATAACTCCAACTAATGCCATAATAATAAACATTTGAATGACAATAGGCAAGTAAGATAGTTTTATAAAGTCTAGGAAACCCGCACCTGATAGCTGAGTGAATTCTTGATTGTTCCTTACGTCACTTAAATCTTTAACTGTCGCACCTAATAAATGAACATGCCTCTAATTAGAAATGTTTATATTCTCTTGTTCTCATTTCCTAAACTTCGTTTATACTAATTCTTATACTAACATGTTACCAATCCTAACTCCTAAAATTTAATTAGGTTATTTATAAAGTAAATTTGAAATCCCAATATGATAATATAAATTTATCATATACGAAATCATTTTATAATTAGTTTTCACAAACTTGAGACCCAACATCTAAGACGTGTATAGAAACAAATTGCAGAATATATTTCTTTACAAATTATGTTTACTAAAATTGTCATGACTTGAGTTTAGACAAATACATGATTAGAGTTATAAAATACAAGATTAACTATAATAGTATACATAGTAATCGGATTTTTAATATTAACTAAAGAAAATACTTTATTAATGAGAAAAACTTCTAGATTTATATACTTAAATATAATTAAGAATGTTTACTAATAACTTTTAAATTTTCAGATTGTAATACAACTATAATTAAAATATGAAAACTTAGATTTTTGGTAAGGTTTTCGTTAAAGAACGAAATTGATTCTAACCATTAAGATCTAATTGTCACCTCCTAATCTATTCAACTTATGTAAACAAAATAACAGAAATTTTGAAGTACCTTAATGAAGAATTTTCAAAACAAAAGAGGAGATTTCGGGGACTTCGTTGGTGGCTTCAAAGAAATGAGAAGAGAGAGTGTGGTCTGGCAATGATTGAAAAGATCTCTTTGATTTTAGCATTGGTCCATTGTTTAATTTATTTTAAATTAAACTATAGAGAGGTGGAATGGTTTTGAGACAAAACAGAGGAGGCGGTAGTAAAAATAAAAGGATGGTAATTTAGGGTTCGGGTTTTAAAGAAAATAAAAGGGAAAGCGGGGTGTGCGTGCAGGAGACGTGATTTGGGGAGCATAGGGACGCGTCTCATTAATTTTTCTTCATAATTTACAATTAAAGTAACTGTAGAAAATTAATTGGACAAATCCAAGCTTTAGGAATAAATAGAAATGGTAATTTTATTATTTCATTCTACTTCTAAAATAAATTATATTATTCAGAATTTATTTATTTTTCCAATGACATACTAGTAGTGTATAAATAAGATATGTTACCAAAATAACAAAAAAAAACATATAAATTTATTATATTATGAAATATCTTGTAAGTATAAATATAATTACTCAATTTGCAAGGCGTTACACAAGAACTCTCATTTCAAAATTAATCGATTTAATAGATGAAAGTGAAAGGTTAAAAGCTACAAATATCATAAATATATTATGGAACTAAAGGATAAACAAATGAAACCAAATTCAAAGAGCTGTCAGTTCTAGAGTATCAAAATTCTTGCAATTCACACCTAAGTGAAAATAGGACTTCTAACAGTCAAAATACAAGAATTACAAAAGAGAAGCAGCTTTAAGATCATCAGATAATTAACAAGGGAAAATCACTAACTGATGATAAAGGAAAGGGGGTGCTACATTATAAAAGGGACAAAGCTAAATTGCTAAAAGATCAAAAGATCTCTTAAAATCAAGAATAAAAAACCATCAAAATTCAGTTTTTAAGAAAATCAAAGGGTTGGATATAACAAGGTGAATTATACTTACAGTAACAAGAATTACGATAAGAAAAAGGTATATAATTCATACAAAGATGGTAAATTATATATTAAAGGACCAACTGGATGGTCCTATGAAGTTAAAGATAAAACCAGCTTAAATAAAAAATCAATAGTTTACCCACTAGATTGTGGAAGGAAGGTCAGGTGTATCAAACGTGTCTTCAATCGAAAACTGATAGAGAGGTCAAGATAAATTACATTAAACATAAGGATAAGAAATGTAATTATTGTTGTGAAACCGGACATCTTTCAAAAGAATGTAAACAAGGAAAGCCGACA
>JAJGRW010001185.1:512554-662394 GCA_025461045.1 Carex parvula | reverse complement strand
AAATAATTTGAGTCATTTCATCACAGATCGACCGTTCAAAATTGGGGACAAAAGGACGGTCCAATTTGTTTTTAACATTTGAAGGGGTTAAAAAATATGAAAGTCTATAAAATTATGTATTAATTATTATTTGGCCAGATGTGTTGTAATAAAACCAGTGTTCTAAATAGCGCGCTATAGCGGCGCTATAGCGCCGCTATAGCGTTTTTGGACCCCAAACGCTACGCTATGACATCAAAATGCGCTATTTGCGCTACAGCCGCTATAGCGGCCGCTACAGCGCTATAGCGGTCCGCTATTCGCGCTATTTGCGCTATACAAGTTTTTTTTTTTTAAAGCAATTTATATGGGTTTTAAATAAAGATAAAAAAATCTCAAACCGAATTGAATTTGTTGCTACTTGCTACAGATAAATCAATTTGAAATGGGAATAGAAATTGAAATTTGAATAGAAAAAAGTCCAAATCGAAAATAAAATTTGAATAGAAAAAAAAAAAATTATGTCATGAATCATGATGCTTAAGATATTTTTAATAGAAAAAATCGATAGTTATGATATTACTATGGATATTTTGAACCGCAATTGAACTTTGTACTGGTTCAATATGAATATTATAATTTCTTAATACTTTGGTGTTATTATGTTCTATGAGACTTAGATAATGTTGATATTTAGTACAAATATTGAATATACGAATGTAAAAAAAAAAACGCTATTTGAATAGCTTCCGCTATAGCGACGCTTCGCTATAGTTTTTTTTAGCCTCCCCGCTACGACGCTATAAACGCTATTTAGAACCTTGAATAAAACAAAAAAAAGGCATTTTCGGATTTTTTCAAAATAGTTTATGTACATACCAGTACATATTCATCACAGCTGCAGCTCTTGTGCCGTCCGATTGGCGATAAATGGACGTGATATAATGATTTGAAATTGTATATTGGTATAGGGTGAATACACTCTGCAATAACGCAACACTATACTAGTAAATCTGACCCTAGACGTTGCATATGGTGCTTCAATGATCGTGCTAGGATTTGATCAAACCGTTCTGATTGAAACTTAAGTATTACGGTACCTGATGCTAAAGAGCACCGAGTGGGTAGGTCTCCCAACTAAATGCAGCACGTCTTTCTCTAAGGTAATAGAATATTTCCGTTCTGATCGGGCCGTTCTTGATACACATTATCCATCATAATTCGCGTCAGAGCCTAATCAAACGGTCTCGATATAGTACTTTGATTCCGCTACTGCAGAGTGCATGAAAAGAGCGTCTCCCCACTTAATGCTCACGAGAATACTTCAGGACTTAGCGTATTTTTTGAAATCCCACTCCATCACAGTAAGCCCTTCCTCTCTCTCAAAAACTCTGGCCGTCACTCTCCCACAAACCCTTCATCTTCAAAGGTCTCCCTCGCTGAGTCGCCGTCGCCTATCGGAGTTTACCCAAGTCGCGCCTAGGTCTTTGTAGTGTCGATCGATCTGATATCAGAGGAGGGATCGGCCGTCAAGTGGTAAGTACCATAGATCTAACAAACCCCAACCCTCACCCCCCACCCCCACTCGCAATCTGTGGTGAATTTTAGGGTTTAGGTATTTGTGAAGTTCCTGGTTTTTTTATTTTTAGGGTTTAGGGGTTTGCTAAATTAGTTCAAGATCCCGGCAAGGTTCAGGGGTTTAGGGGTTTGCTAATAAATTAGTTCCTGAATTTCCTGAATTTTAGGGTTTACGGTTTCCTATATTATGATGATTAGTATTTGCCATGCATTCCAGTACAGTGGTGGAAGAAAAAGATTTAAAATTGGAAAAGTGTTCTACTTATTTTTCATTTGTTGTATTTATACTGTCCTTCTTAGTGTCCGACATTTGATCTCTGTTACCAACAAAACTAGACATCCCAATAGAGTACATATATTTCAATTACACTTTTGTTGCTTATAGTTAACACACTAAATGCAGTCCCATAATCACATAATACATGGCTGACAATAATCTCAAGATTTCATTTCGCCGAAAAAGTTCAAGGCTCAATAAATCCGACAAAACCCAAGCAAATGTGCCACCACCACCTCCACCGTCAGAGGATTCCCAACCCAAGTTGCCACTGCCTAACACTCTCGAGAACCCACCATCGGCACAGATACTTGACAAGCCAGTCAGAGGCCGAGCCAAGCGTAACAAGTCGAGCACGTCGAGCCCCACCCGACGCTCATCGAGGTTCAACAGGCCAGAACCGTCACAAGCTGACCAAGGTACCGTCTTATACATTTTAGAGTTGTAATTTTAGAATTCTTGTCTTAAATAAGCTACTATATTGGGATTATGTATCTATTCTTCAATTTAGATGATAAAAAGCTATAGGGTAATACCACTGAAGCTATAATAGTGGTCTCCAATTTGATTGTAGGAACCCCGGTTGAGCCCTCCATGTCAGCACCCTCTAAGTCAGAACCCCCCAAGCAACGTTGATATTTGATACTGCGGGACGTTTTGGACACGGTCGGACCGAAGGACTCTCGATGAGAAGGAATTTAAAGCTGCACACACATATGTCATCCTCAATTGTCCAGAAATAAAAAATAAATTTCTCGGGTACAATCTTATGACATGTTTATTTTGATGATTTCAAAAGTACCTATTCTAACACAACCTTAATCTCTTGTATTTTGACATGTTTGAATGTGTAGAGAGTTTGATGCATGCATGCTAAACTCTGGACAAGCCAGATCGGCACAGCAATTGGACAAAGTTCGTGAAGATAGGTTCGCAGATTGGCTACGGAAGAAGGTACTATCCGATCGTGATTGCGACCCCTACATCCGAAAGGCTGCACTCATGCCACAAAAACAAGTGAAATGCTACGGTGGATATGAAGTTAACGGCTTTCGATTTCACGGAAGCATATGGGCAAAACAAGTCAACAAATAGTAGCGGTGTTTGCATTAAAGGGGAGTGGGATGGAAATGACACACCACAAGACTACTATGGACTTCTCCAAGAGGTAATTGAGCTAGATTATGATGGATTCAACAAGGTCGTTCTTTTTAAGTGTAATTGGTTTGACATAACAAATGGTGTAAGGGTGGACAACCAACATGGAATTGTGGAGGTTAAACATGTTTCTCGTCTTAAAAATTATGAACCATTTATATTGGCACCTCAAGCAATCCAAGTTTTCTACCTTCCTTACGCATCGGATTAAGTTGAAAGACAACAATGGTGGGTGGCAATGAAAACTAGCGTGAAGGGGAGGTTTCGTGCTGATGACGAAGTCGATGCTAACCTAGAATTTTTCCAAGATAAAATGTCGGATCATGCAATCGAGGTTTCAAATGGTGAAGAATTTGATTGGGATGGTTTGGCCCCTCATGAAGGTGAGTTCGAGCTAGTAGACGATGCAATGTCGCAAGATGAGGATGAGAATGAGGAAGAGGTCAACCAAATTGAACTTTCAAGTGACGAAGAGTTGGACATGGACCAAGATGAGGATGAATTTGGTTTCTAGGCCCTCGATATGCTTCCGTTCAAGAGTTTTAATATTGGTTAATCAAAAGTTGTATGTGTGTTCATACATCTTTTGTACAATTGTTTTTGTTCCTCCATTATTTTGGAAGGTTTGTTCTAAATGCAAGAATTTAATTAAGTTATCAAAGTATTGAATTCTTATATACTGCTATTATTCGTGCTGTTGTGAATTTTAATTAAAACCTTCATTGAAAAAGAGATATCAAATAAACAGAAATGAATCTGTGTCCAGTAAATAAACTATTGCATGGCTAATCCCATACAATTGTTTCGAACTTCAGTCCAGACTATTTACATGCGAATGATAGTGGACTATTTACATGGACCTTCAATAAAATATAATATGGCCATGGGGTTAAGCAGTTGCATGGACCTTTAATAAAATATAATATCTACTAAGTGATTAAGTAGTTGCATGAGAAGGGAGTTGAGTTGTTGCATGGACCTTAATTAAATATAATAACTACTAAGTTTTTAAGTATTTGCATGTCCATGGAGTTGAGTTGTTGCATGGAACTCGAATTAATTATAATATCTGACTTTCAAAACTTATTTGCATGGCAGAACATCACACAGTTGCATGGTTGAGCTTTACACAATTGCATGCGATACCTGTTACATGGGGCTTCGCATGCAACAAGTTTAAAAAGTCAACAAACGCCATTTCTTTTGCATGAGCCGTCTCAACCATGCAAAAAACTGGTGCCGGGCATGCAAAAAACGATTATTCTAGTAGTGCAAGTCTCAAGTCTTTAATGTTCATGAGGATAAGATTTTAATTACTTTTGTAAGAATTGTTTTTGTTACTAATTGGCACAATGATATGATACGTAATACTCAATTTCATCGCATTTCGATAAGTAGTAAATGGACAATGGACATTAGTACTATTTTGGTTCCCAATTTTGCATGAGTGAACTAGATATAATGATTAAATTGAATATAAAAGATAATTAGGAGAACTTAATGAACTTACATATCCTGGTCATCTTCTCCTTGAGCTCAGTAAGATGCTCGATCACTAGCTATTGGTTAGCCGGAAGTACATGTTGGGATATGTATCATGAGGAACAAAGATGGGTGGGAGTGCTGTGCCGATTGCTAGCTAGAACTGTAGCAAGGCCTTTTGACCTCTGTGATTGCACAAACTACTGAGAAATTAAAATTGATTTATATGTATAAATTAAGGAACTGTTTGGAAATGTGCATAATCCTACTGAGAATTTCAAGTATATTCTCTCCTCTGAGATCTTTTTGGATTTCGTTCAAAAAAAAAAGAGATCTTTTTGGATTACCTCCGAATTTTCCTTGGAAGATTTCCTGTGATACGGTTTCTGCGGTATACTGTACAGCGGGCAAAAGTTGTGGTCATGGGAATATTGACAAATGAATTATTTGGATTCGGTTCGGCGAGGTTAAAAATTCGTGATTCAGAAATAATTCAGGTATAATTCGGGAATGATTTGGAATTCTCCAGAGCAGAAATCTCAATCCTACAAGAAATTAAAACAAAAAACATAAAAAATAATATTTTGAGAAAAATTCGAGAATAATTCGGTCAAAATTCGGTCAACCAAATAATTCAGCGTTCGGTTTGTCATCACCAAAAAAACAAATTATTTGCGAATCTTACGACTATGATCATGGGTAGAAATTAAAAAATTAGCTGCATCTTTTACAAACAAATATGGGCATCATAAAAGGAAAATAAAAGATACAAAAGGTTGATACCCTTCTTATTGCCCCACACGGAAGCTTCATTGCATAGTTGAGCCGGTAGAGTGGAAAAACGTGTCGTGTTGTGCCGTGCCGTGACTAACATGCTCTGACTTTGGTCTTATCCTATATCGTGTCGTGACTAAGTTAATTTTTCACGTGCCCTACCGTGCCTTGACCAAAATGTCAAGGGGTGGTCATGGCACGCGAATTGTCAAACCACGTGAGTCACGCCATGACCAAACAAGACTCATGTGACTCACGTGACCATTTAATAATAATTTAGATTAATTTATTCGAGATTCACTATTGGTCAAAGATTTAATGGTCCCTAATTACATGTGACTCGCGTAACTACGTGCCGTGACTAGATATTTCACATGACGTGCCGTGCCGTCTCAAAATTTCAAAAGATGGGCATGGCACACGAATAGTCACGGTACGGGACACGCGAGTCATAGCACGTAACCGACACATGTGCTGTGCCGTTCCATACCATAACTGTGTCGTTCCGTGATGGAGCCGGCTCTGTCGTGCCATTTTTCCCACTCTATCAGCCGATACTCAAGAACTCTGACAACCAAGCTTAGTAAAACCCAATGTTGTAAATAACGGTATGCGCTCGTCGGATGGATAGGATACCGCCAAGCAATATTAATCAGAATAATCGAAAATAATCAGTCATAATCGGAAATAATCGTCCGATTAGTCGAAAAAATCCGTGACGGGTTGATCACCGCCAACGACTAATCAGCTGATTAATCGGTAAGGTTTTTTACAACACCGGTAAAACCACAACATGTTGCTCTAGTCTCTGTTTTTGTTTGGGAATATTAATAATTGTATAGGTTACTTGTTGCTTTTGTGGTATTGTATTTGTTCTTTTAGTTTTAATGTAATCTCCCTCCAGCTCGGACCGTTAACTATTTTGTAAAGAGAATATGATATGATATTTTAATTGGTATACATGAAACTTTTTGAAGTCAATCTTGAAATTATTACAAGTATAATTTAGATTTTGTTGGTCTTTGCTGTTGATTTTTTTACTATAGCGGCGCTATAGCGTTTTCGGACCAAAAAAGCTATGACGCTATGGCTATATAGCGCCGCTATAGTGCGCTATTTCACGCTATAGCGGCGCTATATGGCAATAGTGCCGTTTTTTCAGCCGTTCCGCTATGACGCGATAAACGTTATTTAAACCTTTACTGTTGATACATAAAAGTATTTGTTTTGGGAATTTTTGGTATCAGACTTATAAATAAAGAAATTATGACAAATTGTTACATAGTACACCTTCTAGTTTAAGAGTTTTGCATAATTAAGCAAAACTAAGCAGAATTGCACAAATAAATTATCTCCTTTTCAAGTTGGCATACATAGGAAATCTTGATCAGCCAACTTATAGATTACATGATCTAAACTATTTTAGCACGAATTAGATATACATTAAAGTGACACAATCATACCCCGAAGAAGGGGAAAAACATGTTAATCAGTTTTGATTATTGAAGAAAAAACGTGACGTGACGAAAATAATACATCGTGATTTGATCACGTCATATCAAATCAAGGTATGTGATTAAAAATATTTTTCACATGTTGTGGTGTGACAAAAATAATAAAGGACAACCAGAAAACACAAATTGTAACGTATGGTATGATCACACCGTGACTAGTTACCTTTAATAAAAAATTCAAAATTTTAAATTAGTTCATATAAAAATAAGAAAAATGCTAAAGAATAATAAAATATTACAAAATTAATTTAAATAAAGAAACAATGTTAGACAAAATCAACAGTGGTATATGTCTCTGACGTAATTTGATCTATTTACGTGACTTTTCTGTGATATATAATTTTTAATCGAAGGAAAAATATCACACCAATTTTCTTGAGTAACCTGTTATCCTAGGGGAGCGTTCTGAAAAAAAAAGAAAAAAAGTTGGAGATAGAGGGTATGTGGCCCGTGATTTTCTGTGGCAATCATATACAGCTCAATGAGAATTTAGCTGTATAGATTTCGCTTAGTAACATTAGTTTAAAGTTTAAACCCATTCTATGACAACAGCCGCTTGCAACGCGGTTAGCAGATCAGACGATTCATTTACCTCCAGTTGGTCAGAGTGGTGTATTATGATTCGTAGGGACAACACTCAACAGGCCTGGACCCCCACCACGTGACGCTTTGATAGATCGTCTTGGTTGGTCTGCTGCAATCAGTTGAAATGCGTGTGAATGTACAGTTTGTTGATTTAACCCTTTTTACCACTCTTTCCACCCGTTATACGTATGGCTCCACAGATCACGCTGTTGAAAAACTTGAGGAAATGATGAAACAATCTGTATTATTTTTTTGAGAGAGAAAGCCCTTGCGCGAAACAATCTCCCGATATTTTTATTAAAACCCAAAAAAAAAACAAATTATCAAATCTGCTCCCACTCCAACTTTATTTTTATTTCTACCCTAACCGCCCGTGGGCTGGGCGGTCCACTTTTCCCACCTGACCGCCCAGCAGCTGGGCGGTCCACTATGCATATCTGACCGCCCAGTTGCTGGGCGGTCCAGTTTCCATAGTTGACCGCCCAGCAGCTGGGTGGTCCGCTAGTGTTTTTTTTTTTTTTTTTTATTTTATAGAGAGACAATATGAATATCAAGATGCTGAATTCTTAATGCTAAAAATTCGATTTTTTTTTGTAAATATTAGTTAGATTACTTCTTTTAAGCATATTTATACTAAAATACGCTAAATTACTTGGAATTATGTTAAATTACGTTGAGTTACACTATATTAAGTTAAATTACACTAAATTACATTACATTACGCTAAAATACGGTAAATTACAAATGAATAGGGAGGATAGTTTTCACTGAAAAGGCGAAAACGACGACGAAACTTCAAACGGTCATAAAACGGCGCTCGAGTGTCCGATTTCAGCAAACGACCACTTTTCGGAAAGCTTGAGAAAATGCGCATGCGTCTGTGCCCGCTATGCCGGATTTCGAAATTCAAAATCGCCAAAAAACTAAGGGAAGAGCCTCAAAACTTGAGTTGAAGTTTCCGATTAAGATTTTCATTTCTATTATTCAATCCAAGTAGCTCAGTAAATTAGTTACATAATGAAATTGTAGAATACCAATTTTTACTATTTTTGGAATTTTTTTACTATTTTTTATGATTCGTGAAAGATGGCACAGAATCGGTCTATTTTAGCGTAATTTTGTGTAGTTTAGTATAATTTACTGTATTTCAGCATAATTAGCGAAGTTATTGTTATTTAGTGTAATCTAAAGTAATTTAGTGTAACTCAACGTAATTTAACATAATTTCATGTAATTTAGAATACCTTTCCTATGTTCCTATGTTCAAGTAATTTACACTAAATTTAACATAAATTACTCCGAAATACACTAAATTGTAAATTACTTGAACATAGGAACATAGGAAAGGTATTCTAAATTACTTGAAATTACTCGAGCGCCATTTTATGACCGTTTGAAGTTTCGTCGTCGTTTTCGCCTTTTCAGTGAAAACTATCCTCCCTATTCATTTGTAATTTACCGTATTTTAGCGTAATGTAATATAATTTAGTGTAATTTAACTTAATATAGTGTAACTCAACGTAATTTAACATAATTCCAAGTAATTTAGCGTATTTTAGTATAAATATGCTTAAAAGAAGTAATCTAACTAATATTTACAAAAAAAAATCGAATTTTTAGCGTTAAGAATTCAGCATCTCATATTGTCTCTCTAAAAAAAAAAAAAAAAAAAAAAAAAAAAAAAAAAAAAAAACACTAGCGGACCGCCCAGCTGCTGGGCGGTCAGGTAGGAAAAGTGCACCGCCCAGCCCACGGGCGGTTAGGGTAGAAATAAAAATAAAGTTGGGGTGGGAGCAGATTTGATAATTTGTTTGTTTTTTGGTGTTTTAATAAAAATATCGGAACAATCTGTATTGTTGTCCATTAAAATTAGCAGTTGAATTTTCTATCAAGCGAAATTTAGATATATATATATATATATATATATATATATATATACACACACATTAACTTCATCAATTAGATATTTTTCCATTAATATTTCAAAATTAATTATTTTACCATTATCTACGTACACCTCCGAACAATTAAAAACATACAATTTATCACAGTAGAGTTTGATTCGTACATATACCAAATATATGCTGCAGCCCTATTTGATAATTAATACTAGCAAAGAACCCAATTTATTCGGAAATTGGTTCATAATTTAAATTGACAGAGAACAGAATGGAAACAATTTGTTTCTGGATTTCTGCTTTATTCCTCACAAGTCCCTTGAAGCATGAAAACTAAAAGTAGACCGTAAACCATAAAAAGGAGGCCACTTTTAGGGTTCAATTTGTGATTTCAACCAACCAATTAAGGAACGAATTAGAGTAGCTGTGAAGTATATACAACTCTCTGGCATATAAAGGGCCCATGTTCAAAACAAACAAATGTTAGGGGCATAAGATGAAAAATCAGTGTTACAAATGGCGAGCTCCGATCGAGACTCCTCAAGGGCAAAACATTCCTTTCATTTTTAAATATTGTTATATTAATTTTTATTTTTAAGTGATTAAATTAATATAAAATAGGTAAGTTGATGGAGAAATATCGATATATGGACATATATCTAAATTTCTCTTTTCTCAAAAGTGCAACTTATCTAATCCGTTAGATTCAAATAGAATGTGAATCCCAATATAAATCAAAGCCTGAGATGCCCATGCTCACCCTGGTCGATCAACGGGCTTAATTACTGACCTTTTGTATACTGTTAGGCCCTGTTCGGCTGCCACTGTGGCCGTGGGAAAAGAAAAATTCACTCAGAGTGAATTTTTTTTTCTCACGCGCACAGTGTTTCGGCCATTCAAATTAGATTCTAACCCAAACCCATTACCGTTCCCGCGTGACAGCCGAACAGACTCTAATACTCCTAAAATTGTATAACTGTATAGAGGAAATTAAGATGGCATATTTCCCGATATCTTACACAGTTAATATATAGCCTCTTTAAACGACATGCCACAATTTAAAGTTTAAGAAAAAAAGGGAGGAAATTGAAACAAATTTCCTGTTATAGTTGTAGAAAATAAGTACAACAGGGAAAAAAGAAGAACAAAATTGTAAAGACTTCAGCTACTTAATTCGACATGCATGCGCGCACACACAAAGACCATTTTATTTCAACAATTATATTTCAATTGTACCATAAAGATGTACAACAATCATACCGACATAGT
Organism: Carex parvula; assembly: GCA_025461045.1. Taxonomy (NCBI): domain Eukaryota; kingdom Viridiplantae; phylum Streptophyta; class Magnoliopsida; order Poales; family Cyperaceae; genus Carex; species Carex parvula. The sequence continues at coordinate 651,880 of JAJGRW010001185.1, read as the reverse complement.
TGCTACCATGCATATTAAGATAATCTGTCTGACCATACCGATCATATATATATCCTTCAGTTACTAAGGCTGATCAGTTGCTTGATCTGGTAAATGAACCGGATCAGAAGTGCTGGTAGTTTCTCCAAGTTGAGGCGGAGCTGGCGGTGGACAAACCTCCACTTTTGAGTAGCAATGGTCGGGAGGAGAGATCCACTGAATGGGTCCTCGTGCGACCGAGCTTGTTGGTGCGGTAAAAAGGAAAAGGAGGATGACAATAGGAAGTACACTGAGCGGGTTCCGCATATCGCTCCCCATTTTGTTAACTGTTAGATGCTCTGTAAAATTACAAGATGCTTATTATAGAAGCTTTTAATTTATTAATTGCAAGTGAATGTGTATATCTTCCGATGCCGTGTGAAGACCGATGAGTGCCATGACTTAGAGGATGAAAGACCAAGACTTGGAAAAAGGGAACAAAGTTTAAATGAGATTTTCCAAGGAAGATTTCAACAAAAAGACCCAGAAATTCTCCCCCTATTTACTTGGGCCTTCTAAGGAAATCAGACCAAGGGTAGCCCATCAAAAACATCATTAGAATCGCAACCTACAATTATCATGCTACTGTATATAACTAATTAAAAGTGTTAGAAATTTAAATGTGGATGTTCAACTATTTTGTAACTCCCAATATTAATTACTTTATTTTTCATTACTATTGGAATTCATTTCTCACTACTATTGTAAATTTTTTTTTTTTTTATGAGTTGGCAGAGACTGTCACTTATTGTAATTAATTTTAGATGGCTTTTCATTTACAATTTGTAGCCTATAAATAGAGACTTTGTAATCTTGTATTTGTACACATGAGAAATGTATGAATAAAGAGATTGTCATTTTTTATGTATTCTCTCTATTTTGTTTATTATTCTTTGTTTTTATTTTATAACACGTTTATCAGCACGAGAGCTCTACTAGTTGAAGATTTGAGGTAACTTTGATATATTTTATTTCAATTCCAATTAAATAAATAATACTTCTAATAAGTAATTACTAAATGGAATAAGTTATTAGTTTATGTACATTTATTTTAAGATGTTTAATATGGTTCTTATAATTTTATTGTAATTTTTTTTTTATATAATTTTATCTTCTAGAAGAAGATTTATATGATGTACCAAAATTAATATAAGAAAATTTTAAAAAATCTTCCAGAAGAAGATTTATATGATATACAAATTTTAAATTGAGAGTATTTCAATAAATCTTCTTGAAGAAGATTTCAACAAAATTTATATAATGCACACAAAAAAAATATTTATATGTTACCTTCTTACATTATATTATGTAAATGAAATGGCCTGAAGCCATATGAATAATGTGTATCAAAGTTAATGTTATCTTTATATTATATGAATATTAAATGATCCGAAGCCATATGTTAATTATAAATTCTTAATTTTATCTAATGACCCGAAGTCACCTGTTAATAATAAATTCTCAATTTTAGCAATTGGCCCGAAGACATTTTAGCAATTTTATCAATTCATATTATTGAAAAAACAATGGCCCGAAGCCAATTCAATTTTAAGTTTAACGGATGATGATATTGGTATTTAACGGATGTCGTATTATTGGCCCAACGCCAATTCAATTAACATTTTTTATATTTTTATATTTTTATCAACGGATGGGAATTTCTTTACCAACTTTCGTCCAAATGCCTCCAGTAGAAAGCCTTGGCCCGAAGCCATACTATTGAAAAAAAAAAAAAACATTTTGTCATAGTATTCAATTTTAACAAGTTTATATTATTTTTTTGTGCAAAAATTTATGTGATATTCATATTTTTTCTAGTAACTGAAGAAGATTTCTAGAAATATTTTGAGTATATTTATGGTCTTTTTATGGTTGAACAAAATTATAATTCCACAAGAAGTGAAAAATAATTTGGTGGACAAACTCTTAGATATGGACGTGGTAATGAAGAAAAGACGCATCATTCCACCAGAAGTGAAAAAAAAATGAGAAAAGTGACAGAATAGCGAACAAGATAATACATGCTATCATTATGGTGGTAAAGCTCATTGGTCACGTACCCGTCGTACGCCGACGTACCTGTTGTATGCCAAAATATATTGTTGACATATATCAAGCATCACTAAAAATTAGAAGTAAATTGTTTAAAATAGATTAATCTTTGTTATTGTTGAAGTGGAATTTATTGCATTTTTTTAAAGACAATATAAGTTTAACTATATTAATTTTATTGTTGAAGAGTTATTTATTTTTTTATTTTTTCATTGAAGAATTAATATTCCTTTGATCAACAATGACATTAATAATGAAGATATATGTCTCGCTAACAGTGCAACAACTCATACCATCCTCAAAGATAAAAAATATTTCTCTTATTTATTAATGCAAGACACAATAGACATCTCGTTCCATGTAGATATTGTTGTTTGAGAGCTTTTCTTAAGAAAATGACAGAATTTGAATGCATTACACTATTTCATTTATTGCTTTTAATAGTATTACTTGTACCTTATTTTAATTGATTTATCTTGATTAAATTTTATTTCTATTGCTTTTAATAATTAATAGTACTAGTACTGCAGGACGATTTTCCCCTGGTGATTCTTAGCACCTCATTTATTTTTTTTTAAATTCCAATAATTAAGACCCTCAATTCTATAAAACGAAAAAGAATAATTTTCTTAATTATAAACCGTAGCAATCGACCTTTAATTCAACTAAATAACTTAAAAATAATAAATTATGCTGAAAATTTAATAATAAAAACCGGAATAGGGTTAAATAATCTACAAACTAAACACTTTCCATTCTGCCATATAAATATAACTATTAAAATTGTATATTGATCTTAAATCTTGAAACCAAATTTTAATTACGAAATCCTAATTAAACCAAAAGGTGCCAATTTCAAAGTGCTGACATGTTGTGGAATATACAAATAATATAAGGACTTTTCAGCAAACCACTCAAGTTGGTTTGATAAATTTTTATTTTTTATTTATGGTTCATAAAAAAAATCCGAACACGCCTGCGATCTAAAGATGAAATTTGAGTTTGATATAGATCCCCACGCTTGCGACATTTTTTTTCTCTATAGAAAATATTAAAAAAAGAGAGAAATAGAATGAGTATTTGTAATTTTTCATGAATAGAATTTGAGTTTGATATAAATCCTAACCCATTTCTGTTTTCTGTTTTTATTTTTCTCTACTAAAATATAAAACATTTAAAAAAATGAATAATTATTTTGGTACCCGCTGTTGAGTACCCGCATTATACCCGCAGTTGATTCCTTTCCCAATTAACTTCCATAACGGTATAACTAACTTTGTCAATCATTAAATCACCTTGAAAAACGTGTAAAAGATGAGTCCAGTTTTTTTCTTTAAATACTTGATATCTTAAGTATAAATACTTGATGAATTATATATGAATATTTGATATATTAGGTATGAATACTTTCTATTTTGTATGAATACTTTTCATATTTGAATATTTGATACTTTGAAAAACGTGTAAAAGTATGTCATCATGGATCTCATTTGAAAGAGAAAAAAAATGGAATACGTTCGTGGTTTTAGATTTGCAAAATTCCTCATAGATCGTCCCAAAAATTGGTTAGATTGAACGGAGAAAAAAAAACCACCTTGAAAAACGTGTAAAAGTAATGGTCCCCAGTTTTGACAGTGTAATGGTTCCCAATTCATATATCATATGTAGTTCATTGTATAGATATAAATACTTGTCTTGTATAGGTATAAATACTTCACAATGTTACTATTAATACTTGTAAAATAAAATTACAGTTTTGACAGTTTAGGTCCCCAAAAACAGTTATGACAGTTTAGGTGCGGTTTCCAAAAACAGTTATGATAGTTTATGTGCGGGTATAATGCGGGTACTCATATCAGCTTCCTAAAAAAATAGATATAATCTTTCTATTATATCTAAAAATAGATAGGTATGGGAGACACAGATGGATGATATTTATAAAGAATTATATTTGAATTTGAAACGTGTGAATTTTTCACAGGAAGTGATTGTGTGACTTGTGTCCCTTCTTTATGTATATCTAATTCGTACTAAAAAGTGTAGATCATGTGATCTAACATAGCTGATCAAGATTTCCTATTGTATGCAAATTTAACAGGAGCTAATTTATTTCGGTGATTTTGCATTACGCCCCCTTAGTTTTTTCTTAATTATGTAAAACCCTTAATCTAGGAGTAGTACGTAACAATTTGTTATAAATTTTGGATTCATAAAGTCTGAAACAAAAAATTTCCTAAACAAATACTTTATGTACAGACCAAACAAAACCTAAATTATACTTGTAATAATTTCAAGATTGAAGTAAAAAAATTTCATGTATACCAATTACAATATCATATCATATTCTCTTTACAAAATAGTTAACAGTCCGAACACAAAAGCAACAAAATTCCTATACGATTAATATTCCCAAACAAAAGCAGAGAGTAGAGCAACATGTTGTTGTTTTACCAAGCTTGGTTATCAGAGTTCTTGAGCACCAGCAGGTCTATGCAATGGAGCTGCCGCGCGTGTGGGGCCAATCTGTCAACCTTTTGAAATTAGTTATTCATAAAAGTTTGTCAGTAGAGTAATATAAAGAAAGAAAAATGGGAACAAGTATTGCAGTGTTAGGTGATCATAATCATACTAGGTCTTATGTCCCTTCTGATCCTCTTCAGTTAAAAGATTGCCAAGAATAGGATGGTTGCAAAACTGCACAGCAGAAAGCATAATTTAAAAACTAAAAATATATATAATGGTCCTTAGAGAGAACAATTACAGTATCAATGCTGAAATTCTCAATCCTACACTAACTAAGAATTCAACTTCTGCAATAAGCTACTTCACTTATAAGACCAGTATTGAACAGTTGATAGAATTTCGAGGCTATGTCCCTTAGTTTATTTTCTAATAGAAGCACACAATTAAACTCAGTGTGGCTATGGAAGTGACAAATTCATAGCAATTTTCTCAACTTGACAGATAAAAAGCTTGTTAGGTATTTGCAATTTGTAATTCTGGCCGTTTGTAACAAATATAAACTGGATAGTGGATAACCCCTCCACTATATATAAGCCTATATCATTTTTATTAAAACAAGTACACATACTTTAATAGATAAGAAATAGAAAATATTTACTGTGACAAGCCAGAATTCTTGGATTGACCCAATGACTTCATTTCTCCTCGCATAGACAGGTTTGCGCCACGCTTTAATTAAACTTATGCTCCAACTTCAAAGCATAAAAAACTGAATGAGCTATAGTACAAAGAACTGAATCACCCATAGTACAAAGAACTAATTGAACTTAGGTTTAGCACATTTATTGAATGATGTCATTCAGTAAATGGACGTCATCCGAAACCTCCCAAGGAACTGAATCACCCATAGTACAAAGAACTGAATGACGTACATTACTTTATTACTGATAGCATCGCTGGGTGAAATAGCAAATTTCATTGTTTTTCTCAGTTTTAGTTGAACAAAATAGGTTCATTCAGTTCTTAGTGCCAGAAAAAGATACATTACTTTATTACTTTATTCATGATAACTGAATGACGTTATATTAGGTTAAAGATACACATAGCATAGGTATAGCACTTTATTTGTAGAACAATCACCCATAAAATATATAAAATTCCAAAAGCAACATCGACAGCATGAGAAGCATAAAACTAACCTTTTGGAAGTATTGGAGAGGGTTTGGCCACAGATCACCCCTTGTAATGTTTGCTGCCTACATACACAAGATACAAATTAAATGTAAACAGTTTTATCCCATGACAGAAATATTACTGCCTCCTTTTACATGATATTAAGGAATTTACCTGATCAACCTCTCCATCCAACCACACAGCCTCACTGAACCAACAGAAGAAGCTGCAGCTGCATTCATAGAAATAAAATGTAGCATGTCCATAAAATCACAAGAGAGAGCTTCCACCTATACTAAGGTTCGTAATCAAGAATTTTCTTTTTTACTTGTAAAATAACAAATATTATAATACAATATTAAGTATGAAATTATAACATATAGCTTCACAAAGTTATAATTACTCTTAATAGCTGACAGAGAAAGGTAATTTAAGGTCAATTTCGAGCATGCCATTGAGAAATGATAATTCAGAACCCTGGTACGTGTTACGTATGTAAGAACTGAGAAAGACTACAAATCAGTGGTGCTCCTAAAAATTCAATGTGACATTTTATATCACAACTAATTAAAATTATGACACAGATTTTCTTTAAAATATTTTGCAATTGTACTAATTAAAGTTTTACTTGTGCTTACCATTTTGCTCTTGAAACAATTCAAATCTATCTAACAACAATAACTATAAATTATAAATTACAATAAAAATGGCACATACCAAGGAGCAATATAGTGTCACTGACTTGAAGTCCATAGACATCCTGTAACAAATTGTATGTATAGCTCCATTAACAACAAAACTTAGAAGTAAAGAACAAAATTATACAAAATGCACTATTTATCGAACAATTTGTCAGGCATCATATGACATATCAAAATGTTTGAGCAATGAAACAATTTGACATACCGGCCCGAAAGATTTCATAGATGCACATTTGAACAATTTCTTACAACAGTAGTAAGAAAAGGACAAAAACAAACTTAATCCAAAAAATATTAGAAAAATACTTGCTAATACATGGAAAGAGATATGCCATAGGTGCGTACCTCTACCTCATATACATATCCGATCGTAGAAGATCATCTGAAGACAACTTCACTTCTGGCCATTCAATTGATGCACCCATCGGGTGGATATATAGATCCCTGGCTGCCGCTCCTCTTTAGGATAATGCTTGTGGGACTACTGATGTGAGTAGTACTTCGTTCCGGAGTTCACTAAATCTGGATTTCATTCTGTTTGCCCCTTGTAAATAGTAGGATTACAGTTTTTTGTTTTCCGTGTCCTATTCTTCTCTTTTATCTCGGCCCATCAAGTTGTATAATATTACAGAATAGTTCATTTTTTACATGTTTCCCCTCAAAATTCTTTTTGTCCTTTTTTGGTCTTCATTACCCTTCTCAGCAACTATTCTTGCTCATGAACCCACAAACTCGTACACAAGTATTTCCAAAAGTATAAAAACTGTTTTTTTTTCACTTTTATCTTCACATTCTTTGCTTTGAATAATAAAAGTCAGTGTATTAAAGAGGTACAACTTGGGTCATGCATCTCGTGTTCTACACCTTTTGGAATAATGAGTATATGTACTCTTGTTTCTGTAGCTGATCATCTTGTGTTCTAATTAATTAAAGGCCTTACCACTGAAGGGATTATAAATGGTTGAAATTTGGAAGTCATGGAGCTTGGGTACACTGCGAGTTCGAAGAAGAGGATACCCTGGTGCCAAAATATTTGACAAAAAAGGTACAAAATTAAGGTCATAGATATATTTTCTATCATTTAGATTGTGTATCAAATTTGGTAAGTTTTAAAAAATTTCTTGTCAGTGTATATGTCATGTGTATGGCGTCCATTGCTTATAAAAGAAGTATTTGCTGGACCAATATATACCCCTTTTCAGTGAAGAAAAAAGAAAATGATTTGGTTAAGCCTTTCTCCTTGGCAGCACTTGGTAAATGGTAATTACTAAGACAGTCTTAAGGGGATAAGAGCGGAAGTACCACTTAACACGAGAATGAAAAAGACAGTCTTAGGCATAGCATCAAACACCTTATATACGCATTACATATGTGCACAGAGAAGTCTCCCAAGCTGCCAAGGTAGTGCCAGATATAGATATACAGTTAAAAGGGGTCAAATGTGATAGATCATTGTGCCATCAGAGGTTCCCATGGCTCTATCTAGAGTATTGTATAAGCAATGGACTGCACGTGCACAGTTCCATATAACTGGAGTTTGGCAGGGCCTCAACAGTATTGACTGAAGGTAACTGAGCAGAGAGAGGAGCCTCCGTTGTTGATAGCGGTAGTGATCGAGCAGTGAGGTTGTAGGTTAGCTCAAGCATATCATCAAACAACTTGCGTGCGTGACGAGATTAAGGGAAAGAAGATGGTCTGGCATTTATCGGCTTGAATTTGTCTTCGAGATAGTTTGTTCAAGTGGAATAGAAAATAGTAACAAAATTTCTTCTCCTAATTCCAACTCCGATGGTCACAAGCCCGATCTGACACCGACAACCCTTGTCGTGTATTACATGCCGAAAAGAGAATTTGGTAGCTTGGTATCTGTTTTATATGACATAACTTCTCAACAAGGTTTTTTTTTTATAAGCTCTGCTTGGAAATTGGCTGATCCTTATTATGCATTCTAGAGCAAATTTTATGTGTACAAGGAGATCAAAGGACCTTGTTATTATTTTTCTTTTATGCGTGTGGTGTTTTCCATTCAGGATTGGAAAGTTTGCTAGCTACCGTTGGTTCTTGATTTAATTGCTGTGTTTTAGACTGGATATTAATTGTTGGAGATATGTAATAAAAAATGTCTTTTCTTTTAGTGCGAATGTTGTTGGCCCTGTTTTGTTTTTTATTATTAAACAAGTACTCTGGCACCAAATACACAAAACTCAACTATAATTCTGAGAAAGTTTTGCAATTAGTCACAATTAATAACATTAATATGAAGGATTGGCATCAAAATACATCTGATCTATTTGTGGAAACACGGATCTATATTGTTCTATATTTTAGTCACAATTTTCAACATTAATACACAAAATTGGTTTGATGCTTTTTTGGAACCGTTCGATTTGCAAATACTTAATCTACATGAACTTTGAAGCGGCGCACACAAATATCGAATCGAATCAGACGGTTCCAGGCAGACACCGGACCGATTTGGTCCAAATTATCATCAGACACCCCTCCGTTGAAGGGCTCCCCTTACATTAAATTTTTAATTATACTTTTCTATTAAACGTGACATTTTTTTTTAATTATCGAGATAATACGAGAATTTCATAATTTGCATTTTTTTTATAAGAAATCACATTCTAATTTGCACGTTGGCAAAAATTATGAATTATGGATTGTTAATTGGTAATTCTATATTGGGCTTCCAATTTTTTAATTAAATTTAAAAATAGAGATACTCTTTAAGTTAATTTTTAAAATTTTTCTATGACAGATATTAACAATATGTATATATTCTTGTACTGAACAAAGGGGTGGGACGGTGGGTCACTTTTGAAACAGAGTAGGAGCATCATATCATCATCCGCTTTAAATATTGGACTAAATTTTGACTTTTGACTTGTGTAACTTGCCAATTACGCAAGGACTTGTTCAAAACTAATTATCTGTATAAAAAAGTGCATTCCAATCTTGATTCTTGACAAAAACGGGCCAATCAAGAAAGGCAGCTCTACTGCCAATACAAATAGTTTGGGGATATCTTCTCCTCTCTTCTCCTTAATTAATAAATTAGACTCACTACTGAGTACTGACCAACCAACGCAATATAAAAGGAGCATATTAATATCTTCTCCTCTCTTCTCCTTCCTTTGGCAACTGAAATAAAAAATTGAAAATTAATAGAGCCTTGAAGAAACCTCTTGACAGAGCGATCGACCAAGAACAAGGAAACGAAGCAATCTAAGATGCATAGGCTTCAGATTGTTTTCCCAGCTGTTGTGATCATAATAATAATTATTTACCTTCTCTTTGTTTTTCCAGCAGCTGAAGCAAATGATGCCATAATTTGCGATCCAATCACCAAGAAATGTCGCCACACTAATCCTCCTCATTCATAGCCATATGTAATTAGATCGATCGTTATGGATTTTATATATTTTTTTGTAAGTTCCTTTTTTCTCTTTTGTCAATATGTTACTTGGTTTTCATCTTTTGGGTGTAGTAAATCACAGTGCTGATTGTTTTGTTATTAGTTGATACATGTGGAACTAATTCTTGTAATTTCAGTCTTGTTTCAAAAAAGTACAAGAGCCACAAAATGGAAGGAAAAAAAAAAAAAAGTAGTTATTGCTACTATAATTTAGTGGTATAATTTATGGATCAAGTAATAGGCCTCTTATGGGCTGGACCGAGTGTATACAGATTATAATTATTGTTACTATAGTTCTTCAAAGTTTTAGGCGAATTTAAGTTGACGGAGACTGGTCAAGTTTGGCGTTTTAAGTTCGGTACCTTTATTCGGTTTCGGTACTTTAGAAAAACAACCGTACTGAAAACAATGCATGCTATTTCGTAATTTAACTGAACATCACAATCAAAAACTTTAATTATCTTAGTGCTAGTGCATAATAAATTGTCAAGAAATTGGCAAAATGACCAGTATATACTGTTTTTAAAAGTAATTGTATTTTTTTTTTGTCATTCAGTCTATATGGGCTGCTGCTGCTGGTGTTGACAAATAATCCATCCGTGTGAGTAGTAATTGACAAATTCGGATGAAATTATTTATTAATATTTAAATTTGGAAGACTAAACTTTTATTTTTCTATAAAAAAGAATTAGGTCATGTAATTGACAGATTTAAATTTTGCACTTTTAACCTTCCAACTATTCAATATTACATGCTAAGGTTCCGTTCCATCGTAACTCATGACCTGGCAGCAAAAGTCAAAAGAAGCTCAAGCACGTAACGCATCACAATAAATTTGGTCACTCTAGTAACTAGTTAATTAATCCCAACCAGCGTTACCAACCCCATTTAAATCACACCATGTTCTTCTTGTGCTTCCGTCTGAGACGAAAAAACAAAAATAGAGAAAGAAAGTTTAGGGTATTTGGAAGAGCAACAAGGAAGGAAGCCAACTAAGATGGATTGGAACAAGATTGTCTTTCTGATTTTGATCTTAATTATTTGTTCTCTCCTTCTTGTGCCTGTTCATGCAAACAATACTCCAGGAATTTGTAATCCCATCACCGGACAGTGCAGCGGCACAAATCCTCCTCGTGCATAGCCATAGTTAGACCGATCGAAAAGGAGCCAAAACTGGCCATGGATTTGATTTCGCTATTTTTTTCTATTAATAATTTGGGAGAAACGTGCGCAGATGTTTCTGTTCTGCGTTTTAGTTCTGTTAATTGTTTTTCTAATAAAGCACGAATATTGATGTTCCTTTTGAATATTTGATAAAAGAGAGAGTTGTTGTAATTAGGTCTTATAAATTTGCCCTTCAAAATAAGTATTGCTACTGTTTGATATGAGCATATATTAATTAGGACATACTAGCAACAAGTATTTTCTTTTTTAACTACTAGGTGGGAATTAATAAAGGAATTGCATTAGTTATTTATAGAGACGTACTAGTGAATAGAAATTATATTTTCCTAAGCAACAAAATAAACAAAAGTAACAAATATATGAACCTCAAAAGACTGGTGAAAAGAAATATTCAAAGAGAATACATATAGGTTGAAACAGTTCTTAATTATTGTTTTCAACTATTTTAATCAATTATAAAAAAAACACCAAGGAAGTCTGTTTTGAATGGATAGAAATGTATATATATATTATTTGAACCAATTCAATAATAAGACAATCATGAACATAAAATATATTATTCCGACCAATTCTAAGGCTGAGTTCGAATTGTATTCAGTTATTTTTTATAAATAAGTTTATACAATTTGTGCTATATGTGTTAGAACAAAAATAGAAAAAAAAAATTGTCGTGTTTATTTTGTGAGGACCAACAACCCATATATCATCCTTAGTTATCCAAATAAGAAATAAATTTATATAGAATGTTGTCCCCATTCTATCTTCGTTTGTCTAATATTCTAATAACAAATATTTTAAACTGATTTTGAAAAATATTACTTGAAAATTTTGACTTTGCAAAACATCCCATAACAATTTAGCCGGGTCAGCATGATCAGAGCATATATATATAAATCAAGCTATATATGTCTTCTCAAATTAATTAACATGAATAAATATCTTTCTTTCCAATCGACAATCAGACACTGCAAGTGAGACGAATTAATTCGTGAAACAGATAGAGAGATGGAGCGGCGCTCAAAGGTTTTCTTAGTCATAGCTCTGGTCGCCTCTATTCTCTTGCTCATGATTTCAACCATAGCAGTGCAGCCTCACTCTTTTGTCCCTAGCCACGGAGTGTCCAAAGTCAAGGGAGGACCTTTCGGCAGTGGCCCTAGCTCATGCTCTAATTCTAATGGCGGGATAGTTTGTCCAGAACATCATCAGAGTAACCCGAGTCCGGGTTTGACTTGGCCGAGGGTTGGACCGAAATATGTCGGGAGCCATATGCTAACTAATTACCGATTCTTAAACCTCCTTATTTCTAGCCATATGTTAGGCACAAATGTGACAAAATCAATTGTTTTGAATTTTATTTTCTAAGTTTTCTTTCTTAAACAATTTGTATACTTGAATTTTCTCTTTGAGAAAAGCATTTTTTTTATAATAGTGACTATTAGTCACCTATTTCATTAGAAACAAAATAGTTCATACTATACGACCTACAATTATTAGCAATGTTTTAAAATGTGATTTCTATGCGGTGTGCGGAAGGCCACCGCATATCGCATATACAGTATGCGGATTTTTATTTGGACTTATATATGCGGGTTTTAAAATGAGAATTAATATATATATAAACAAGTATGCAGTAATATGTGGTAATATGCAGTATGCGGTAATATGCGGTCGAATATACGGTACAAATATGCGGCCGAATATGCAATAAAAATATGCGGCCGAATAAGCGATCGAATATGCGATCAAATTTGCGGCCGCATATGCAGAACGGCATTTTAGACCGCATATTGATTTTTCATGCAGTTGACAACCGCACACGCATATGCGGCCGCAGTAACTGCATTTTATTACACTGATCATTAGTATAAAGTCACAACACTATGAAATGATATCAAAATCATAATGATCACATTGGCTGTGAAACAACCATGAGACAACTAAAACAGTAGTAACAAAAGGTTGATCAGGTTCATAGTACAAAACATATTAGGCTAAACATATAGTAAGACCAATTGTTGCCGTCATCAACAAAACTACATTTATTATGTGAAAAACTTCGCAAAAACAAACAAATGAGGCCTTCTAATCATAATCAAAGCAATAACGTCATTGAGGGCTACCAACGACATAATACATGGCGTGGTGCTTTAGCTGTCAAATAAACAATTGCAATAGTTCAATCAAGTTATCTTAAAACTATAATATGCAGAAGAAACCAAGTATCATTCAGATGGAATAAGACATTTGTAACAATCAGAACTGTGGTACCAAAGTTGGCCAGTCAGAATAGGCACACTTAAATAATGAGAGGTGAAAAATGTCTTAGCAGTTTGAATAAATGAAATAAAAATAAAGTAAACAAAGTACTTTACCTGAGAGTAATTTATTGCACAAGGCTTTTCCCCAGTGGGGATCCATATCGTAATACCATCATCCTCACTACTCGTAATCATTGTTGCACTAGGATGTGACACTATACATGTCCCAGAATTCCCATGTTCTGCCATCAGCAACTCGGCATTACTTTTTCTCTAAATAAAGAACCGCCCACAGTCTGACCCACTAGCAACATACTCGCAATTTGGGCCAAAGAAACTCAGTCCCGTTACACTTTGACTATTGCGGCGCCTTTTAAAAACCCTAGGTTCGCTGTAGTCTTGTCCCTGAAAAAGGTAGATGATTTCATCACAATACAATGTTAATAACTCTCCGTGGTGAGAGAACGCTAGGCCACTTATTTCAATGTCGTGTTCGCCGAGAAGATGAGCAGGGCAGAATAACTTGACTACATGCTCAATATCCGATGAACCATCCCATTTATATCAGTAAGTGACAAATGTTCATTGCCAATATAAAAAATTCGGTATTGGAAAAAGCTTCATTGTAAATAAAATTGAGTAAACGAAGGTACCTTCGGATATCATACATGTGCGCATATTCGTCAGCACCACCCACCACAAATTGATTTGGCTCTGTTGGATTGGTTGTGATTGCACGTAGAGGGAATAATTTTCCATTGTCGTTCTTGCATGTCAACAATTTTATTGCCACATTTGATCTCCAGTCAAACTTTGTAGAAAACATCAAGTACAAATGGTCTAAATTAATCTTAAATTTAAATGTCTTATATAAAAAAAATCTTAAACTAGACTCTTCAACCGTTAACTCACTAGTTCGTGCTCGATTTCCATGTCTTAGTTTTAACAACAGATAAAAACTTGGATCTTTTGAGCTTAATTAGGAATTTCTACTTGATTTGAATGCAACCCATTAAGGTTACTACTTTATTTCTAATTTATAGGAACTTTCTGTGTCTCAATTTGTAAATTAAGTACACTATGAAATCATAGAATACATGACTAACTGAAGGGACAAAAAATTTCAGTGAACCATAAGTTTGGGTTATGATGACTAACCGATGGGAATTGGTGTGTACACCGAAAAAATTAGGAGAATTGGGCGTCAAAGACTTGCATGTATTCAATCAAGCAATGCTTATCACAAATGCAACAACTATTCAGGTCTACTATGTCACCAAAGGCGCAAGACGTTCAGGTCTACTATGTCACCAGAGACGCAATACCAATTACAGATGCTCCAACGGGTAATGAAAACAAACGCGATAACTATTACATCCGACCCTGACAGTGTAACATGGAAATGTGATCAAAATGGAAAATTCTCGGTCAGATCAACTTATTGGAATATCAAAAGCGGGCCACTAATCTAATATATCATACTGTTCATTGCAATGGAAACCGGGTTACGTTCATTCTCAGTCACATCATACTATCATTCTTTAGTTATCAAATAAGAAATAAATTTATATACAATGTTGTCTCCATCCTATCTTCGTTTTGCTAATATTATAATAACAAATATTTTGAAACTGATTTCTCAAAATAAAATCGTTAGATGTGATATATATTATTTAATCTATATGTACTGAAAAAATTATAACGATAAGTTAAACAAATTGAGTGTCCAAAAATATATATTTTGAAATGTTATAATATTTTATACCATAGCCAATAATATGCCATAATTTTTTGTCAGTGCATTGCATCATTTTTTCACAACTTTGAAAAATATTACTTGAAGATTTTGACTTTGCAAAACATCCCATAACAATTTTGCCGTGTCAGCATGATCAGAGCATATATATATAAATCAAGCTATATATGTCCTCTCAAATTAATTAACATGAATAAATATCTTTCTTTCCAATCGACAATCAGACACTGCAAGTGAGACGAATTAATCTGTTTCACAAATAGAGAGATGGAGCGGCGCTCAAAGATTTTCTTAGTTATAGCTCTGGTCGCCTCTGTTCTCTTGCTCATGATTTCAACCATAGCAGTGCATCATCACTCCTTTGTCCCTGGTCACGGAGTGTCCAAAGTCAAGGGAGGACCTTCTGACAGTGGCCCTAGCTCATGCTCTCATTCTAATGTCGGGATAGTTTTTTCAGAACCTCATCAGAGTAACCCGAGTTCGGGTTTGACTTGGCCAAGAGTTGGAGCGGAATCCGTCAGGAGCCATAGGCTAACTAATTACCGATTCTTAAACCTCCTTATTTCTAGCCATATGTTAGGCACAAATGTGACAAAATCGATTGTTTTGAATTTTATTTTCTAAATTTTCTTTCTTAAACAATTTGTATACTTGAATTTTCTCTTTGAGAAATTTTTTTTTTTTTTAGAATAGTGACTATTAGTCACCTATTTCTGTTTGACCCTAAAAAAGTCGGGATTAAAAAAAATGGTGATGAAAGAAATTCGGGCTGCTGCTGGCCGAAACAAAAAGGGGAAATTAAATGGAGTTCCTATATGGGCCGAGCCAATTGATATGTTGCATGAAATTAAAAGTTGCGGCAAGATAAAAAAAAATGATGAAAGGCTTTGGCCGAATTAAATTGGAGGCTAGCCCAATTATTGCATGGCCCAAATTGAGATGATAGAATATGCTCTAGAATATAATCTAGATATTTTTATTCTCATGGACACATGTCACTTTACCAATGAAGATGCCAAAATAGGAGGGAAGAATATATTTTAGAATATGATCTAGATATTTGTTCCCATGGACACGTGTCACACTACCAATGAAGATGCCAAAATAGGAGGGAAGAATATATTCTAGAATATGATCTAGATATTTTTGCTCCCATGGACACATGTCATATGACCAATGAAGATGCTAAAATGCCAAGAATATTCTCTTCAAGTTTGAGGGATAAGCATGACACTTGAATGCATCTAAACCTTTGGATAAGAGTTAATGCAAAGAAGTGGTGGGAATCATGCCAACAAGGCTCCTCTAAACCCTAGGCTCTACCCCTTGCCATAGCCTATATAAATCCCTCATTTGAAGAAGAAAAAGAGGCACAATAGAGAATACACAAGAGAGAACACAACATATATACCACACATAACACAACACACACAATATATATACACCTCACCAAGGCCGAATCCCTTCTCTTCCCCTACAAAAAATCAAAATAGAAATAGGTAGAGATTTTGCAATGTAAAAGCTTAATAGAGCTTGTTTTCATGTATATTAATCATGAATTAATGAAAGAATGTTCTTCGTTTATGGTTTCTTATATTATATTTTCTCTCATCTTTTCTTTTTCTTTGCATATTTGGGGCTTCTTTCATTTCTTTTCTTTGATTCTTCTCCTTTAATTTATGTGATGGTGATTAGATGCTTTAGTTCACATAAATGGATTAGAGCATAAATCATTTAAATAAAATTCCTTTTATATGATAACCAAATATCATGCTAAAAGGTCAAAATAAAAGAATAACAATAGAAGAGGCAAGTAACAACTATATAGTTGATTTCAAAGCCAATGATTCTTAAAAATGAATATAAACAATAAAAATATGAATTTTTCCTCTTTCTTTTCCTTCTCTACCTCCTCTCCCTTTTAATTTTCGATTTTTCTTTTATTTTCTTTCAAAACTCTTTAATTCTCCTTTTAAAGCAAATAAATTGAAGAGGGTATGTTTGTTGAGCTGGATAGCTCCATTCATACCTAAACTATTTATTTGTTTTATTTAAGAGGATTAAAGAATGATAAAAAAATATACATAAAAGTAATGAAAGGGTAAATAAAGGTTGAGCTGGATAGCTCCCTTGTTTATTCCTACTAAATGAGGTCTATATTGCACAATTGAAGGATATTTAGCTTCCTTGTATGAAATATTATCAAGGTGTATTAAACTACACTTTATAAGGAAGTTAAATTAATCATTGTGCAAATAGTGAGAGAAAGATGATCTAAAGTGTAAATAGACAACAATCCAATATTGTTCTATGTCATTTACATCTTTTTATCCAATGAAATCTCAATGATACACCTCTCAAAATGATGCAAAAAGCTTTCAAATCATGATTTCAACAAAAAAACAAGGGTCTTCTTACAAAAATCATACTTTGACATCCTTTTGATATTTAAAACATTTTGATTAAATAAACTTTTGAAAATTTGATCTTCTCTCTTTTGTTTCTGGTATGGTACCAAACCAAACTTAGCAACAAAGCACCATGCAAATGCCATTGATACAAAGAAAACCCTCAAAACGGTGAAATTGACATGTTCTGGTAAAATAGCCAGTGCAGACTGGTACGAGGACCAAAATGAAAAACAAACTATACAGTCAGATAGAGGACTTCAAAACACACAATTTAGACCCAAACTTAACATTCATAGCATTTTCTATGCATTTTCTATGATTTTTAAAGTTCCGCTTTCTAAAATACAAAAAAAACTGGTAAATAAGTTTGCTGTCCCAGAATATGCCTCCTACAAAATCACAAATTAAAAATAGATTTAGGCCTTCTAAATTCTTGAAACTTTTTGAGGATATAGATTGTGCTTTCCTGAAAATTTTGGTACCAAGAATACTCAAATCGGAGTTGTAGTCTATCTTGCACAAATTTTACAAAAATGATTGTCAGCAAACAAAACTGGTACTAGACTGAAATGACCCTCTCTGGTAAAATGACCAATCTAAACCAGTACAGGAGCTAGAATGCACAATGGACTGCACCAATATGTAAATAACTTCAAAACACACAAGATTGACACAAATTTCATATTTTTCTGATTTCATATCGATTTTATACGAATTTTCAAAATTCAGGTTCAAAAACAGAAAATCAGCATTTAAACAAAATAAAACTGTTGCTGGTAAATGAACAATACTGAATGACTGAAAAAATCAAATCAAAGAACAAATGTCATGATCTGATAGAGAATTTCAAAACACACAAAATGGACACAAACTTCATATTTTTCTGATTTTATTTCAATTTGATATGAATTTTTAAAGATTCAGGTGTCAAATACAAATAGAAATCAACTAAAACACATTTCATCTGCACGGATCTTAAAGCAACATGGGACCTTTAGTTCTGACGCCAAAACAGAATTTGAATGGAAGCACGTATCTCAAAGCCTGGCACTAATCCAGAAGTCCGATATTAAAGCCCATGATCAAGAATCAGTCTAGCACAAATCATAAAATATGAAGCCCAAATCCTGAAGCCCAATACACCAATCTAAAGACCCAAAAATCCGAATCTCAAAGCCTAGATAATAAATAAAATTGTTAAATCAAAGCCCTTTTCACAAAAGGCCCCTCTGACTTTTAATATCTGTAGCGAAACCCTTGTAAATTTACAAACAGGTCCCTGCCAGCCTAAAACTCTCTCAAACAAGCCCTTAAAGGCCCAATTTTCACATAAAACCTTGTCTAAAATCCAAATCACAAATTCCATTTCTTCCAGCTTTACAAATAGGTCCCTGGAAAGAATCAAGCTTTACAAATAAGCCCTTTTCAGTCCTTTTTGGCCATAACTTCTTCATTTCAAGTCCAAATCAACTCAAACCACCTCCAAATGAACCCAAATTGAATTCCTCATGTTTCTAAATTAAAATTGAATATGTCCAGCCATCAGCCAAGTTTTGAAATGACCAAAATACCATTTCTTCAAATTTAAACGATCTTATTTATTAACAAAAATGTGAATAAATATGTTATGAGTCAAATATAAATAAACAATGTATATGCACTTCTCAAATATCTAAATTCCTATTTTAAAATATAATAAACATTGTTTTAATATGAAATCACACATACACACACATTCAAACCAAGAAAACCAAATCAAAACCAAGGTCAATACATGAGTCCCCTTTTTAGCCCCATTATTCAATTCACATAAAATAGGCACAAATCTCGAAATGGACGAGGTGTTCAGTATGGCTTGGAAGGGTCATCTGATGTAATTAACAGCGGGGGCTTGCACCCGCTGGGAGTTAAACGTTCCCATAATCATTAAACTCTCTCGACAGGCTGACTATGAAAAGCAGGTCTGTCGAGGGTGAACCAGAAGGAATAGTAGAAAGAAGAAAGCGAATGTTTCAAGTTCGATGTTCTCTCCATGTCTTAAAACCGAGAGCATTGAACCATGAGGCATTTGAATACATATGCACACACCTTCCATACCAGCTGTGCAACTTTCCGCGCCCTACAATTTCATTAGAAACAAAATAGTTCATACAGTAGGACCTACAATCATTAGCAATGTTTCAAAATGCAATTTCTATGCGGTGTGCAGAAGGCCACCGCATACCGCATATACGGTTTGCGGCCGCATATGCGGATTTTTATCTGGACTTATATATGCGGGTTTTAAAATGAGAATTAACATATATATATATAGAGGAGGGATCGGATGACACCTCTTTTTGGTGACATCTCTTTTACAACATTCATTTTTTCATTTTCAAAGTCCAAATCGTCGATCCAACCGTTCAACATGATCATCTAAATAAAATGTACTTGCAGATCAAATTTTATATTTTTTTGAATTTTTTTACTATTTATTAAGATGGGTACAAAATTCAATGGTCTAAGTATGGCTGTTTTTTTGTAAAGTACTTAATAAATAGTAAAAAAATTCAAAAAATGTAAAATTTGATCTGCAAGTACATTTTATTGTGGAGATCATGTTGAACGGTTGGATCGACGATTTGGACTTTGAAAATGAAAAAAATGGATGTGGTAACAAGAGATGTCACCAAAAAGAGGTGTCATCCGATCCCTCCTCATATATATATATATATATATATATATATATATATATATATATATATATATATATATATATATATAAACAAGTATGCAGTAATATGCGTTAATATGCGGTAATATACAGTATGCAGTATGTGGTATTATGCAAAAATATGCAGTCGAATATGCTGTAAAAATATACGACAGAATACGCGATAAAAATATGCGACCAAATATGCGGCCGCATATGCAGAACCGCATGTTATACCATATATTGATTTTCTATGCGGTTGCCAACCGCATACGCATATACAGCCGCATGAACCGCATTTTATTTTACTGATAATTAGTATAAAGTCACAACACTATGAAATAATATCAAAATCATAAAGGATCACATTGGTGGTGAAACAACCATGAGACAACTAAAACAAAACAGTAGTAACAAAAGGTGGATGAGAGTCATAGTACAAAACATAATAGGCTAAACATATAGTAAGATCAATTGTTGCCGTCATCAACAAAACTACATTAATTATGTGAAAACTTCACAAAAACAAACAAATGAGGCTTTCAAATCATAATCAAAGCAATAACGTCATTGCGGGCTACCAGGGACATAATACATGGCGTGGTGCTTTAGCTCTCAAATAAGCAATTGCAATAGTTCAATTAATAGTTCAATCAAGTCCCTTAAAACTATAATATTTATAAAAAACCAAGTATCATTATGATGAAATAAGACATTTGTAACAATTAGAACTGTGGTACCAAAGTTGGCCAGTCAGAATAGACACACTTAAATAATGAGAGGTGAAAAATGTCTTAGCAGTTTGAATAAATGAAATAAAAATAAAGTAAACAAAGTACTTTACCTGAGAGTAATTTACTGCATAAGGCCTTATTCCTGTGGGGATTCATATTGTAATACCGTCATCCTCACTACTTGCAATCACTGTTGCACTAGGATGTGACACTATACATGTCTTAGAATTCTCATGTTCTGCCATCAGCAACTCGGCATTACTTTTTCTCCAAATAAAGAGCTGCCCACAGTCTGACCCACTAGCAACATACTCGCAATTTGGGACAAAGAAACTCAGTCCCGTCACACTTAGACTATTGCGGCGCCCTGTAATCTTGTTCCTGAAAAAGGTAGATGCTTTCATTACAATACAATGTTAATAACTCCCCGTGGTGGGAGAACGCTAGGCCACTTATTTCAATGTCGTGTTCGCTGAGAAGATGAGCAGGGCAGAATAACTTGACTGCATGGTCTCCGATGAACCATCCCATTTATATTAGTGAGTGACAAATGTTCATTGCCAATTTAAAAAATTCGGTATTGAAAAAAGCTTCATTATCAATAAAATTGAGTAAACGAAGGTACATTCAGATATCGTACATGCGCGCATATCGTCAGCACCACCCACCAAAAATTGATTTGGCTCTGTTGGATTGGTTGTGATTGCACGTACGGGGGTTAATTTTCCGTTGTCGTTCTTGCATGTCAACAATTTTGTTGCCATCTTTGATCTCAAGTCAAACTTTGTAGAAAACATGAAGTACAAATTATCTTAATTAATCTTAAATTTAAATGTCTTATATAAAAAAAATATTAAAGTTGTCTCTTCAACTATTAACTCACTAGTTTGTGCTCGATTTTCATGTCTTAATTTTAACAACAGATAAAAACTTGGATCTTTTGAACTTAATTAGGAATTTCTACTTGATTTGAATGCAACCCATTAAGGTTACTACTCGATTTCTAATTGATAAGAACTTTCTGTGTCTCAATTTGTAAATTAAGTACACTATGAAATCATAGAATACATGACTAACTGAAGGGACAAAAATTTCAGTGAACCATAAGTTTGGGGTTATTATGACTAACCGATAGGAATTGGTGTGTACATCGAAAAAATAAGAGGATTGGGCGTCAAAGACATGCATGTCTTCAATCAAGCAATGCTTATCACAAATGCAACAACTGTTCAGGTCAACTATGTCAACAAAGACGCAAGACTAATTACAGATGCTGCAACGGGTAATGGAAACAAACCCGATAACTGTTACATCCCACCCTGACAGTGTAACATGGAAATGAGATCAAAATGAAAAATTATCGGTCAGATCAGCTTATTAGAATATCAGAAGCGGGCCACTAATGTAATATATCATACTATCCATTGCAATGGAAACCGGGTTCAGTTCATTCTCGGGTAATATGCAGTTATCTGTAGTTTAAATGCGGTTAAATTATGAGGCTGAATATGCAAAAAAATATGCGGCCGAATATGCGGTCAAATATGCGGCCGCATATGCGGAACCGCATATTAGATCGCATATTAATTTTTCATGTGGTTGCCAACCGCATACGCATATGCGGCCGCATGAATCGCATTTTATTACACTGGTCATTAGTATAAGGTCACAACAATATGAAATGATACCAAAATCATAATGGATCACATTGGCTGTGGAGCAACCATGAGACAACTAAAACAGTAAAACAGTAGTAACAAAAGGTTGATCAGAGTCATAGTATAAAACATAATAGGCTAAACATATAGTTAGACCACCTGTTGCCGTTATCAACAAAAACTACATTCATTATGTGAAAATTTCGCAAAAACAAACAAAGGAAGCCTTCTAATCATAATCAAAGCAATAACGCCATTGCGGGCTACCAGCGAGATAATACATGGCGTGGTGTTTTAGCTGTCAAATAAGCAATTGCAATAGTTCAATCAATAGTTCAATCAAGTCTTTTAAAACTATAATATGCAGAAAAACCAAGTATCATTCTGATTGAATAAGACATTTGTAACAATTAGAATTGTGGTACCATAGTTGGCCAGTCAGAATATGCACACTTAAATAATGAGAGGTGAAAAATATCTTAGCAGTTTGAATAAATGAAATAAAAATAAAGTAAACAAAGTACTTTACCTGAGAGTAATTTACTGCACAAGGCCTTTCCTCAGTGGGGATCCATATCGTAATACTATCATCATCACTACTTGTAATCACTGTTGCACTAGGATGTGACACTATACATGTCTCAGAATTTCCATGTTCTGCCACCAGCAACTCAGCATTACTTTTTCTCTAAATAAAGAGCCGCCCACAGTCTGACCCACTAGCAACATATTCGCAATTTAGAACAAAGAAACTCAGCCCCGTCACACTTTGACTATTGCGGCGCCTTTTAAAAACCCTAGGTTCGTTGTAGTCTTGTCCCTGAAAAAAGTAGATATTTTCATCACAATACAATGTTCATAACTCCCCGTGGTAAGATAACGCTTGGCCACTTATTTCAATATCGTGTTCGCTGAGAAGATGAGCAGGGCAGAATAACTTGACTGCATGGCCAATATCTAATGAACCATTCTCGATCATTGTAATGGAAACCGGGTTCAGTTCATTCTCGATCACATCATACTATCATTCTTTAGTTATCAAATAAGAAATAAATTTATATACAATGTTGTCTCCATCCTGTCTTCGTTTTTCTAATATTATAATAACAATATTTTAAAACTGATTTGTCAAAATAAAATCGTTAGATATGATATATATTATTTAATCTATATGTACCGAAAAAATTATAACGATAAGTTAAACAAATTGAGCGTCCAGAAATATATATTTTGAAATGTTATAATATTTTATACCATAGTCAATAATATGCCATAATTTTATGTAAGTGCATTGAGTCATTTTTTCACAACTTTGAAAAATATTACTTGAAAATTTTGACTTTGCAAAACATCCCATAACAATTTGGCCGTGTCAGCATGATCAGAGCATATATATATAAATCAAGCTATATATGTTTTCTAAAATTAATTAACATGAATAAATATCTTTCTTTTCAATCGACAATCAGACACTGCAAGTGAGACGAATTAATCCGTGAAACAGATAGAGAGATGGAGCGGCGCCCAAAGGTTTTCTTAGTCATAGCTCTGGTCACCTCTGTTCTCTTGCTCATGATTTCAACCATAGCAGTGCAGCCTCACTCTTTTGTCCCTGGTCACGGAGTGTCCAAAGTCAAGGGAGGACCTTCCGGTAGTGGCCCTAGCTCATGCTCTCATTCTAATGGAAGGATAGTTTGTCCAAAACCACATCAGAGTAACCCGAGTTTCGGTTGACTTGGCCGAGAGTTGGACCGAAATCTGTCGGGAGCCATATGCTAACTAATTACCGATTCTTAAACCTCCTTATTTCTAGCCTTATGTTAGGCATAAATATGAGAAAATCGATTGTTTTGAATTTTATTTTCTAAGTTTTATTTCTTAAACAATTTGTATACTGGAATTTCCTCATTGAGAAAAGTAATTTTTTTTAAAATAGTGACTATTAGTCACCTATTTCATTAGAAACAAAATAGTTCATACAGTAGGACATACAATCATTAGCAATGTTTTAAATTGCGGTTTCTATTCGTGTGCGGAAGGCCACCACATATCGCATATACGGTATGCGGCCGCATATGCAAATTTTTATGCGGACTTATATATGTCGGTTTCAAAATGAGAATTAATATATATATATATAAATAAGTATGCGGTAATATGCAGTCATATGCGGTATGCGGTAATATACAGATGCGGTAAAAATATGCGGCCGAATATGCAGTCAAATATGCAGCCGCATATGAGGAACCGCATATTAGATCGCATATTGATTTTTCATGCGGTTGCCAACCGCATATGTATATGCGACCGCATGAACCGCATTTTATTACACTGATCATTAGTATAAGGTCACAACACTATGAAATGATATCAAAATTATAAAGGAGCACATTAGCTGTGAAGCAACTATGAGACAACTAAAACAGTAAAACAGTAGTAACAAAATGTTGATCAGAGTCATAGTACAAAACATAATAGCCTAAACATATAGTAAGACCAATTGTTGCCGTCATCAACAAAACTACATTCATTATGTGAAAACTTCGCAAAAACAAACAAATGAGGCCTTTTAATCATAATCAAAGCAATAACGCCATTGTGGCTACCAGTGACATATTACATGGCGTGGTGCTTTAGCTGTCAAATAAGCAATTGCAATAGTTCAATCAAGTCTCTTAAAACTATAATATGCAGAAAAAACCAAGTATCATTCTGATGGAATAAGGCATTGGTAACAATTATAACTGTGGTACCAAAGTTGGCCAGTCAGAATAGGCACACTTAAATAATGAGAGGTGAAAAATGTCTTAGCAGTTTGAATAAATGAAATAAAATAAAGTAAACAAAGTACTTTACCTGAGAGTAATTTATTGCATAAGGCCTTTCTCCAGTGGGGATCCATATCGTAATACCATCATCCTCACTACTCGTAATCATTGTTGCACTAGGATGTGACACTATACATGTCTCAGAATCCCCATGTTATGCCATCAGCAACTCGACATTACTTTTTCTCTAAATAAAGAGCCGCCCATAGTCTGACCCACTAGCAACATACTAGCAATTTGGGATAAAGAAACTCAGCCCCGTCACACTTTGACTATTGCAGCACCTTTTAAAAACCCTAGGTTTGCTGTAGTCTTGTCCCTGAAAAAGGTAGATGCTTCATCACAATACAATGTTAATAACTCCCCGTGGTGAGAGAACGCTAGGCCACTTATTTCAATGTCGTGTTCACCGAGAAGATGAGCTGGGCAGAATAACTTGACTGCATGGCCAATATTCGATGAACCATCCCATTTATATCTGTGAGTGACAAATGTTCATTGCCAATGTAAAAAATTCGGTATTGGAAAAAGCTCTATTGTCAACAAAAATTGAGTAAACGAAGGTACCTTCGGATATCATACATGTGCGCATATTCGTCAGCACCACCCACCACAAATTGATTTGGCTCTGTTGGATTGGTTGTGATTGCACGTAGAGGGAATAATTTTCCATTGTCGTTCTTGCATGTCAACAATTTTATTGCCACATTTGATCTCCAGTCAAACTTTGTAGAAAACATCAAGTACAAATGGTCTAAATTAATCTTAAATTTAAATGTCTTATATAAAAAAAATCTTAAACTAGTCTCTTCAACTGTTAACTCACTAGTTCGTGCTCGATTTTCATGTCTTAGTTTTAACAACAGATAAAAACTCAGATCTTTTGACCTTAATTACGAATTTCTACTACTTGATTTCTAATTGATAGGAACTTTCTGTGTCTCAATTTGTAAATTAAGTACACTATGAAATCGTAGAATACATGACTAACTGAAGGGACAGAAATTTCAGTGAACCATAAGTTTGGGGTTATGATGACTAACCGATGGGAATTGGTGTGTACACCGAAAAAATTAGGAGGATTGGGCGTCAAAGACATGCATGTCTTCAATCAAGCAATGCTTATCACAAATGCAACAACTGTTCAGGTCTACTATGTCACCAGAGGCGCAAGACCAATTACATATGCTGCAACGGGTAATGAAAACAAACCCGATAACTATTACATCCGACCCTGACAGTGTAACATGGAAATGGGATCAAAATAGAAAATTCTCAGTCAGATCAGCTTATTGGAATATCAAAAACGGGCCACTAATCTAATATATCATACTATCCATTGCAATGGAAATCGGGTTCAGTTCATATCATTCTTTAGTATCAAATAAGAAATAAATTTATATACAATGTTGTGTCCATCCTATCTTCGTTTTTCTAATATTATAATAACAAATATTTTAAAACTGATTTGTCAAAAATCGTTAGATGTGATATATATTATTTAATCTATATGTACCGAAAAAATTATAACGATAAGTTAAACAAATTGAGCGTCCAGAAATATATAATTTGAATGTTATAATATTTTATACCATAGTCAATAATATGCCAGAATTTTTTGTAAGTGCATTGCGTCCTTTTTCCACAAGTTTGAAAAATATTACTTGAAGACTTTGACTTTAAAAAACATCCCATAGTAATTTGGCACCATGATCAGAGCCTATATATATAAATCAAGCTATATATGTCTTCTCAAATTAATTAACATGAATAAATATCTTTCTTTCCAATCCACAATCAGACACTGCAAGTGAGACGAATTAATCCGTGAAACCGATAGAGAGATGGAGCAGCGCTCAAAGGTTTTCTTAGTCAGAGATCTGGTCGCCTCTGTTCTCTTGCTCATGATTTCAACCATAGCAGTGCAGCCTCACTCTTTTGTCCCTAGTCACGGAGTGTCCAAAGTCAAGGGAGGACCATCCGGTAGTGGCCCTAGCTCATGCTCTCATTCTAATGGCGGGATAGTTTGTCCAGAACCTCATCAGAGTAACCCGAGTCTGGGTTGACTTGGCCGAGAGTTGGACCGGAATCTGTCTGGAGCCATATGCTAACTAATTACCGATTCTTAAACCTCCTTATTTCTAGCCATTTGTTAGGCATAAATGTGAGAAAATCGATTGTTTTGAATTTTATTTTCTAAGTTTTCTTTCTTAAACAATTTGTATATTTCTCTTTGAGAAAAACAATTTTTTTTTATATTAGTGACTATTAGTCAACTATTTCATTAGAACAAAATAGTTCATACAGTAGGACCTACAATCATTAGCAATGTTTTAAAATGCGATTTCTATGCGGTATGCGGAAGGCCACCGCATACCGCATATACGGTATGCCGCCGCATATGTGGATTTTTATGCGGACTTATATATGCGGGTTTTAAAATGAGAATTAATATATATATATAAACAAGTATGCAGTAATATGCGGTAATATGCGATATGCGGTAATATGTGGTAATATGCAATCGAATATTCGGTAAAAATATGCAGCCGAATATGCAGAAAAAATATGCGGCGGAATATGCGGTCGAATATGCGGTCGCATATGCGAAACCGCATATTGATTTTCCATGCGGTTGCCAACCGCATACGCATATGCGGCCGCATGAACCACATTTTATTACATTAATCATTAGTATAAAGTCACAACACTACGAAATGATATCAAAATCATAAATGAGCACATTAGCTGTGAAGCAACCATGAGACAACTAAAATAGTAAAACAGTAGTAACAAAAGGTTGATCATAATCTAAACACTCATCCATAACCCCTCATCTGTTATAGGATGTATGACAAAGAAAGGTCTAATATCCCTTTGTGTGTCAATAAACATTTATCATTTATATATTAATTAAAAAAAATGAATTAAAATTTTAAAAAAAAATAAAAAAACCTGCAGTGGCCAAAAAATTGCTCGAAATTACCTTTCTCTTTTTCGGGAGTAAGAATGAATTGTGAGTGGGCAGGAGAGAAAAAATTGTCTTATATAGGGTTTTTTTTATAGCAGACCGCTCCAACGTGAGGCGGTTAGGGGGTTTTAAAAAAAAATTCATCCTGGAAAGCATATTTGCTATTTTTTTATGGTATTAATAAAAGTTTCGACTAATATAGAGGCAATTAGCTACTCACCAATTTACCGTCGCCGGCATTCACCATCTCAGTCTTTCTCATTCTATCCTTTTTTTAAGCCTCTAAAAATTAAAAAAATCTGTAATAAATTATATTGCAGTTAGGATCAATATAAATAACTAATAAATAATTATGTTTCAAGGAAAAAAAAAAATGTGGTTAGTGATATGTATTTCTCAGGCACATATGTTCATGAAAAGTTGAAAACATCGATGAGGATATTTTTTTATATATATATCTTCTACCGGTGGTATCCAATAAAAGAGCAGTATTGATCTAAAATGGATTCAACATTATTTGTTTGGTTGTACATGCAATATCCAATCAAGCAAGTGGGACCAAAGTATTTTGTTTATTTGTTTGTGTTTTTTAAAGAACTTATTCGATTTTCCTCGCGCCTCGTTGGAGGTGCCGTGCACTCTTCTCGCAGGAAGCTGCGACGCGTGGAATTGGAAGTGTTCATGCCACGTCAACGTCAGCGTTAAATTTGTATTAAAATATTTAGCGAGTTCTCGAAATTATAGTTAGCGTTGGATTTGTATAAAAATATTGAGCGAGTTCTCCATATGAAATTATAATTAATGGTGTAAATGAGGAAGTTTGAAAAAATTTCCATTGTTAAAATCAGTGTTCTAAATAGCGCGCTATAGCGTTTTTGGATCCCAAACGCTACGCTATGACATCAAAATGCGCTATTTGCGCTACGGCCGCTATAGCGACCGCTACAGCGCTATAGCGGTCCGCTATTCGCGCTATTTGCTCTATACAATATGAGTTTTTTTTTTTAAAGCAATTTATATGGGTTTTAAATAAAGATAAAAAAAATCTCAAACCGAAATTGAATTTGTTGCTACTTGCTACAGATAAATCAATTTGAAATTGGGAATAGAAATTGAAATTTGAATAGAAAAAAAGTCCAAATCGAAAATAAAATTTGAATAGAAAAAAAAAAAATATGTCATGAATCATGATGCTTAAGATATTTTTAATAGGAAAAATCGATAGTTTATGATATTACTATGGATATTTTGAACCGCAATTTGAACTTTGTACTGGTTCAATATGAATATTATAATTTCTTAATTACTTTGGTGTTATTTATTGTTCTATGAGACTTTAGATAATGTTGATATTTAGTACAAATATTGAATATACGAAATGTAAAAAAAAAAAACGCTATTTGGAATAGCTTCCGCTATAGCGACGCTATTCGCTATAGCTTTTTTTTTAGCCTTCCCACTACGACGCTATAAACGCTATTTAGAACCTTGGTTAAAATGACTAATGAAGTGTCATTTTTATAATTACAGAACGAAGATGTTCTTATTTATAAATTTGTTTATTTTCAATTTTAATTATTCTTGTTTATTTTTTTGAAATTTGTTTATTCATGTCATGTCGATCAATAAAACACTTTAGAGCATCTCCAACCCAGCAATCCGTAAAAAAATAAAAACAGCTGTAAAGTACTATTTAAAAATTAAGTTCCTTTTAATTTCTTAACTCCTCCATCTCAGAAATTGGGTCAGAACCAATAAGAAAGATAACAAATGAGTCAGAGCCAATAGGAAAGAGAGATAGTATTAGCATGTCCAAAAGAAATCGTTTGCTTTATAAGCAAATTTGTTTTTTTAGCAATTGGCCTACAACCCAACAATTATATTAGCAATTGACACATCATATTAACAATTTAAAAACAATTACCATTGTAGATGCTCTTAGAATGAATTCCACGAGTCTATTTAATTGGATGTCATATTGGAGAATTATATTAAAATAATAGAGTAAGTCAGACCTAACTTCTCAAACTCGGGAGCAGCTTGGGTCCGATGTCCATCGGACTCAAAGTGGGTTCGATGGGCTCTCTCACCGTCCGATCTGCTTTAAGATGCACGCCAGAACTTTCGCGTCTGCTTTAATTTACATGCGCATGTATCTTAAAGTAGATCGGACGGTAAGAGAGCCCATCGAACCCACTTTGGGTCCGATGGGCATCGGACCCAAGTTGCTCCCCTCAAACTCTCCCTGACAATAAACTATTAAAAATAATAAAAATAAACTTTTTAGACAACAGAGCCTGTTTAAACACGAATTATTTTTACAAAAAAAAAAGAAATTAATTTTCATTGAAATGTATTTTGTAGCACAAGCCATATTAAAACAAAAATTATTCATTATTTATCTTTGCTAAAAAAAAAACTTTATTTTTTTATGATATTTAGAGGAGTTTTAATATGTGAAACTGGTTTTAAAAATTGGCGGTCTGTTTGGACGAATTGACATGTTTTGAAATTCATGGGGGGATTGGATGGATTTTTGAGGGAGTTATGACATGATTTTGAAATGGAGCTATAAAGGAAAGGGTTTGAATGCAATTTGATTGTCTAAATTGACAGAGAAATGCAGAGGACGTGATTGGAGGAGATGATAGCTGATGTTATTGTCATTTTCGGATAATTCAAATTAATTCACACTACTCTTAAAGAGCATGATAATTAGAAAGGAGCACCTAACTATTCCGGTAATCTTTCCTTATTTCTTCGTCCAGTCATTAACTACTTGAGTAACTACTAACTACACGGGGCACTTATTATTTGAAAACCGCCTAATAATTGAAAGATTTTACAACTGGCCCGTGCAAGTATTCATATATAATACATCAAGTATTCATACCTAAGATATCAAGTATTTCAAAAAAAAAATTGACACATCACTCACTCATCTTTTGCACTTTTTTAAAGGTTATTTTTTTTTCTCTGTTCAATTTAATCAATATTTCTGACGATCTGTGACGAATTTTGCAAATCTAAACCACGAATGTTTTCTACACAATTTTCTCTTTCAAATGAGATCCATGATTACATAATTTCTAGTTGTTCGTTGCACAAGTATTCATACCTCGTCATGCAAGTATTCATACCTCATCAGGCAAGTGTAAATAGTTCATGTATCAAGAGTATTACAAGCATATGTGCATATCTCGATTAATTTTACAAGAGCAGCCGAATAATATTGAACATTGATTTATTGCTTTCTTGTTCAATTTTATTTTTTAGAAATAAAAAGTAGTTGCCACATGTTTCACTATCGAAACAAAAATAATCTATCAAATTTTACGGATCATGTAATTGAAATGTTACAAAAAAAACAAAAACAATATTTAAAAGAAACAAAACATACTTCATTGAAGTATTCATACATATATGCTGAAGTATTCATCAATAAGATATCAAGTATTTATACATATCTGACCCGTCAGAGGTGTGCTTGATTGTGATGGAGTGATGGAGGATCTCCAGTAGAACGTCTGCTGGAGCGGGAGTAGCAGGCAGAGATGGAAAAGCAGAGGCGGAGGCGGAGGTGGGAGAGGAAGGGAGCTTATCGTATTTACCATTTTTCGAAGTGGGAGAGGGTGGGAGGTGGGAGAGGGAGGGAGCTTATCGATGGAAAAGCGGAGGCGGAGGCGGAGGTGGGAGAGGGAGGGAAGCTTATCGATGGAAAAGTGGAGGCGGAGGTGGGAGGCAGAGGTGGGAGAGGGAGGGAGAGAGAGGAAAGAATTAAATGAAAATAAAATCGGCTAATTAATTTGTAGGGACCACTAGGTAGTTAGAATTGATAATTATAGCTAGAAAAGAAAGTTGGAAGAAGAAATAATGGAAGGTTAAATGGGGAAGATATAATTACCTTAATTAAAATTAATCAACTTTTTTTTTTGTATTCATTAAGTCATTTATTTTTGGGGAAAATTTCTAGTGTGCCCATGTAAACTTTGAAAATAGTCAATTTTCAGATCAAAACAACATAATATAAAATAAAGAGTTAAATAGATAAAAATGATATAAGAAATAATGTAAAGTTTTTATGGGTATATTAGATATTATGATGTTTTGATGGAAAAATTGGTTATTTGAAAAGTTTATATGGGTACACTAGAATTTTCTCTTTTTTTATAATCATTAATTCATTAATTCATTACAATAAATGAATGTTTAGAGACTAAATGCAAGTTCAATAATTAACACATGTGCCCCAGAATGGAATCCTTCAACATGTAAACTACTAATTATGCACTAACATGCAATACATGTTAAATAAGAACTACTGATAAGAATAATATAACTAAAATAATTTTTTGATTTTACTTGTCATGTGGATCATGTCACTGTACATTATAAACTTGCTCAATCAATATTTTATCTTAAACAAGTTTTTCATTTAACTTGTCATGTGGGTCTTGAAACTGTACTATATAAACTTGCTCAATCAATAATTTATTTTAAATAAGATTTAATTACGCAATCTCACCATTGTGAATGTCTTAATCACCTAAGTTAACAATATTCATAAAAAAGATTTTTTTTTGTTAGTAGTCATCTATGTAATATGATATAATAAAGGGTTTTAGAATTGTTTAATTCCTCATCAAAGCTAAAAGACATTTAATATTTTTCCATTTTCATCATTTAATTAGAATATTATTAACTATAATTTGCTTATTTATCATTATCCAAGATTAAGATTACTATTTTACCCTCATTCTCTAACTAGTATAAAAAAAAAAATATCTTACGTTTCGTTTTCAACAGCCTCCAATCTTCCATATTAATTTTTCATATTTGTTTAATTTTTTAATTGAAGGACTGAGTATAATGATTAGTTTAATTTTTTTACTGATTACAACAATGAGGGTCAAATTCCAATTTTGATCATTAGTAGATAACAAATGATGAATTAAGTAGATTTTAATTGACAATATTTTGATAAATGAAAAGAAAAGAAATTGTTTCAGAAGTTGTAATCAGCTCCGAGGAATTCACCCAAACCTAAGAGTGAGTCTATACTATGCATAGCACGGATTAGTCCGTACTACAGAGCTATATTTTCATTTGAAAATTCTAATGGTCGATCCGAACCGTTCAACGTATTTACACATGAATATGTACTTGCAGACAAAATTTTATATTTTTTTGAATTTTTTTACTATATTTTAAGATAGATAGAAAATTACTTGATCTAAAAATTCTGGACCATCCAAAAACAGTGATTTTCTACCTATCTAAAAAATAGTATAAAATTTTAAAAATAAAAAAAATTAGCCCACAAGTATATTTTCATATGAAAATTATGTTGAACAGTTCAAATCGACCGTTAAAATTTTAAAAACAAAAATATTAATCCGTAGTACGGACCAATCCGTACTATGCATAGTACCATAGACTCACACCAAAACTAATAAATAAACCTCCAAAATCCTAAATGGAACAAAAAACACATCTCAAGTAACACTTGAGAGTAGATCCGATGGGCATCGGACCTACTCTGGTTTGATGAGTTTAATCACCATCGATTTGCTTTAAGATTCGTGAGGAACGCTTTAATATTCGTGCGTGTTTGTTTCAATATTCGTGCACACAAATCTTAAATTAGATCGGACGGTTATCGTGCTCGTTGAACCTAAAAGTAGGTCCGATGCCCATCGGACCTACTCCGTTGTCCACAAGTAATATTCCCAATGACTATTTTATACGAAAAGCACACACTGACGCGACAGCCGACAGCACCCATCTTCTTCCTCCTTTTAATTACACGAAAGAAACACACTTCACGCTGCCCCCAATCAATCTCTCTCTTCCAAATTCCAATCATCAACTATTCAACCTCATCCGGATAATCGGGAAAGTAATCCAATCTGAAGACTCAATCTTTGTTGCAAACCAATCTCATTCTCTTCCGATTCAAGCTTTCTTTCGCCCAAAACCAAAACACAAGTTACAACCATTAAATTTGGAAAATCGCGCAATAATCGCGGATCAAATCGTGGGGAGCTGATAGAACAATGGACTATTGTTTGCTATGGTAGAAGCTCCTAATTTTAAGTAAGGTAAAAGAGAAGCATTCGGATGACCTGTCCGAATTCCCTTGTTTTATCCAAATTAGTACTTACTTTATTTACAAGTATATACTCAAGTTTACTTTTTTCCTGTTCTTTTTTTTATTTTTAATTCTCTCTTACTCAAGTGTCATTTTCTGAGGTCAATCACAGTTTTTTTGTATATTCTTTCTCCTGAAGAGAAAGTTGGTCTTTTTTAATTAACTAGAATATAGTAATATACTCCGATTCTTTGCGTTATCCACCTATTAAACTGAATTTTGTTTATTTCAGGTTTATTTCTTCCAATTGAGGTGAGAACCAACCTGTTTACACGAGATGAGGTCTTTACCTCGAGCTATTCGCCAAACCCGGTGTTTCTCTCATATTTACAGAGAAATTTCTTCAAATGAATTAGTGGGAAACCAGAGAGTTCCAATTAGGAGGGATTTGTCGAGTTATTTTGTGGAGAAGTACTTACATTCTAAAAAGATTGCTGGGAATTCAAAACCAAGCTCGGTCTTTCCTAGGTCTTTCTCTTCCACTGTCAGCGCAGACTCAGATATAGGTTTCTATTTTACATTTTTTTATGGAATTTCTAGTTGTTAGCAACTGCTATTGCATGCAATTGGTTTGTACCTATGTTGCATGGATACGGATACGGGTATCGTATCAGATACGATAAGCGATACAGCAATTTTCAATGCCATATGGGTATGGGTATCGATATGGCGATACGATACGGGACCATATATGAAATATCGGGGTAAAATAGGTTTCTATTTTACATTTTTTATGGAATTTCTAGTTGTTAGCAACTGCTATTGCATGCAATTGGTTTGTACCTATGTTGCATGGATACTGATACGGGTATCGTATCAGATACGATAAGCGATACAGCAATTTTCAATGCCATATGGGTATGGGTATCGATATGGCGATACGATACGTATCAGATACGATACGGGACCATATATGAAATATCGGGGTAAAATAGGTTTGTACTGGGTGATAAAAAAGCTTAACCTGTAAAGAAAAGGAAAATTGCAATTATTGAAGTAGTACATTAGTAGATTGCATGTGGTTACTTCCTCTTATATAAATTTACAACATGACGGGTTCCATATTTCTTGGAGCCTTGCTTCATGCAATTGATTTGGTCTTTAATCCAAGAGGATCTTTCTATGATTTTAGCTACTTCTGGTGGTGAGAAAGCAGGCCCACTAGTGGAGTATGAGAGGAGAATTGCATCAGGAGAACTTATTGAAGGTGATCACTTCCAGGTGAAATATATTTTAGTTGGGGTAGTTTGGAAATTATCAATTTGTGTTCTATTCCCATTACCGTGCTTGCATGATAAGTAATGCCCTTTTCCTTGCATGCTTCTTCTTTTGTTATGTTTTTTTTTTTTTTGTGTGCAAGGATAATTCGCTTATACCCTACAAAAATTAGAAGTTGAAAAGTTAGCACTGTCCATAAGAAATGTATCACCCCGTGCAGTTGACTAATACCTTTTTTGTGTTTTCCATGTTTATATTAATTTTACTTTGGTGAACTTGATGTTAGTTATTTTCCTTTTAGTCTTAATTGGATTATTTATGTATGAATTTCAGGTTGATACAATCCATCTACTGCAAAGGCTCTATGATGAACTTACAGAAAAGGAGGATGAGTGCCAATTGGATCGTTACAGTTCTTCTAAGAAAGCAGGGAGGTAAGGTTTGACAATCTTAAGTTCGTAACCTTTCTATACCTCAGCTTAGTGAAAAAAAAAAAAAAATTGAAGTCTGCTTGTTTTAAATTCATATTAAATATGAGTTCATATTTATTTGAAGCTTAATTTAACTGGTACTAGTACAAGCACATTGGTATAATGATGTCATGCTCTCAAATTGAATCATTTTTTTATCTGTAAACAGGAGTAGGTGGTTGTGGTCCAGGATCATACCTCAATCAACTTATGCACCAGTAAAAGGTTTGTACCTATATGGAGGTGTCGGAACGGGAAAGACCATGCTCATGGACTTGTTTTATGGGCAACTGTAAGAACACTTGTTGTCAGCACACTGCATATTTAGTCAATTTCAAAATTATACAAACTTCTTGTTTTATTGATTTCTATTCTTTTACTATTTCTATTTTGATACAGGCCATCAAATTGGAGGAAGAAAAGAATACATTTTCATGATTTTATGTTGCATGTTCATAGCCGTCTGCAGGTATGAATTTACTGCTTGGTAAGTTATATACAAGTTTGATTGAGTTATAGATAATACTAAATATAGTATGTGTGTAAGTTGGTCATTTGCTTATTAAACATTTTCTGTAAGCTTCTGAAAGGTAGGTGTTAATTGTAAAAAAATGAAAATATGTTGCTAGTAAATTGACCAACTCTTTTTTTTGTAATTGTAGATGCATAAAGGTGTAACTGATCCCCTTGAGGTGGTGGCAGCTGAGATATCTGATGACGCCATTATTTTATGTCTTGATGAATTTATGGTATTTTAATTAAGTGAAATCTTATGTTATATTGGTTGTTTTTCACCTCCTCACCTTTGTGCCGAACTAATTGCATACTAACATTATAATAGGTGTCGGATGTAGCCGATGCGTTGATACTAAATAGGCTATTTAGGCATCTCTTCAGCACGGGTGTTGTATGTTTGTATTTTGTTATAATTTCCACTTTTGTCCTCTTTTAGTTTTAACTGCAATTTTTTTATTATGTTATTTATCATATTTATTGTTTTTAATACTTAACAATAGATCCTTGTTTCGACATCAAACCGAGCTCCAGATAACCTGTATGAGGGCGGCTTACAAAGGGACCTTTTTCTTCCTTTTATTGAAACCTTAAAGGTATAATTTAAGATCTTACAGTATGCAATTTACCCTATTTTGTTATTTATGCTTTTTTTTTTTAAATTGAAATACAGGAAAGATGTATGGTTCATGAAATCGGTTCATCAACTGACTACCGAAAGATGGGCTCAGTAAGCTTAATTTCTTATTCTTTCCATACTTCCGATATATATATTTTCATTTGGAGCCTAAAAACTGAATTATTATTCAAGATAAAGATACTTTAATGTAGCAAATGCAATATGTATTGCTTTGTTTTTATTTTTGAAAATTTTATGATATATTTCTGTTATTTGAACAAATGGAAGGAACAGAGATGAATCTGACAAAAAAATATTTCCATCTTGAACAAATAAGCTCAACATTAAATTGCATGGCAGAACTTCAACAAAATTGAGTGATTTGCAGGAGGATCTAAAAATTTCCCATAAAGTTTCTTAGTTGAAACTATTGCAGACGTTTCGTGGTTTGGGTTGATTTTTATTATGAATTATTTACTCATTTTTCTTGTGGGTGTGTGTGTGTGGGTGGGGGGGGGGGGGGGGGGGGGGGGGGGGGGGCGCAGTCTTGTGTGTACATTTGACCAAATGTGGAGGAATTTATATAGTAGTTTTACATCTTGAAGGTGGACACATGGAACTGTTCAGGAAAATGATTGATATTAGTTTATCTTATGCAGGCCGAGCAAGGTTATTATTATGTCGGAAGCAAATACAATCAACTGTTAAAACAGAAGTTTCAAGAATTAGTTGGAGATGAGAAGCCAAGGCCTCAAGTTGTAGAAGTTATAATGGGTCGCAAATTGGAGGTAAAGTATAGTATTAGTACCTGACTGGTAAGATACAAAGAGGTTTTTGAAGTCGTAAATTGGAATAAAGATTTAGGTTTTAGTACTGTCAATGCAACTGTAGATGTCAGGTTTTGTACCAGACTTGCTCTTATTCCAGTAAACCTGGCAAGTTATAAATTTTAGGACCTTTATAACAAAATTAATAACCAAGAAAACAGAAGTAAAGCTGAAATTCTTCTTATTGTGTGTACCCTACCAGTAGATAACATGGTGTTGACTGGCCTAACAAATTTTAAATTAGGTACCGCTCGGGGCAAATGGTTGTGCATATTTTCCATTTGAGGAACTATGTGACAGGCCTTTAGGTGCAGCTGACTACTTCGGATTATTCAGTAAGGATCGTTTCTTATGATTGATGTCAATCTCATGTTCACCACTCTAAACATTAACACATATCAGATGCTACTCTTAAAAAAAATTGACGAATTTTTTTTGCAAAAATATATGATATTGTGTTTTTATTTTCACATGGTGATGCCCAGACTCCCCCTATCTATGCCTATTCTCTGTAGACAACGTCCTTAGAAAGCAAGGGCATTATGAGTAGTTTGCCAACAAAATGTATGAGGGTTTTGGTTCAAATTATACATGTTTTATGATATTGTGATTATTATCTGAGGTTACTTGTTTTGTGGCCGTGGGACACATGAAAATTTGCTCCTTGTATGGAATATGTTGTGAGCAGGCGGTGCTTTTTGAGTTAAAAGCTAATCATAGTACTTCTAAATTTGTTCAGAAAAGTTCCATACACTAGCGCTTGAAGGTGTGCCAAAGTTTGGGCAAAGTAACAGGACAGCTGCTTATCGGTTTGTCACTTTAGTTGACGTATGCCTTTATTTTTAATGTTAATCTTCTATTCGAAGCAAATATATTAATTGTTTGTTACTTGGTGTGTTTGCTAAATTAATTTCATAAAGCTGCAAAAATTAAACAGCACATACAAAAAATGGAAAATTGTGAAACCCAGATAGTGCTTCTTCTAGTACGTTTTCATATTTGCAGAAATGCTTCTCTATTAAACTGGTACATATGTCGTATTTAACAATGAATATACAAATATTCTTTTGTACAACTCCTTAAATCACATTAGGAAGTTTTGATGGCTTGAACTGTGTGCAAAAAGGTGCACATGCAGTAGTGCTATTTACTGCAGGTGTAGTTTGCACCAAACGTAAATTATTATAAAATACAGAGAGGACCTTTCGGTTGGAGATAAAGTCATTATTTCTTTTCCTTCCTCAAAATGAAAGAAATATATTTGATAGGTGATGTATGAGAACAAGGGGCGATTGCTATGCACGGCTGAAGCATCTCCAGTTGAATTATTCGAGAGTATTGTGACAGTTGCTGATGCAAAGAAGTTCTCTCCTAGGTCTTCATCTCGATCCAAGAGAATAGATGATCTTGAACTCTGTGTAGATAATGAACTCGGATTTGCCAAGGACCGCACCATTAGTAGGTAAGCTTGTAATTATGGACTCTGTACCAGATTTAGGTACCAGCAGGTTGTAGTATCAATACCAGTTCTGGATAATTATATGCATGTTCAGGCCAAACTGGATGCAAATGCAAAAGTTTTTGGATTAAATTGAAGCTTAACTGCAGAAATTAAGGGAAAAACAGGAAACCTTGTTGTATCTGTACCATTGTGAGGTTAATTGATGCTGTGGAGGCAAAATAGCAAGATAGAGGGTACTTATATATAATAAGAATTGGAATTACAGAGGTATAGATGGGGTTTATTTTGGTGCATTTTACTTGTTTGTTGTTATAATATGTACAGTACTGGTTGACTTGGCTCCTGATTTTACTACCGGCAAACATCTTTTTTGGGTGTTATTGGGTTCAATAGACACAATTGAGGAACATAAATTGCATCCAAACTCAAAACTGAGACGATAGCTGCAAATTTAGGGGGGTATAGTGTAGTAAAATTGTTGGCGACTGACGCTTACTAGAGACGCAGTTGCATAATTTAGTATTAAATAAAGTCTTATTTAAAGATGGTTTTTCACCGTTAAGACAAAATTAGGACCAACTTTATCTGAGGTTGAGAATTAAATTTTTTATTTAACCTTTAATAACATCTGATTTGTCTTCATTTCTCTATCAGATTGACAGAACTAAACAGCAAAGAGTATCTTGAACATTTTGAAGCCAAATTGAAGAAGACTTCTCAAGCTGTAGAGGCACAATAGCAGTAGCATGCTATTATAAAAGTACTGTACGAATGCTTGTCTAGTTACAATTCTGTGTGAAAGGGTAAAATTATACCACCTATATTTCCAATAATTGCAGGGAAGCAACTTCGTGCAAATAATCTTGAGGGATAAAGAGTATTGATTTGTACAAACCCAGAATAAACCATTGCATTATTTATTAATTTTTAATGTGTCTAATAACCATATAAGAACTCCCGAATTACAAGTCTCAGAAGACGGATCAGCCAGAATAAACTTAATTGATCCATTACATATAAATCGAAGGGATTCCAAGGGAAACAAACAAACAAACAAACAAACAAACAAAGAGGAGGCGATGAATTGCCGAATGGGCCGCGACAACTCAATTTTTAGTGGTTGTTAAGGAATGGCCCCAAACAAACTGTCTGAATTAAAATAGCGAGATCTTACTTTTTTTTTTTTTCTAAATCTTTTCTTTAAAGAAGTAGCAAACAAGGACTCAGCGCAGGCAGGACTTGCATCTTTGTAATGAAAAGGTACACCAAAAGAAAAGGCCGAAAAGCTAAAAATGTTTTCTCGTGACAAAGGACCAAAGGAGGGGTAGTTTCCTACACTATTTGGTCACGGGTCCCGACTTTTCTGCCCAGTCCCTTCCAGTACGATATTCATCCTAGATATATATATCCGAGGAACCTCAGCCTTAGGCATTTCTTTGAAGTTTGAACCGACTCATTTCATTTCAATTCAATTCTTCAGGTAGCATGCTCTTTATTCTTTAAGAAGATGAATCAGGGAAGTAGAATTAGTTTTGTAGCTGTCGTCCTTGTTGCTTTAGTGCTACAATCATTTGTGATCCGTCCCTTCAATCGCTATTGTTGCCGGTACCCGAACAAACTGTCTTGCACGAACCGATCAAGATGAAAGTCACGATTAGGGGTGTTCATTGGTTCGGTTCGGTTGAAACCGAACCGAACTAGGCAAACCAAACTTATAATTCGGTTTCAAAAATAAAACGAACCGAACCGATTTAACATTGCAACCGAACCCAACCCAACCCAAGTTTTATTTCGGTTTGTTCGGTTTGTTCGGTTCAAACCAAAATATATTAATTTTTTTATTTAAAGCAATTGATTTATAATAAACTGAAGTATATTAAGAAATAAATTGAGGTATTAAGAAATAAATCGGGATATTAAGAAATAAACCGAAGTATTTAAAACAATTGATTAAGAAATAAACCGGGGCAGTCCTGACCAAATTCATAATATATAAAATTTCGGTCGGTTCGGTTATTTCGGTTTTCAAAATTTTCAAACCGAACTGAACCGAAATTATAATTCGGTTTTAAAAATCAAACCGAACCGAACCATTAAATCGAAAAAACCGAACCGTTTAATCAAAACTAATTCGGTTCGGTTCAGAACCGACTAAACCGGACCCAATGAACACCCCTAGTCACGATAATCTACTGCTTCAAATACAAGTCTTGCACTGCTCTTTAATTTTTTTTCTTTTTAAAATACATCGGTTTCGTTCATATACATAATATAGCCGTGATTTTTATTTTTACCCAAAAAAAAATATATTTTAATATAAATAATCAGGTTTTTAAAAGATTTTTATTTCTACCCAAACCGCTAGAAATTCTAGCAGTCTGAATTCTTAATTCAAACCGCTAGGATTCCTAGCGGCCCGAATTACTGCGCAATACAAAAACAACCATACTGATCAAATTAAATATATAGTCCCGAAAATTTGTCTACTCCCCATGCTCGGTTGTTTTTGTCACAACACAGCTTGGAAAGGATTCTAGGATAGATTGGCTGATGAAGGGTAGACTATGAATTTTTCCGTGGCGGACCTTGGTGAAGCATATTATGCAGCTACACTGCATGTGTTCAAAATTTCAAACACTGTATATAATTCTCATAGTATAATAAATACGGAGCTCTCTATATCATTCAGAACTGTGAATGGAGACAAAAAATTTGTGAGAAGGGCAGCCACATAATAAAGAAATTATTTCTTAAAATAATATACAGGATATCTTACAATAAAATAAGTACACAATTAATTATTCGAAAAATGAATTCTGATGGTTAGTCATAATCATTTGTTATTAGGATCAGTAAGGCCTACTTATTTTCCTTATTCTGCTGTACAAAAATTTACTCATTTGCTTGAATTATGTTTCATAGTTCATACTTATTTGTTTTAACAAAATTTGTATATGCTTATGAAACAAATATTTTATCCATACAAAATTATTACCAACACTCGTTTGCTAAAGTAAAATGTCAAAAAAAGACATCTAGGCATATCACCGTCTCACCGCGTTTGAAAATTTTGTGAATCAAATATATACGTTATTTTACATGTTATCTAAATAATGTGATATGTTATATTAAAACAAGCATATGATAACTTTAACAATGGAACAAATGATTATTAGATAAAAAGTGAAATTAGAGATACAATTCTCTATAATTTAAATAGTCCGCATATGAAACTTTATGTAATTTAATAATTGACTGGTTTTTTTATTGTACCATTTGAAAAATATTATAGTTTAGTTCTCATCATCACTTCTTGGTAATCAGATTATTTTCAAATTACATCAAATTTTGATAAACAACTTGTATTGTATATAAAGAACAGAACTATAATTTTTACCTTTCTATTTAAATAATATTTTTCAGTTTTCATGATTATTAAATATGTATCGCTAATATATCTCTTTGCCTAAAAGATGTTCAAAACCGAATGCACACATTTTATGCCCTGAGCAACAAATGAGTTCGGAAATAGTGGGCCACATAAGAACTTCCAGACGGTCAAAGTGAACGTAAAAAGCTTCTCCAGTTGATTCAAATTGGAGTTATATATTAATCAATAGAAAGTCGGGCCGGAGATTCCATGGTCTGTCGGGTGGTGGGACCTCCCCCCTAATCAACCCGTATTTTATTGCACCTACAGTTCTACTCTTGTTTGAATTAAGAATTCGGGCCGCTGATATTTCTAGCGGTTCGAATTTTTAATTCGAACCGCAAATATTCCTAGCAGTTTGGGTAGAAATAAAAATCTTTTAAAAATCTGGTTATTTATATTAAAATATATTTTTTTTTGGGTAAAAATAAAAATTACGGATAATATAGTGATATAACATTTTAGGGACTCTAGCCTAGTAATAGTGAATTCTTCGTGGATCACGCGGACAAGACAGTCAGTAAGGTCTTTTGCACGGCATTTATGTGTCGTGTCGTGTCTATAGATGTACTTGTTTGGGTGATGGCGATGTAGATCCATAAATATTTATGGCGAACCATAACATTATTTTCTCCTTAATGTTAAAAAGGTTAAGATAATTAAAATGTGAAGCTTTGTCAGATACATAATTATTAGAAAAACACACCCACAAACATGTATAACACAAAAGGCAGTATGGAGTTGTCCACAAAAATAACCTGTTAGATGCTTTTGCCTTTTTCAACAAAAGAGCCGCTGTCTATAGAAATAACCCCGACATTTTTATTAATATCCAAAGTTTAATAGAATTTAATATTTATGTCCAGAATTCTGGGATTTCGCCAAAAATGTCCAAATCGGCCATAAAATGACCGGTTTACTCTTCCTGTAAGCTGACCATTTTATGGCCGGTTTATTCTTTTTTTTTATACACTATGAATAGCAAGATAATTAAAATCTAAGACTGAAAATTTGAATTTTTTTGTTTAAATTATTTAATAGATTACTTCTTTTGATATATAATTAGCATATTTATACTAAAATACGCTAAATTACTTGAAATTATGTTGAATTACACTATATTAAGTTAAATTATACTAAATTACATTATATTACGCTAAAATACGGTAAATTATGCTAAATTACATATGAATAGGGACGATATCTTCATTGAAACGGCAAAAAACGACGACGA
The DNA here is from genome assembly GCA_025461045.1 of Carex parvula. Classification (NCBI taxonomy): domain Eukaryota; kingdom Viridiplantae; phylum Streptophyta; class Magnoliopsida; order Poales; family Cyperaceae; genus Carex; species Carex parvula. The sequence goes on along the minus strand of JAJGRW010001185.1, from coordinate 607,632 downwards.
AACTTCAAACGGTCATAAAACGGCGCTCGAGTGTCCGATTTCAGCAAATGACCACTTTTCGAAAATTTTGCGAAAATACGCATGCGTCACTGATTGCTTTGTAGTTTTTTGAAATTCAAAATTACCAAAAAACAAAGAGAAGAGCCTCAAAACTTGAGTTGAAGTTTCCGACTAAGATTTTCATTTATATTATTCAATCTAAGTAGCTCAGTAAATTAGTTACATAATGAACTTGTACAATACCAATTTTTACTATTTTCCGAATTTTTTTACTATTTTTTATTATTTATGAAAGATGGCACAAAATCAGTCTACTTTAGCGTAATTTTGCGTAGTTTAGCGCAATTTACCGTATTTCAGCATAATTAGTGAAGTTATTGTAATTTAGCATAATTTAACATAATTTAGTGTAATTCAACATAATTTATTGTAATATAGTGTAATTCAACATAATTTGAAGTAATCTAGTGTATTTTAGTATAAATATGCTAAATATAAATCAAAAGAAGTAATCTAACAAATAATTTAAACAAAAAATTCAAATTTTCAGTGTTATAATTCATTATTTTGCTCTTCATAGAGTCTCTAAAAAAAAAAAAAAAAAAAGGAGTAAACCAGCCATAAAATGGCCGGTTTGGGCATTTTTGGCGAAAATCGGGAATTCTGGACATAAATATTAATTTCTAATTAATTTTGGATATTAATAAAAATGTCGGGAAATAACCTGGCGGACTTCGGACTTAAAAAACAGAAAAAGAACTAGTTTTGGTTTTGAGTTGGTTCACATTTTAGAGAGAAAACCGTCCGGATTTTTGTTTTTTTCCGGGCTATATACTCATGTGGTCTTTGATTAGAATCAAACCGGATTTGGCTCCGGTTCTGGTTTTTTCCGATCCGCCCGTCCAGTCCGGTTTAATTACAGTGCATAAGATGGCGTTGAGTTTGATAATTTATTTGCGACACTTTGGATATTGAAATTTTTGTTGACTCGCAATTTCAAAACTACCATTTCTGCATCGAAAGATTACACCCAAAGTTCTTAAATTGAATTATGATAGTTACCCTGATTATTTAGCTCTAGATAGTTTCATATATTTCCATAAATTTAATAAAAATATTTTTATTTCGAATTAAACAAATACTTAATTTAGTTGGCTAGATTCACAATTGATCCAGCAACACATTCTTAAGTTTTTTTTATCACCATTAGTCATTAGAGATACAAGTTTTTATTATATTTTTGTTATATCATATTATAGATAGAAACGTGTTTCATAATTTTATCATCATTGATCATCCGAGATACATGTTTTTATCACATTTTCAATATTTCCTAGATACAAAGGTGTGAGAAAAAAAAACAAAAACTGTTAGTATAATATATGATCTAGCTTGAAAGCATATCTATATAATAACAATCTTGGAGACTTTGACTCATCTTTTAAACTTAGTAGAAAAAAAATCTTCCAATAACAGAGTTCATAATAGTCTTGTCAAATATAAAAAAAAAGACAAATTAAAAAAAATAAAAAAACTCTTTATATATAGAATATTATCTATTAATATAATTTTTTAATTTTTTTTTGAGAAAATCTAACATAGAGAAAAAATAAATTAAGAATTATTTTTATAACTTTATAGATTAGATATTTCAGAATTCTTTTCAAATAAATTGTTGTTCATTAATGACTAATTTCAGGCCTATTAATTTAATAAATTGCAATTCTGAATAAATTACTAAGGTTATAGCTAATAATATTGCTACGGTTTTGGCTAGTGAAAATTAAAACTTGAAAAATCATCCACATTATCTTTATAATTTATTTTTGTATTTTTCTAACAATCTATCAATTTCTTCTAATATCTCAATAAGGTTACAAACACATAATAAAAATATATACTATGGTCTATGGTACCTTTTTTTTAATTATGATTATTAACAAAAATTATTATGCATTTATTTTTCACAACATTTTCAAAGTTAAAATGTTTCAATTTATACAGAAAATAAAGTCTATTCGTGATGACTGTAATAATTAATGCATGCAATACTAACTTGTTAGTCACACGAAACATAACAAATTAAACTCATTCAAACTCTAATCGTATTGTCATGTTCTTTGGATTGTTTTTTTTATTTAATATTACTGTATTTTCTGCGTTTATTTCTGGCAACATTTCTAAGCTAGATAGTACTGACTTTTAAAAGAAAATGTATGACTCTACAAGATCATACTCATGCATACAGCACTGGTTAGTCACACAAAAAACAACACCAATTCAGTTGTAATTAATCCCTCTAATTAGACTGTAACTAAACCACGCAAAAAATGTCTTCACAAAAGATTTTGTAAATGTATGTACTTTCTGAAAATAGCATACAGAAGCGAATGCAATCTCAATAATCATGAATTTTCAAACCATGGATTATGATAATTTTTTTTGTTTTGAGATAGAAAATTAAAAAATATTATATAATATGAAAGCTGGAGATTCACTGACAAAATTATAGTGGTAGCGGGAGAGAGGTGCGACGAGAGGCCAACATGTAAAAAGTTTCACACCATGAGTTAAAGATTGTTGTTGTCTTATATTCACATTAATTGTGTTAAAATATGTTAATTTCATGTCTTAAGATTTTTCAGCTATTGAAAATTTTGATAAATTATTCATTTTTGTGACTGGTCTGTTTGCGGGTTTGAATAGTCAAATATATTGGACCTGGTTAAGTCGTTCAACTGTTAAAGTCAAACAAGTTGCTTGTAGTTGTACGGTTGTACCTTTTTTTTTTACTTTTCTACTAGTATGCCAGGGACAAAATTGGTAATAGAGAATCTTTTACAATTACTGGATCTGGACCCGTTATTTTTAACTTAGTCCGAATCTTTGTCTTTCACTGATGTAATTCTAGTTTCACTTATTAGCAGTTTATACAAAAGTTGATTCTTATTGCATGCATTGTTCTGGAGGGTTGCATTGTTCTTATTGCACATCGTTATAAAAAAAAATGCAATCCTATGCTACACCAGCATCGTAGACATCAGACTACATCAATACCAGCACCTGGTAGCAGCTGCAAGCCATGCCTATGCTTGAAGCTTCCAATTTTTCATTATGTCTTCTAAACATTTGAATTTGAGATCGGCAGTCCAGGATATCAATTTTCATTAACAATGGATAATCGCATCTCAATTTTCATTAATAATTCTCAGAATTGGGCAAGGAATTTGTCAGTAATTTTTTCCGATTAAAAATAAGTCTTTGCAATATAAGAATTTTTCTATGTAAAACATTTAAGTACAAAACAAAACATTTATTATTTTCAATATAATGCATGCCTCATGAAACTATCTCTTCTTTCTTATGTAAACAGAGTTTCACTTCATGATATAATTTACCATTAATGTAGACCAACAATCATAATTTCATAAAAGTACTTAAATAAGCTGCATATGAATTTAGCCATGCAGCACTCTTTTACTTTAATAATATTACAATTTACTTTATGCATTTAGTAATGTAAGGCTAAACAATGTGTTTTCATATGACTTTAACAAAATTACATATTTGATTGCATACTTAATTATAAGTACGATATTTTTCTATAGGGCAAACATAAACAACTAATATTATTTTTGATAGAACGCAAATGAAATTACTAAAATTACTATAAATAAAAAGTCAAACACAACTACACAATTACTTTAGTTACCCATGTTAAAAAAAAATTTCTTATAAATTAAGATGATCAGTATGTAGTTGCATCATTTGATTATATCTTTGAGAATAAATCCTTTCAAATGCAATGAAAATTTCCCTAATTTTTTTATTACGGATTAATAGTACTATCAGTTGAGATAATTGGCTAGAATTTACATAAATAAAATATATTATAGAGTGAGGTCATGGTAATGCATATATATATAGAGATAGGCTATGGTGAGTTGTGAAGTAAAACGTCGTTTTACTTCACGTTATATTTTCATTTTGAAAATTCAAACAACCGATCCGAACCGTTCAATTTTTTCTAAATATTGAAATGTGCTTGGAGACTAAATTTTACAATTTTTGGAATTTTTTTACTATTTCTTAAGCCACTTTGAAATCGCTGATCCACTGTCAACAGTAAAAAACAGTAAAATTTTCTGGACCACCGGATCAGCGATTTTCAAAGTGGCTTAATAAATAGTAAAAAAATTCCAAAAAATGTAAAATTTAGTCTCCAAGTACATTTCAATATAGAGAACATGTTGAGCGGTTCGGATCGGTTGTTTGGATTTTCAAAATGAAAATATGAGCGTGAAGTAAAAATGACATCTTACTTCACAACTCACCATAGCCCAGCTCTATATATATATATATATAGAGAGAGAGAGAGAGAGGGAGAGAGAGAGAGAGAAAGAGAGAACGAGACAGAGATGACTACACCCGACCGAGAGGCATGGCAGGTAGTGCAGCGTCGTCGCCGGTTTCCCCACCACTGGAGACCGGGCCCCATAGCTGATCCAGCCACCCTAACCCCGCGTACCCAAACCTACCTCCCCTTCCAGACCACCCCCACCTACGCCCAAGTCGTTGCACAAGCGGTGCATACGGTCAGGGCTCCGAATACTCGCTCTCCCACTCTCACGCCTCCTGAATCCCCCACTCCACCCACTTCCCCCCGGAACCAACCATTCTACATCTCACCCCACAGCCCAGAGCACCTCAGGTTCCCGCCGTCACCCCGCTACCCTGAGTGGAAGGCCCGCTGTTTTAAGTGTTGCAGGAAGGGCCACTCCGTCTCTACCTGCCGAAACCCATGGAAATGCGGCAAGTGCTGGAAAACCGGCCATACTGGCAACCAATGCAGGGCCGGCCTAAACCCGGCTGCCCCACCGTTCAAGCCGGCTGTCACAGAGCTCAAACGTCCGTCTGAATGGGAACCTGGTTTTGCTACTCTGCTGAATGGCCCGCGGCCTCTAAACCCCCACTACCTGCCTCCAAACCGACCTCATAGAATGGTGTCCTATGTGGACAGGGATGGCGAGCATTACCATGAAATCACAAAACTACGACAATCAGCTGTCATCCTCTACGCGGCTTCTCTTCCTGTCCAAATCTCGGTGGACAAGGTCGCAGAATATGCAACAGAAATGGGGTTGGTCCAACCATACGAAATTAGGGTTTCCAAGTGGACGAAAGGTAGATACATTATCTTCCTCCCAGTGGGACTAGCACCTGAGACGTTTATTGATGCTACTCCTCAGTCCCTATGGGATATGGGTCTCACGTTCCAGAAATGGAACCAACTCGAAGGAGCCTCTTTGCGTAACCCGACGTATCGAGTCCTTCTCGACATTGTTGGACTCCCGCCGCACCTGTGCCGGGAGCGCCAGAATGTGAGGGCCGTCAGTGGATTCGGCCTCTACCTCGGATCGGTGGGACAGCAGCACCAGGAGGATATCTCCTGCTGGACGGCTGTGGTGGCTGTGCAAGAACTAGAGGAGGTGCCTTTCTCTGTTGCACTAGTTGAAGGTGGTATTGAGCACGTTGCTCAGGTGAACCCGATCATGTGGCTTCGGGACCCAGTGTTCAAAGGTTCAGACATTCCTGTACCTCCGCCACTCTTCACTGGCCCCAAGCCGACCATCCCTGAAGCTCCAAAGTCACCAGAGGACGGACAACAGCTTCCGGTCTCTCACCCTTCTTCCTCAGATGAGGGTGATGTCATACCCATGTCGAGGAGAGTTCTGCTCGAGTTATGCAAAGATCGCCCTCTCAACACTATCCCTATGGAAATCCGGCAAGTGCTAACTGGAAAAAGCGCCGGTATTCGGAACTGGACACCCCTAAGAGAACTGCTTGATGAAGACGCCGCCGCACCCATAGCTACCGGGAACGTGGCTGCAGCCAACTCACCACCGCCCGCTCAACTCGGATCGGCCAACCTGAATGACACTATACATCTGGCCACACGGTCGGTTCTCACACCGAATCCCGAGCCAGCCATGGTGGATCTGGCTGTGGCTACCAACCTGGGTGAGGCGGGTAGTCTGACCCGGATAGAGAGTGCAAATGTTGTATTGGAGACCCAACCTTCACAGATGCCACAGCCAATCCAGCCACAGCCTCAGCAAATCTCTGCACTAGTACCTACTCCCTCACAGGGGGCCAACAGAGAGGCGCGATTACCTGAGGAGGCAAACCCCGTTAAGGAAACCTCTGCTACTTATCCTCCTCGAAAAGAGGGTCAGGCCGAAAACGTGCTACATGACGCTCCTACGGTCACTCAGCATTTAATGGCCGCACAAAGTGACAGGCACGCGCCGCGTGGAGATGACGTCCTTTTACCAACCCACTCTGACCTAAAAGTTCTGCGATCCTCTGTAAGATTGAAAAGGAAATCATATTTGCAAGTCACAATCCCCCCAAGGCCCGCCGGCCCAAAGAGAAACAATTCTAAACCTATTGCTGTGGCCCAAAATACCAATGGCCTAGTAGAGGTCCAGGTCCACTATGCTCATGCAGCAACATTGGCCCAAGCACTTGGAGTCCATGCAACTGATGTCCAGCAAGTAGTCCAAGAAGATAATGCGGCTCGGGCCATCTGCGCCACGCGGCCTGTGCAAGAATTCACTGCGGACGGCGCCGCACAGGGCCTGCGAGATGAGACTGGATCCAGCTCGGCCCAAAGGCCCGGTTTGGCAGATATTCCGCCACCAGGCCGCAGGCTATCCAGATAGGGCATTCCGATCTATGGCGATGATTTTGACAGTTTTTTCGAGCCCAATCCGGAGGATGAATTGGATACGGATATGGATGAGGCCTAAGGTCACACACCTCAGCGTGATCTTGTTGCTGTTGCTTCTGTGATAACAATAGTTTAATTATGTTTTACAAAAAAATTCAATTGCTGTCCTGGAACGTAAGGGGGATTGCCAATAGCGAAAAGGCAAATGTAATTCGAGATGTGGTGCGGGCCTCCCGCTGTGATATTTGTTGTATGCAGGAAACTAAATTTAATGGAGATGAGTTCAATTATTTTTCTCGTGTGTTACCTTCTTATTTTGCCCGGGAATATGCGCTGCTACTCGCAGTCGGCACCCGGGGCGGATGTCTCATTGCGTGGAAGCGGGACTATGATATGTTCAACAGCTGGACGACCCGACATTCGGTCACCGCAATACTTCGTCAATCCCATACGGGAAAGATGCTCGCCATCGCCACAGTATACGGCCCAAATTCGGATGATGCTAAACCGGCTTTCTTGCAAGAATTACAAGGGCTCAGGGCGATCATTGCACCTGATGTGCCGTGGGCCCTGACCGGGGACTTCAACATGGTAAGATTCCTCATAGACCGTTCTGGTGACCTCAGAGGGATGGACCTCATGACACTTTTTAATGACTTCATTTGCGAAACCGGCCTCATTGATATTCCACTTAAGAACCGCTCCTTTACTTGGTCAAGCAAAAGACCTCAACCGGTGTTTTCTAAATTGGACCGTACATTTGTCACCAATAATTTCTCCAACAAATTCCCTCTCATCACATTGAATGCCTTGGAAACAACTGTATCCGACCATGTACCATTGCTCATGTACTGCCGCCAAAACCGTACCACCTGGAAGCCATTTAGGTTGGAGAATTTCTGGCTGCAATATCCAGAGGTAAAACAAATCATTCATGATATTTGGTCCACACCATCTGACACTACTTCTTGTGCTGAGTTGTTTCAAATGAGAACCCAGAAGTTGCAGCAAACCCTAAGGCAGTGGCATCTCGCCAACTTTAAGAACTCCAATGCGCAATTGGAGGAGAGCAAGACTCAAATTCTCAAATTGGATCAGCTCGAGGAGTCTCGGCCACTGCAGCCGGGGGAATTCCAGCTGCGTATCAAACATAAGGAGGTGGTATTCCGGCTTGCAAACATAATTGAGGCCCAGTGGAGTCAAAGGGCGAGATGCAAATGGCTAAGGGAAGGAGATAAAAACTCCCGATTCTTTCACGCATATGCATCGGCCAGATGCAGGAAAAACAGGGTCGAATCAATATGTAATAAAGAGGGCCAGACTTGTTATGGCAACACAATACAGGGGGTTTTCCTGCGACATCTGCATGACACGGTGGGAATTAATGCACCAGCTCTTAACTTCGACCCAGCTACTCTATACCCGCAAAATCCGGACTTGTCGGGGCTCGACGGTCCATTCAGTATTGGAGAAGTACATGAGGCCGTTAACGGGCTTGCTTCCAACCGGGCATCAGGGCCCGACGGATTGACCGCTGAATTTCTTAAGCTCAATTGGGCTACTCTGGCTCCGAATGTGATGAAAATGGTTCTGGAGTTCCAAACTAATGTCATCGATTTACAGCAAATTAATATGGCAAATGTGGTGTTCATACCCAAAAAGGAGTGCCCTCAGCTTGTCTCTGATTACCGCCCCATTAGCATCATTAATTTGATCCCTAAGCTTCTTTCCAAATTGTTGGCAGTAAGGTTGGCGGGCAAAATGCCCGAGCTTATTTCCCTATACCAGACGGCCTTCATTCGCGGCCGTCAGATCTCTGAAAATTTCAACGCAACTAGGGAATTGCTGCAACACATATCAGCTTCGGGTCGCCCGGCAATTCTGGCTAAGATTGATTTTTCGAAGGCATTCGATACGGTTGAGTGGTCTTTTCTATTCAGAGTCTTGAGGGCTCGGGGCTTCTCTGAACAGTGGCTAGCTATGATCCGTAACCTCTTGGAGACAGCCACCTCTAGAGTAACTCTGAATGGAGAGGCCTCAAGCACAGTGAGACATCATAGGGGGTTGCGACAAGGGGACCCCATGTCCCCGTTACTATTCAATTTAGCGGTTGACGCGTTACAACGAATGGTGGACGGGGCTAACACGTGCATACCGAGTCCGATATCTAATAGATTTCCGGAATCGATTGTGGCCATGCAGTATGCGGACGACACGGCTTTCATAGCCAATGCGGAGATTCAAACAATTGTCACACTTAAAGTGGTGCTACGACTCTTTACCAAGATGTCTGGCTTAGCGATTAACTTCCATAAGAGTTCTTTTGTCCCTCTCAACCTCGGCCAAGACCAAACAGAATTCATATCCCTCATCCTAGGTTGCGCCCGCACACAGTTTCCTATGACCTACTTGGGCATGCCATTGACCCTGCAGCGGCCCTCCAGAGAAATGTTCATGCCTCTCATCGATAAAATTGCTACAAGATTAGCGGAGTGGCGGGGGAAACTGATCTCTAGAGGGGGTCGGCTTCAACTAGTTAACTCGGTACTCTCAGCCATTCCAATCTACATGATGGCGTGTTTCCGGTTCCCTAAATGGGTAATCGAGTCTATTGACAAAATGCGACGCGTCTTCCTCTGGGGCAAGAATGATAGCGCCACTAATCCTATCTCCTTGATAAATTGGTCCGCGGTTTGTCTCCCGAAGATCTACGGGGGCTTGGGAATTGCGGATCTCGAGCTACGAAACATTTCACTAATAACTAGATGGTGGTGGCGCCTCCAAGCTGACCCGACCTCCCTATGGGCTCTTGTTGCAACGAGATTAAGGTGGATTGGAACTTACGCACATGGACCCGGCATTTGGTCTTTAGACGGCTCATTCTTTTGGAGACAGATGGTCAAAGTACACTTCATCTACCAATTCTCAACACAGTGGACAGTGGGTTCTGGAATGGGGGTATCCTACTGGTATGATTCTTGGGCGGGTAGGCCAAAGGCGCGCATGGGACCGGGCCAGCCGCGTCCGCCGCAACCTCACATTTCACTGTCCGATGCTAAATCCATTATCCAAATTTTTAACCCGGAAGATGAAGAGCTACAGGACCTGGTTCTCACAACAGGGGAAGATCACATGTACTGGAAGTGGGGGAGCTCGGGTTCCTACACGGCTGGCTCTCTATACATGGCAATGGTCGGCATTGGTAAGATTAGGTGGCCGTTCATGATCGTTTGGCGAAGCCAGGTGCCACCGACGGTTAAAGTCTTTACGACCATGATGCTTCGAGACAAAATACTCACACACGATGTCATGAACAGAAGAGGAATGCGCTGTGACCTGCCATGTCTTATGTGCGCAAACTGCCCTGTTGAGTCTACCCTGCACCTACTTTTCCTATGCCCATACGCGACACATGTCTGGTGCCTCGTCTCTCAACTACTGGGACACAATCTGATGCGGCCTGACCTGACAATTCACCTCACTTGGGAGAAATCCTTGGCTATGCGGGGATCACTGTCACCCCGAAGGTGGGTCGTATACTTCATCTGCACAGTATGGACCATATGGAAGCACCGAAATAATGTCGTTTTTGGAGGAACAAGAAAGACTCCCAAGTTGCTGGCTGAGATGATCATTCACGAGAGCATGTTGTGGACGAAAAACTGCTGATAGTGTACTGTAGGCTGCTGTTTTCAATTACCTTTTTTTATTTTCTCTTATAAGTTTTTGAGAGCAATGTTGTGCGGGGCATAGCAGGAGTTTTTAGCAATGTAATTCTGTGACCAGGATGTGCCTGCTACTCGGGCTGTCCTTGGGATGCTTATGTAGATCTTTAACTTTCAATAAAATCTAAAACTTGGCAGCTGCTGCCAAGTATTTTTCAAAAAAAAAAAGAGAGAGAGAGAGAGAGAGATAGACTATGGTGAGTTGTGAAGTAAAACGTCGTTTTACTTCACACCATATTTTCATTTTGAAAATCCAAACAACCGATCCAAACCGCTCAACATGTTCTCTATATTAAAATGTGCTTGGAGACTAAATTTTACATTTTTTGGAATTCTTTTACTATTTATTAAGCCACTTTGAAATCGCTGATCCACTGTGAACAGTAAAAAACAGTAAAATTTTCTGGACCACCGGATCAGCGATTTTCAAAGTGGCCTGGGCTATGGTAAGTTGTGAAGTAAGAGGTCATTTTTACTTCACGCTCATATTTTCATTTTGAAAATCCAAACAACTGATTCAAACCGCTCAACATGTTCTCTATATTGAAATGTGCTTGGAGACTAAATTTTACATTTTTTGGAATTTTTTTACTATTTATTAGGCCACTTTGAAAATTGCTGATCCGGTGGTCCAGAAATTTTTACTGTTTTTTACTGTTCACAGTGGATCAGCGATTTCAAAGTGGCTTAATAAATAGTAAAAAAATTTAAAAAAATGTAAAATTTACTCTCCAAGCACATTTCAATATAGAGAACATGTTGAGCGGTTCGGATCGGTTGTTTGAATTTTCAAAATGAAAATTCACAACTCACCATAGTCTATCTCTCTCTCTCTCTCTCTCTCTATCTATATATATATATATATATATATATATATATATATATATATATATATAAAACTGGTGGGTGAACTAGTGCTACGATTCTAAATCTTAATTGAGATTATAAGGATCCACCCGAGCCACTCAATTATTAATTTGAAACTAATTTTTGAGCCTATTATTTTGGTTGGACTTAGTTATTAATTAGGGAGATTTTCTGTGCTGTTTTTTTTTTTTTGATAAAATAGGCCACTTTTTTTTAAATAAAATAACAAAATTTACTAACTTGTCACACAATATGTATGAAAATACAAAAATGAAAATATTGTTTATAAAGTCATTTAAATTGTATGATGGTGTCCATGAATATAAATATGATCTAACTTTGATAGCATAACTATATAATAACAAATTTGGACCCATCTTTGAACTATGTAAAAAAACCAATGTTTTAAATAGCATTTATAGCGTCATAGCGAGAAGGCTACAAAAAAAGCTATAGCGAATAGCGGAAACTATGCTACATAGCGTTTTTTTTTACAAAAATTATATTATATATTTGTACTAAATATCAACATTATCTAAAGTCTCATAGAACAATAAATAACACCAAATTAATTAAGAAATTATAATATTCATATTGAATCGGTACATTGCGGTTCAAAATATCCATAGTAATATTATAAACTATCGATATTTTTCTATTCAAAATATCTTAAGCATCATGATTCATGACATAATCTATTTTTTTTCTATTCAAATTTCAAAATAACCTAGACATCATTGATTTCGGTTTGGGCTTTTATTTAACTTTTTTGGGTCTTTATTTAAAGCCCATATAAATTCCCTAAAAAAGCCCATTATGCATAGCGCGCGCTATTTGCGCTACACGCTATGCGCTATAGCGGACCGCTATTACTGCTATAGCGGCCGTAGCTCAATTAGCGCATTTTGATGCCAGAGCTTAGCGTTTAGGGCCCAAAAAAGTCTCTCAATAAATTTTAGAACACTGAAAAAGCACGCTATTTAGAACACTGAAAAAAACAAAGTCTCTCAATAACAAAGTTCAAAATAGTCTTCTTGTCATACATAAAAAAAAGGTCAAAAAAAAAAAAAAAACAGAAAAAATCTTTAAACATAGTTAAAATTTTATTTAATAATAAATAAATTTTGAATTTTTTGTTTAATTGTTTTTGAAATATCTCAGAAAATCAAATATTATTTAGAAGTTACATGAAAAAATGCAAAAATGAGAAAAGGGTATTATGTTTAGATGATTGTCAATTCCTAAATACCAAATAATACATGGCGTGTTGCTTTAGCTGTCAAATAAGCAATTGCAATAGTTCAATCAAATTCCTTGAAACTATAATATGCAGAAAAAACCAAGTATCATTATGATGAAATAAGGCATTTGTAATAATTAGAACTGTGGTACCAAAGTTGGCCAGTCAGGATAGGCACACTTAAATAATGAGGGGTGAAAAAATGTCAATTTGATGTGAACCATCTTTTTTTAATCAAACTGCCACAATCCATAATGGCAGAAGATTCATATTCAATATACTAGAGGAGAGGGAGAATTGATTGATTCAAGGTAGAATATGCCCAAAATAAAATCCATGAAAGTCTGACATATAGTCACTAGTAAGGTAAAATATGCAGATGTCTGAATTACTATGGGTAATACCCAGAAGGAAGTTAGCAGTTCGAATAAATAAAAGAAAAACAAAGTAAACAAAGTACATTACCTCAGAGTAATTTATTGGACCTTTGAATGCCTTCTCATATTGGGGGTCCATATATTAATATCATTCTGCCCACTACTTGCAATCACTGTCGCACTAGGATGCGACACTATACATCTATCAGCATCCAGAGTATATAATTAATCCCTCTAATTAGACTGTAACTAAACCACGCAAAAAATGTCTTTACAAAAGATTTTGTAAATGTATGTACTTTCTAAAAATAGCATACAGGAAGAAAATGCAATCTCAATAATCATGAATTTTTACATGGATTATGACAATTTTTTTTGTTTTGAGATAGAAAATTAAAAAATATTATATAATATGAAGCTGGAGATTCACTGACAAAATTATAGTGGTAGCGGGAGAGAGGTGCGACGAGAGGCCAACATGTAAAAAGTTTCACACCATGAGTTAAAGACTGTTGTTGTCTTATATTCGGGCGAAGGACATTAATTTTGTTCAAAATTGGAGATGATACTTGTCCGCGAAGGGGTCCGTTTTCTTTGGTCAGTAGTTCGACCTTCTTTGTTTATAAAATTATGAAAAGGAAAATTGGGAGCTAGAGCAATGGTAAGTTGAGTTTTTGTTGAACAAAATTCATTAAAATTGATTTTAAATAATTCAAATTGTTAAAAATAATTTATAATTGATTGAAATGATAATTTAAATCATTCAAATTAATTTATATTACGAGAGATGTGTTTATATGTTAGGTTTGTAAAAGTTTAATCAAAGAAAGCTTAAATTTGAAATTGCCCGACGCCGCTCAATCAATCTAACAATATAGCAATGATCTAATTATTATTATTTTTTTTTAATTTTTTTTTCTACATGTCATATTTATAAAAAATATTAGGATTCAATATATGTTTTCTACATTACATTACGCTTAAATACGGTTAATTACGCAATTACATATGAATAGGGATGATATCTTCACTGAAAATGCGAAAAACGACGGCGAAACTTCAAACGGTCATAAAATGGCGCTCGAGTGTCCGATTTTAGCAAATGATCACTTTTCGGAAAGCTTGCGAAAAGACGCATGCGTCTATGACTAGTACAGTGTTTTTTATAATTCAGAATTGCCAAAAAACTAAGGGAAGAGCCTCAAAACTTGAGTTGAAGTTTCCGATTAAGATTTTCATTTCTATTATTCAATATAAGTAGCTCAGTAAATTAGTTACATAATGAACTTGTAGAATACCAATTTTTACTATTTTCAGAATTTTTTTAGTATTTTTTATGATTTATGAAAGATGGCAGAAAATCTATCTAATTTAGCATAATTTGACATATTTCAGCATAATTAGCGGAGTTATTGTAATTTAGCGTAATTTAGTGTAATTCAACATAATTTATTGTAATATAGTGTAATTCAACATAATTTCAAGTATTTAGTGTATTTTTTTTTATTTTTTTGCTAATTATAAATCAAAAGAAGTAATCTAACAAATAATTTAAACAAAAAATTCAAATTTTCAGTGTTAGATTTCTTTATTTTGCTTTTCTTGGTGTCTAAAAAAAAAAAAAAAACCTAAACCTAAATAGCAATTCGGTTTAGGCTAAAAAACCCCTAAACCGAATTGCCATCTTGGTTTAGGGGGATTTACACGAAAGGTTACCAAACTTTTGTGAAAAGATGGTAAACCGAATAGGCTATTCGGTGAAGCAAAAAAAAAAAAACCTTAACCGAATAGGCATTTCGGTTTTTACTGTTTTTCTAAAAAAATCAGTAATCATGTTGGTTCTTTAACATTAATTATTTTAATTACTGTTTTTAAAAAAAATTCCTCATTATGGGCAGGAGAGGGGCAAGTCATGAAGGGGCTATGTATTGCGCCATTCTGGCGGCTACATTTGCAAGTTAATGTAAATATTTCATTTATCGATGAGCAGGAACAAATTACTAACTTTAGTAATTTAGCTTTGTAAATAAATTTTTTTCTTATCAATATATTATTGACGGTCAACCGTCAACCTTAAAAAAAAACTAGTGCTGATACAAGCTGTCAAGATGCCCAGGAGAAAAACGAAACAAAAAGAAATTAGGGAAAAAAAATAATATGATAAACTTTTGCATTGAAAACCGTAACAAAACATTAATTTGGATCATAGAGCATTATCAAACATGAAATGGAATCAAAGGAAAAAAAGAGTATTGTCCGAAATCAACAAATATTCAAACAAACCCTTTAACCTTCTTTTGCAAAAATCTGTAAAGGTTTTTTTTCTTTACGCTTTATGCATTAAAAACACTATATTTTCTTCTGTTTTGGTAGCACCTTTCAAAATGAAAATACAACATTTAAATATGCATAAATGAAAGAATAACCTCATTAGATGAAATTAAGAAAATAAAATAGCATAATATCAAAGCAATGAACAATTAATATTCAAAATTATTAAGTACATTTCTTTCTTTACATAATTCAAAAACTTAAATTTAATAAAAATGCATAAATTCAAAATTAATTTGGTAGCAACTTCCCTTGATTTCTCTTTGTTTTTCTTATTTTCTTTTATTAATTTTACATTCTTTGTTTACTGATTTAGATTTTAAAGTTTCTTTTACATGTTTCCTTTAACCTTATTTTAGGAATTAACACTATCAGTTTCTTCTAATATGTAACACCGTGAATTTTCAGAATTCAGATTGTATTTAAATTATTACGTGGTTAAATCGAATAAAATGGATATACGTGTATATGAAATGTATGTTGTGAATAGAGAACAATAATTATACGATTATTTTACGTTTCGTCGCGGGAAACGGTGAAAAATGGTGAAAACAGAGCCCAGTGCGGATGAACCCACCCGCAGTGCGGTTCCATCCACCCGCACTGGGTACTTAGCCGATTATTTCAGTTTTCAGTCGATTTTTCCCGAGCCTAGTGCGTCCGCACTGAGAGACGGTGCGGGTGGACCCACCCGCACTGAATACTTAATGAATTTCTGAGATTACAGTGACCACCCGCAGTGCGGATGGACCCATCCGCACTCGCCTACTGAGGGTTGTTTTTGCAAAATTTCAATTAAATCAGTGGGGCCCAGTTGTCATATAAGCCTTTTCTCCCTCTTCCCTGTTATTCCTGCCATCCTTGCTTCCTTAACACGCAAAAGAAAGAGAGAGAGAGAGAGAGTGAGAGAGAGAGAGAGAGATCGAGCCGGAGACGAAATCGTCCGAAACCCGAGATCTAGAGAGAGGAACCTATTCCTCGCCCCTTGTTTCCTTCTGTTGGTAAGTTTCATTTCTATTTCTCTCTCGATTCGAGCTTTCGTGTTTTCGAAGTTTTCGATGAAAACCCGTAGAATTGCACCAAATTGATTGTGCTATGTCTTTGTTGATTCTTAAGTGTTTCTTGGTTGATTTCGTGTTCCAATTTGTAACCGAATTTCCGATTGGGAAATTTTTCGGAATTGAATTAGGTTTTGGTACCGTTCTCTCGAATTGACTTCAATCTGACTCGAATTGTACCTTAGAGTACCTTGGTGTACTTGTGACTTGATTTCTTGGTACCGAAACCGAACTGAGACTCTACGTGACCTAAACCCTAACAAAATGAAATATATACCAATAGTAGGGTTTAAATGGTAAAAGTACCGGAATTTAATCAATTGACTTGTAAATAGATTCGTACGAGCACGTGTAGTGGAATAGACGAGCTTGACAAGTCTCGCGATCACTGATCCTCGACGTGCCCTACATAAACAGGTGCGGGGGTTCACGGGATTTGTTTTGGGATTTATTTCGTAGAACTAAATAACGATGCATACTATTATAGTTATAATGATCGTTGGATTTGAATGAACTGTGCATTGCATGTTGAATCTCTGATTGAAAGCATTGTTGTCGCATTGCATTACTTATGATATTAGGTAATTGAATTGTATAACTGTTATGATTTGCATGTTGGTATGGTTTATCGATTGTCGATCTATCGTGTTGAAAAGTGAGTTGAACCACAGTATGACTTAAATTAAAAATGAATGATAGTGAGTATCATTGTGAGCTTCATCGTGGAAAGTTTGGTTCGCTACCAAACTTTCATCCAGGAACCTTATGTACATCTGGAGAATGGCCCTAGTGAACCCAGTACCGGTTGGGTAAGGGAAGTGCAGTGTAATTTTAGGTAGAACTGTGGTTCAGTGGTTCAGTGTTCATTGAAAGATTTCTTTTTGAGAAAAGTGATATTCTGTCGCATATTCGCGGAATATGCTAGTGTGAAATTGAAGTGATGAAATTGTGAGATTGTATGACTTGAAACCAGAAAATAGAATTGTTAAGCCTGAGGTGATAGATAGTTGACATCTATACCTCCTAACCGGACTGATAAAGTAAATATGTGAAACCAAATCATTCTGGAAATTCGTTGATCGTTCTGTTGTGATATGAATTGAAATCCGTTTAAATCCGTTCCCGATACATGTGCATTTATTACAACTGATGAATAAATTAATTGATAACCTATTGCTAGTGTATTTAGTTCTGGTGATGGATTTCTTACAAATCCAGTAGCCCTTTAAATTCCGCACTGAGATAACAGATGACAGGTTTTCTCACCCCCACCCCTCGGGGAATTTTTCCCTTTAAATTAATATGTGTGCAGGTAAACGCGAGTGAAGCGGGACTCGAGATCGACTCGTGAGTATAAGCCGAGTTTATAGGTTATGCCAAACCCTATTGAACCATTTTGAATATGTAATTGAAACCGTAGTCGGTTATTTTGTTGTATAACTTGTTATCGAACCAAATTACGAATAGAAATCCTAATTGCTAATTAGAAATGTTATCTTGATTTAAGATATTTGAATTGCGTGTTGCATGTGTTAGAATTGGTGTTGTGAAATGGGGTTTATGTGTGGGATAATGCGGGATTTGATCGGGTGTGAAAACGGGGTAGAAATGTGTCGAAATAGGCAAAGGAGTGAAATCCAGTGGACTCATTGCGGGCCGCAACCCTTTTATTGCGGGCCGAAATGAGAGGAGACAGAACCTAAAAACTCCATTCTGAAAATTTCGTATATTGATTGCGGGCCGCAATAACTCTATTGCGGGCCGCAACAAAAGTGTGGTTTCGAGTCAGAGACTTAGAATTTGATTGCGGGCCGCAATAACTCTATTGCGGGCCGCAACCAAACGAGTCAGAAACATAAATTTCATTTTTCAGAAATAAGTGTTGATTGCGGGCCGCAACAGGCCTCATTGCGGGCCGTAATAAAACACCCAGTTATTATTCTTTGAGTATAAAGTTGAGTATGAATAGGTTGTTTGTATATCTTACATCGTACTTGCCTTGTGAGTATATAGGAGACTATATATTCACGGCAAAAACTGCACGACCCCCCTGTTCCGGGGTGTGACATAATATCTCAGTAAAGTTACAATATATAATAAAATAAATACTATGGTACTTCTTATTTTATCTAAAGTTTTGATTACTAAATTTTTTTATTATGCATTTATTTTCAATACAATTTCAATGTTAAAATGTTTTAAATTATATAGAAAATTAAGAAAGTATATATTCTCTTGATGATTTGTACTAATGCATGCAACACCAAACTTGCTAGTCACACAAAGAAGAACATAACCCATTCATTCTAATCGTATTGTCCTATACTTTGGATTAATTGCATTTTTAATATTACTGCATTTTATGTTAAGCATTTATTTTCGGCAACATATATTTCAAATCTAGATAGCGTTCCTTTATAAGAAAAGAATTAATGTATGACTATATATACAAGATCATACTCATGCATACAACACCAGTTAGTGACACAAAACAACACCAGTTCAGTTGTAACCTCATTCATTACAATCATATTGCAATAACACAAGTGTCTTATCTTCTTCATGCATCTAATTTGATTTACTTCACCATCATAATAGAAAACAACGATGCATAATTGTCGAAATAATGAGAACCAACCTTTGTCCTTATGGCGAAGGCAATGCCCTCCATGCATGTAAATTAATAGGTGCATCCGTCAGCTAAAGCCTAAGGCTAAGGAAGAAGGTGTAGTACTTTCCTACTATTGACTTTGTCAATTCACGGATCCTGACTTTTTCTGCCTATAAAAAAAAATTCACATCACCCAAAGTCACTCCAATTTATGTGTTCAATTGCTGTAATGTATGGTTATTGGAATTAATGGTTCCGTGCATGGCTGTACCGGTACTTTTCTGAGAAATCCCTATTTCCTATTTCCTTCCCCTACAATACTTTTCTGAGAAACCTCCACCTCTGGTATTTCTGTGAATCAGACTCATTAATTTCATTTCTTCAGCAAACATCAGCATGTTGTTTAACAAGATGAATCAGGGAAGTAAAAGATTTGCAGCTGCATGCCATCCTTCTTGCTTTGGTGCTTGTCCTGTTAGCATCTTTAATTTTTTGTACATTGATTTGATCATTTTCTTCATGTATTAATTAATGTGTTATGTTGCTGTAAGGACTGTTAGATTATTAATTGTTTAATATGTTAACTTTATGTTTTAAGATTTTTCAGCTACTATTAATTTTAATGAATTATTGTGACCCGTCTGTTTTTGGTGAACAAAATTCATCAAAATGATTTCAAACGCTTAATTCAAATGGTTAAAATTAACCTACATAATCGATTTAAACGATAAATTTAAATCATTCGAATTGATTATATTATGAGACACATGTGCTTATATATTAAGTTTGTAAACTTTAATTAATTTAATATAAAATGAAGATCACTTAACATTTTTTTTATTTTAACAATCTTGATCATTTAAACATTAAAGAAGCTTAAATATAAAATTGTTCGACCTGAGGGTTGAATCAAAATCGAACATTATAGGTTATGATCCAATAATTATCTACATATTATGTCTATAAGAAAAATGATGAGATTTCAATATGTTTTATCTTACATAAAGTGACTTGAAATTTTCAATTCACTATAGCCGCCTTACCTATCTGCGACCGGCAAATCGGTCGCAGAAGGCTATTTCGCCGGTCGCAGATGGGTATGCCGGTCGCAGATGGTCGAAATCGGTCACAGAAGTCTCAATCACAGTTATGCTCCGTCGCTGATGACCACCCCGCTGACGTCACCGGTCGCAGAAGGGTCAGGCGCCGGTCACAGATGACCCCTATAGTGACCGATGAAATCTGTTGCTGATGCTGTATGGTGACATGGCGGAAGACCATCAGAGACCGCTTGGACGGTCTCTGATGGGTCCATAATCGGTCGCAGAAGGCTGTTTTTTTTTTTGGTATTTTTTTTTGTTATTTTTCTTTTCCTCAATTGGTACAAAACGTACCAAGTACCAAGTAATTTAAAAGGAATTAACAAGCAAATATACAATTTACAATATAGCAATGCAATTTAATTATACAACACCAGTCACAATATAGTGTACAATTTAATTCTAACATACAACAGGTTAAAGCAAGAGGGTTTGTACAACACCAGTCACAATATAGCAGTACAATTCACAATATAGCAGTACACAAGCAAATATAACATACAACAGGTCAATTCACAATATAGCAATATAAGCAACATACAATTCCAGTCACAAGCAAATATAACATACAATTCACAATATAGCAGTACAATCTCAAAGCATTCAACAGCATTCAACAAGTCCCATCCTCGATTCGACCTCTCTTCTCCACCAATCAAAGGTTAAACTGAAGTTTAGATAATTTTAGCAAATTATTAGGGTTTTGGCTTAGTAGTTGGTAACCATCTTGATAATTGAATGTATATTGCAGATATTAGAAAATGCAACAAAGTAGGAAATCAGTGCAAAAAAGTCAGAACCTTTGTGAACTTTGTAGAACTTCAACTCGTGACTTCAATTTCAAATACTCCTCATAGTTGTTTTGTTTTCAAAATAATTCAAGGAAAGACTAGATAAGCTTCATACACAATATATGGATTAAAACAAGTATTTATTAGGGGAGTCACAAACTAATAAGCCATTACATTGATTATATATATATAATTATGTTGCTGATTAAAACAAGTATTTCTACTACCCCGACCTTCTACTACTCCTTCTGTTTTCTTTTGATTTTGATAGATTCCATCCAAATTCTCACATGGCATTAAATTAAGCTTATCAAATATTTGACTAGGCTCATAAGAAACGAACTAGATGATTACTTACTGACGGGGTCGGGTCTTCCAGCAGCTAGCGATCGGGTCTTTCTGTTTGCCTCGCCTCAGCCCAGCCGCAAGACAAAGGCAGCACCAAGCTGGACAGAAAAGGAACCAAAATCGAAACCCAATGTCACCGTCTCACCGAGAAAAGGCAGCACCAAGACAACCGCACAACCCAATGTCACCGTCTCACCGAGAAAATCAACAACTCGTGTGAGACGATAAAATTTTCCCCAAATCGAAACCTATTCTCACCAAAAATCAAATAAAGGGTGTGCTTTAATTACCCGAAAGGAGGAATCGCAAAGGCAAGAGAATGGTCGGCACCAAAGTATTTCCTCGCCTCACGGCCGTCTAAGTCAAATCAGCAAGCAAATAGAGAAAAGAGTTCAATAATCACAATCCGATTTAGGACAAGCAAGCAAAGAGCGCAAGAGAGAGAAAATACACTCATAATATGCCAGGATTTTCTAACGAGAGAGAGAGAGAGAGGGGGGGGAGAAATTACCACAAGTGAGGGCGGGGTCGAGGTCTGAGAAGGCGGGTCAGTGAGGGCGGGGTCGGGATCAGAGAGAGGCGGGTCAGAGAGCGGTGTCGGGGTCGAGGATCAGTGTTAGGGTCTTCCAGTGGGGGTTCGGGCGGCGCTGCTTCGGGCGGCGGGGTTCGGCCGGCGCGGGTTCCCGCTCATTTTTTGTTTGGGCTAACCTAAACCGCGCGAGAGGAGACAGAGAGAAAAGAATATTATCGCGCGGGTTTTTTACTTGAGACCCTTCAGCGACCGGGTCAAATCGGTCTCTGAAGGGTATTATCGCCGGTAGCTGAAGGAGTCGTCGCCGAAAACAATTTATTTCTTTTTTTATTGCCTGAGAGGAGGTCTTCAGTGACCGGCGACTAAACCAGTCAATGAAGACCAGTTTTGTTGTAGTGATTATTTGAAATTAAGGGTCCTTGATGTATAATTAAACAATAATAAAATTGCATGAAATTTGACCTATATAAATTTATTTTTATTTTTTCAATTTATTTGAAGTTTTTCAAAAAAAATATTGTCAAAATTTCAAATTGTTGATGTCGCGTTTATGCCACAAATGTTGAATATATTAATAAAATCTGTCAGTATTAAGAAGTCGTTTACAATATCATGAGCTAAAATGTTGCCAGGCTTTTCACATAACTTTTGGCAAAAAAGTTACGAAAAATGACTTCTATATGTTGTGCACATGAAGCATATTAACAACCATATTTATATGCCAACAATCACGACAAAAAACAACTATTAAATAAAATTAATAAAACAATGAAAATATTATTTATGATTTAGATAAATCGTACATAAAAAAATGATATGGTTTAGAAATTATTTTGTCGCCAATTAGTTGGCAATAAAATAATTTTAATTAATTCTGATAATTGTCAATATAACCTATCATTGTAATTAATAAACTGGTTGTTTGTGACATAGAGCCTAAGAACAAGATGAATGCTGCACATAATAATTTTATATAACGTTGTGGAATTTGTTTACACAAGAAATCCACCGACATTTTATTAATATCCAAAGTTAATTAGAAATTAATATTTATGCCCAAATTTCACTGGTTTCGCCAAAAATGCCCAAACCGCCGATATTTTTTTTTTTTAAGGGACACTATGAAGAATAATGAAATCTAACACTGAAAATTTGAATTTTTTGTTTAAATTATTTGTTAGATTAGTTCTTTTGATTTGTAATTAGCATATTTATATTAAAATACACTAGATTACTTAAAATTATGTTGAATTACACTATATTACATTAAATTATGCTAAATTATGTTAAATTACGCTAAAATACGGTAAATTCCGGTAAATTACTATGTGTCTTCATAGTGATGTATAATTAGAAACTATTTTTTGTTTCTCTTTTATCTTCATAGTGATTTATAATTAGAAACTATTTTTTTTTTTGCTTTAAGAGACACTATGAAGAGCAAGATAATGAAATCTAACACTGAAAAATTAAATTTTTTGTTAGATTACTTCTTTTGATGTATAATTAGCATATTTATACTAAAATACGCTAAATTACTTGAAATTATGTTGAATTACACTATATTACGTTAAATTATGCTAAATTACATTTCATTACGCTAAAATACGCTAAATTACATATGAATAGGGACGATATCTTCACTGAAAAGGCGAAAAACGACGACGAAAGTTCAAACGGCCATAAAACGGCACTTGAGTGTCCGTTTTCAGCAAATTACCACTTTTCGAGAAGCTTGCGAAAATACGCATGCGTCCGTGCTCGCTACGCCAGATTCTAAAATTTAAAATTGCCAAAAAACAAAGGAAAAAGTCTCAAAACTTGAGTTGAAGTTTTCGATTAAGATTTTCATTTCTATTATTCCATCTAAGTAGCTCAGTAAATTAGTTACATAATGAACTTGTAGAATACCAATTTTTACTATTTTTGGATTTATTTACTATTTTTTATGATTCATGAAAGATGGCACAAAATCGGTCTACTTTAGCATAATTTTGCGTAGTTTAGCGTAATTTACTGTATTTCAGCATAATTAGCGAAGTTATTATAATTTAGTGTAATTTAACATAATTTATTGTAATATAGTGTAATTCAACATAATTTCAAGTAATCTAGTGTATTTTAGTATAAATATGCTAATTATAAATCAAAAGAAGTAATTTAACAAAAAATTTAAACAAAAAATTTAAATTTTCAGTGTTAGATTTCATTATTTTGCTCAAGAAAAAAAGAAAACCGGCCATTTTATGACGGGTTTGGGTATTTTTAGCGAAAGTTGGAAATTCTGAACATAAATATTAATTTCTAATTAACTTTGGATATTAATAAAAATGTCGGGAAATCCGTGGTAGTTGTCAATAAATGGAGCTTGGGAAAATGGGAGGCCGATCTGTCATTCGTATTTCCTCATAAATTTGCGGGATCTTTATATTCTACATCGATCCGTATGCATATAATGATTTAATAAATAATTAAAGTTCAGCATGCGAGCAGCTGAAAAATTGACCGAAGCGATGGCAAAATTGTTTTTTCAATCTCATCAGAATTCATAATTTCAACACAGACTTAAACTTAGGCTTACTGCTTACATCATCTTAGACCGGCTTAAATGAAGATTAAATTTCTTTTTTTTTGAAGGTTAGTGGCTTTAAGTGCCAACTAACAATTTCATTGATAAAAAAAAAAAAAAACGAACTTACAACGAGTCAAATGACTCTAAACCTAAACCCACTCTTTTATTCTCATAAAATCCTCCAAACTACTCTAAATAACTCTAATTTCACTTATATACACTCATAATTATCCTATTACATTTCCCTATCGCTCTCTACGACCGGATCCGATTTTTCGTCCGCCGCCGCGCTCCGACGACCGGATCTACTCACCCGCGCTCCGATCGAGATGGCGTAGAGACTCCACGCTCCGAACTCCGACAATACCGCGCTCTCGGCTCCGATCGGCTCCGGTTCCTCCCCTCTCTCTCATTCTCCTCTCCTCTCAAGGTAGAGACGAGAGAGAGAGGAGGCGCTTTGTAGAAACCTAGAAGAAGTGACAGAGAGGGTTTCGCCTCGCGAGCAACCCTCAGCCGCCTCACCCCTGTCGCCTCACCCCTTTCGCCTCACGAGCTAGGATTTCGCCTCGCGAACAACCCTCAGCCGCGTCAACCCTGTCGCTGCGAGCTAGGGTTTCGCCTCGCGAGCAACCCTCAGCCGTCTCGCGAGCAGCCCTCAGCCACCTCACCCCTCTCGCGAGCAGCCCTTAGCCGCCTCGCGTCACCCCTGTCGCTGCGAGCTAGGGTTTCGCCTCGCGAGCAGCCCTCAGTCGCCTCACCCCTTTTCGCAACATCTTTTGGTCGGAGCTGAGAGAATGAGCGAGGCCGAGGTGAGAGAGTGAGAGAGGCGAGAGAGCGACGGGTGAGAGAGCAGCCGTCTCCCTCGGCCGCCTCGCGAGAGAGCGAGCCCTCAGTCCTGACCAGCCTAAGTTGTTATGACTACATTAGAACGCGTTGATTAATTTAGACCATCCAAATAAAAGTTAATGTTCCGGTAATTGACCGCAACTGAAATTTTGAATATGAGCGCACGTGGTGGAAAATTCAATTGGATGGAAAACAAAGTAGAATGAAATTAAGAAGCTAATAACGAGTAAAGGAATCATATATATGACCTTTCCACCAAGACCCGACATTTTTATTAATATCCAAAGTTTAATACAAATTAATAAATATACCCAGAATCCGGCCCAATATCGATATATACCCAAGCCGGCCATTTTCTGACCGGCTATGTACCTTTTTTTTTTTTTTTTTTTTACCCGTTTTTTAGAGAGAGACACTATGAAGATCAAAGTATTGAAATTTAACACTGAAAATTTGAAATTTTTTGTTTAAATTAGTTGTTATATTACTTCTTTTGATATATAATTAGCATATTTATACTAAAATATGTTATATTAATTGAAATTATATTGAATAACACTATATTATGTTAAATTACGCTAAATTACATTACATTACATTACTTTACAAGTTGTTATATTAATTGAATACGCTATATTGTGCTACTATTTTTTATGTTGTGCTACTATTTTAATGTTGTTATATTTTTTGTTTAGCATTACCATAAAAGCACACATACACAAGAACCGAAATATAGGATAATCCAAATATACCAAACATAAATAGTATATCAAATATAAATAGTATAAAACTAGTAAAAATACAACTAAAACGGAGAGGGGGAATATCGCTGAGGCGGTACTCCGGCGTTCGCCCGGCGCTCGCGCGGCCAGGCTCTGTCTCTCTCGGTCTCCACACTAGCATCGACAGTCCTAAGTATCTGATCGGCGGTATCCCATCTGGCATCGCCCGTGGAGACTGTCGGTACTGGCGGAGGTGTAGCGAAGATAGATGCGGCAAACTCACTCCCAAAGGCAGGCTGAGTATGAGACCCGCTACCACTAGCCTCTCCATCATGCGGCATCTCTGTGCCATATCGGGGTACCCTCGGTGCCGAGCTGAAATCATCATCGAATACCCCGAAGTCCTGGAGACTATACGAGAGGGACTCGTACTCAGAAGTATCGGTCATCTCAGGTGGTGGCTGTGGCGGCATCTCTGCCGGACCCTGCAATCATACACATAAATAATTAAATTTGATCTGAATGAAGAAATTTATTAAAACCTGACAGATACTGAAGTATGACATACCTGAGGCTGCACCGGACGTCCATGCTCGTCGTACCATGCCGTCCACCCAACGTCGGACAATACCCAACGGTGGTAGTCCCACTCTGGATGTGAATCGGGGGAAGATGGCATATCATCTAACAGAACCGGGCTCCGATCGGGCTCATACGGATCTATCTCACGCCAGTTGATGTTCTCTCTGGCGTCTCGCAGCATACCGATGATCTTTCCACCGTGCCCGGCATCCTCCACTGTATTTGCATTCTTCTTGAGGGTGCGGTACCCAAGCAGTCTCCAGTTCTTCTTTCCCAGCATGCGGATCCCATCACCGCACTCCTTGACCGCTGACAAAAGCTGAAAAAAATTTAGCATGTCAGATCAAACCTTGATGTATTACTAAGTTAGATCAAACCTTGTGGTTTTAGGTGCTTTACCTGGCGAGCCCATCCACGACCGGTGGGATGGTAACCATCATCCATCTGGATCCTGTCGCGGAGATGGGCACCGTAATCACCCTGCAGATAGACCCTCGGTGGGTAACACTGTAAAGAAGACGTTAGTTGCAATAAAAAACTATCAAGTAATATGATTTATTTAACAAATACAATAGACTATGACTTACCGGTGCTCGTCTCTGTGCGTGTAACTCGGCAAAGATGGGTCTACGGGAATCAACGCCGCTCGACCAAACTGTCGGAGCACCCGATCTGGGTAGTGGTGCTCCACTGTCCAGAAATGTATGAGCGGACCTCGGTAGAACCACATCGCCTGCTCCTGCTCGTCAGTCACACTGCCCGGCAAGAGGAACTCCTAGTACAACTGATCGTACGGCGTCCACTCAACAAGAGGCTCAGGCAAACTCTGAAGCTCTGACCAGACTGTCCTGATCCCAACGGTAGCACCGTGGGTCCGATCCTGGTAGCGGTGGAAACCGTGCCACTTCTTGGCGTATGCCGGGCAGTGAAACGTGTCTGGCTCTCCCCAATCCGGCGCCTCATTGGTGATAGGACGGCCCACTGGTAGACGTGACCACGACCAGTGCTGAAGCAGGAGTACCGGCCCGTACATCTGCTTCACCGTCGGCTTCATTTTCAAGAAAATTACGCGTCAGTGTATTTTGATGGATTGATTGATTAAATAATTTACACTAAAATAAGAGTTGGTGACTTACCTCACTACTGCGACACAGGTGGGAGTACAGATACGCCAGGACCGCTCCACCCCAGTTGTACGACGACGGCCGCTCAATGCCCATCAGCAACGGGAGATACATCATCGGCACCAGATCACCGCTGGAATCAGGAAACATGACAGAACCAAAAAGGTCCATCACGTAGCCGCGTGTATATCTGCAATACAAAACATATAAAAATTCTAATAGAATCATCGTATTATAAATTAATTAGTAGAAACAAGTTATAAAATTTACCTCTGAATCTCCAGCTCGGTGGAATCTGCCGAGAGACCCGCGATGAAGTGCTGCCGTAACCTCGTCATCCGCAGATGAAATTTGGACCTCCCATGGTCCCCAATGATATGGTCCGGGTCAGCTCCCAACAACTCCCGGACATAACCTGCGAAGCTGGTGCTGTCAGAGACGCCGCCGACGGGTGTGCCACGGATAGCCAAACCCCAGAGAGCACTCACATCCTGGAGAGTCACTGTCATCTCTCCGAATGGCATATGAAACGTGTGCGTCTCGGGACGCCATCGCTCCACCAGTCCGGCGATGAGAGATGCATTGATGATGCCCTTCTCTGTGCGCACGATGTCCACAACCTGGTGGAGACCCAGGTTGACGAGGTACGGCTGCATCACCTCGTAGTACCTCATGTGAACGCATCTCATCTTCACATCTAGAAGATCCGTGTCCTGCGTTGAAAAATGTAATCCGCATGGTGACAACATAATAAAATTTAAATCCAACAAAATTTAATGAAAATATAAGAAAAGGAACGTACCTCACGAGAAGCCAGTGAGACTCGGTGCTCGCTGTGGGGAATCCACAGGAGAGGACTGATGTGCTCCGTGCTGCTAGTACTGATCGGCTCGTCCACTAATGGACGCTGGGTAGGCCGTGCTCTAGGCATCCTGATATCTAAAATAACCTAAATTCGGTGAAATTACGCTTGATCAGCATAATTATGATAAAAAAGGCCAAAATATTGGTCATCTGTGCTAATCACACTAAATTATGCTTAATCAGCCTAATTATGGTAAAAAAGGCCAAAATACCCTAAAAATTGGTTATCTGTGCTAATTACACTAAATTACGCTTAATCAGTCTAATTATGGTAAAAAAGACCAAAATACCCTAAAAATTGGTCAAACGTGCTAATTTCGGTAAAATTACGCTTAATCAGCATAACTATGGTAAAAAAGGCCAAAATAACCTAAATATTGGTTATCTGTGCTAATTACACTAATTGCGCTTAATTAGCCTAATTATGGTAAAAAAGACCAAAATACCCTAAAAATTGGTTAAACGTGCTAATTTCGGTAAAATTACGCTCAATCGGCATAATTATGGTAAAACAGACCAAAATACCCTAAATATTGGTCAATTGTGCTAATTACACTAAATATTGGTTAACTTAGCTAATTACACTAAATTACAACAACATAATCTAAATTATAACACCTAAAACCTAAATCCTAAACTCTAAAATAAATAAATTAAAAATTAAATTAGATAAAAAAAAAAATTACCTCAAAGAAGAAGAGAGAATTCGGAATTGGGTTGGGATGAGAGAATTGTTAGAGGAGAGAGAGAAAAAAGGGTATATATAGGGGTTAATGCGGGTAAAAAAAAAAAAAAAAAAAAGGTACATAGCCGGCCATTTTCTGGCCGGCTTAGGGAGGGTACATAGCCGGCCAGAAAATGGCCGGCTTGGGTATATATCGATATTGGGCCGGATTCTGGGTATATTTATTAATTTGTATTAAACTTTGGATATTAATAAAAATGTCGGCACCAAGACCAAGTGCTTACATAATAATTCATTAATTGCGCTTGGATGTTATTGCATGCACTTCCATATGGAAAAAAATATAGTACAGATATATATCAACAAATTCAGGATCAATTAATCCAGCGATATTTCTTCCACAAAAGAAAAAGCAATTAGCTAGAAGATGAGCCACACATGATTACCTGGGATCTAAGTTAACTATCTCTATTCTATAAGTAGCATATATTAATTAATAAACCCATGCACATTAATTGCTACGACGACAGTCACACTAATTAAATCATTCTGTAATTCTCTTAAATTTTTCCTCCAAGATGAATCCTGGAGTAAATTATTTTTTGATGTTTGCAGTCCTCTTTGCTTTGGAATGCTTCCTTTTGGTTTCACAGTTTCTGAGAGTAAGAGCAGATTCTGGTATAGTTTGCGATCCGTTAACACACTTCAATAAAAAAAAAAGTCTAGACTAATATTTTAACTTAGATCGATTTTGGTTTCACAGTTTCTGAGTGCTAGTGCCCCATCTCCACTCTCTCTCTCTCCTTAATATCAGGAAAATAAAGTGCAGTTTCCTACTTGCGGACTTTTACACACTTCAATCAAAAAAAAAAAAGACTTTTACACACTTCTATTTTTCTGGCTATAAAAGGCAGTCCCTATTCTGCTCTGCCTTACGAATTTCTTTGAACTGAGTTATTCATTTCTTCAGGCAGCATCAGCATGCTGTTTAACAAGATGAATCAGGGAAGTAGAATTAGTTTTGCAGCTGCCGTCCTTCTTGCTTTGGTGCTTGTCCTGTTAGCATCTCCACTGTCGTCTGCTAGTAATTGTAATCCGCTGAATGATCATTGTTGTGACCCGCACAAGCATATTTGCAGGAATAACTGATCAAGATGCAAGTCTCAGCAAGCTTCAATATAAGCTTCTTTAATTCCTTGGTAGTTTCTACTTCAAAACTGTTACATGCATGCAGTTCTCTTTTTGTTTTTGCATTGATTTGATCCTTTTCTGCACGTGTTGTTGTGTTATGTTGCTGTAAGGATTGTTAGAATTATTGATTTTTAAAATATGTTAATTATTTCATAATTTAAGATTTTATTAGCTATTAATAATTTTGATGAATTATTAGTCTTTGTGACCGGTCTGTTTGTGGATCCTCGATAGTCAAATATGTATTGGGCCTGGTCAAGTCGTTAATTAAAGTCAAAATATATATTGGGCCCAGTCAAGTCGTTAAAGTCAAACATGTCTGCGGATGTTCATCTTCATGTTTCAATGTGTTATGTTGCTGTAAGGGTTGTTAGAATTATTAATTTTGAAAATATGATAATTTAAACATTTAAGTTTTTCAAGCTATTAATTAGTAATTTCGATGAATTATTATTTTTCGTGACCGGTCTGTTTCTGCGATTTAAGTCGTTCAAACTGAAAATGTCGCTGGTAGTTGTATATATGGTTGCACTGGCAGGCAGCACGAAATTGAATCCATGAGGAGGCTAGTTTTCTTGAATCCGTATCAACCCAGGTACCTGAGCTACAAGTGATAAATCCGGACCGTTCTTTTAACTTGGCACAAATCTCAAAGAAGAGCCCTATAGTTTCAATAAGCACCGGATTGAGTTTGGCCCAGTTAGAATTAATCTGGGCGTTCGTTTTTTTAAATTGCACCTGGACACGGACTTGTTTTCTTTGGTCATTGAGACCAACTTTTGTTATACAAAGATGAAAAGGGGAATTGCTAGCAAAGGTGACTTGAGTTTTTGGTGAATTTCAAAATTAATAAAATTGATTTTAAGTATAAATTAATAAAATGATTTTTGGTGACTTGAGTTTTTGGCCATCACATGACAGTCTGGACTAATAAACGAAATCAAGTAAGATATAACATAAAGCGCAAAAGCAATCGGACAATAAAAGACTAAGCAATGATCAAATAAAAGTATATATATCAAAGCATCATGAGTAACAATGTTTACTCCCAACCCTAAGAATCTAAACTTAGCCGCTGAACGTCATGTTTACAAAGAGATAAGAGAAAGATACAATCATACACGGAGTATCCTTCTACTTGGTCTCTACACACTCCTCTCTTCTCACTTAAGAAAATATAAAACCAAGGATACGAATATGTGTTTCTGTTCAGTCCAGAAGGCTTATATAGGAGTGAAAGGGCGCCTGAAAATGAGTGGAGTCCAAGTTATCTGATATAGATACAGTTGTTGCAGTTATTCACCAAAGGGCGCCTTGGTACGGTCCGTATTGGCTAATACGGACCGTACTCCCACTGTGTCGCTGCAGGAGTTAATGCGTATTCGGCCATCTTTGGTCCGTACTGGGGCTCTGGTCCGTATTGGCTAATACGGTCCGTACCAGAGCCTTAGTCGGTGAGCTGCGCTTTTTCGATGGACCCGATTCTTGCTCCAAATGATGCAAAATAGCCCAAAACATGGTTCATGCACTAAAACATAAATAGGGCAACAGTAACCTTTTTCACAGAATAATTAAACATAAATGTGAGAAAATAAGACAAAACCTAAGTCAAAATTCTACGTAATTCACTATCAAAATGAGCTTGATCAGCCATAAGGGCCTTGTTCATAGTGACTAGATTTTTAATTCCCAAACCTCCTATAATCTTCGGTGTTATTACAGTGTCCCAAGCAATAAGACTCATGTACCTATCTTGGTGTTGATTTTTCTTGTGACCATGCCATAGGAATTTTCTTCTGATTTTGTCGATTTTCTTTATTAACCACTTTGGTAGCATGAAGGTAGACATAAAGTATATTGGCATAGCAGAAAGCGTGCATTGATCAATATTACTCTTCCTCCTGTTGACAATAGACCTGCCTTTCAAGTAGAGAGTTTGTTTTCCATCTTTGTGACTAGAGGCTAGTACTGATCTTTGCCGAGTGTTTTGTTTGAAAGGGGCATACCAAGACATTTTAAAGGAAAATTTGATGCCTTACAGTCCATTATTTGAGCTTTTAGCTGAATTTGTTGTTGAGTCGTCCAGTGATGATGAGTTCTGATTTTTGCAGGTTCATCCGTAATCTCAAGAGGTCCCCAAAGAACTTAAGGATTATCTTAAAAAATCGCAAAAATTATTGTAGTAATTCTATTGGCTAGTCAGATGTAATTGCTTTTGGGACCTTTCTTAATTAATACATGTCTATATAGGGAACATGATATACAAATTACGTCCACTTTAGCACATTTTTCTGACGCTAGTAATGGTAGTTAACTCGTGTGCATAAACTTAGTTGTTGGACAGATATCCACCCAGGTACCTGACTCAAGCAAATTGCAATGGCCGGTGCAGATTAATTCTATTTGGGCCAAACACAATCCGGTGTCTATTGACACTGTAGGAGGTCTATTTTGAGATTCATGCCATGTTAAATGGCCGTCCGATTGATGTGAATTCAGAGGAATGCATTATATTTATTAGTTGACTCATCCGGAGACTTGAGCTGAATTAAGTGTTCCGTACTCCATAGAACTTTTTATAATTTGTATTAACAGGTTAGTTCAATCAAATTCCTTGAAACTATAATATGCAGAAAAAACCAAGTTTCATTCTGATGGAATAAGACATTTGTAACAATTAGAACTGTTATACCAAAGTTGGCCAGTCAGGATATGCACACTTAAATAATGAGAGGTGAAAAAATTTCAATTTGATGTGAACCATCTATTTTTAGTCAAACTGCCACAATCTATAATGGCAGAAGATCTATATATATTCAATATACTAGAGGAGAGGGAGAATTGATTGCTTCAAGGTAGAATATGCCCAAACTAAAATCCATAGAAGTCTAACAAATAGTCACTAGTAAGGTAGAATATGCAGATGTCTGAATTGCTATGGGTAATACCTAGAAGGAAGTTAGCAGTTCGAATAAATAAAAGAAAAACAAAGTAAACAAAGTACATTACCTCAGAGTAATTTACTGGACCTGAAGGCCTTCTCATATTGGGGGCCATATATTAATATCATTCTGCCAACTACTTGCAATCACACTATACATCTATCAGCATCCAGAGTATATAATTAATCCCTCTAATTAGATTGTAACTAAACCACGCAAAAAATGTCTTTACAAAAGATTTTGTAAATGTATGTACTTTCTAAAATAGCATACAGGAAGCGAATGCAATTTCAATAATTATGAAATTTCACACCATGGATTATGACAATTTTTTTGTTTTGAGATAGAAAATTAAAAAATATTATATAATATGAAAGCTGGAGATTCACCGACAAAATTATAGTGATAGCGGGAGAGAGATGCGATGAGATGCCAACATGTAAAAAGTTTCACATTAATTATAATTGGAGAGGATACTTGTCCGCGAAGAGGTCCGTTTTCTTTGGTCAGTAGTGCGACCTTCTTTGTTTATAAAATTATGAAAAGGAAAATTGGGAGCTAGAGCAACGTTAAGTTGAGTTTTTGTTGAACAAAATTCATTAAAATTGATTTTAAATAATTCAAATTGTTAAAAATAATTTATAATTGATTGAAATGATAATTTAAATCATTCAAATTAATTTCTATTACGAGAGATGTGTTTATATATGTTAGGTTTGTAAAAGTTTAATCAAAGAAAGCTTAAATTTGAAATTTCCCGACGCCGCTCAATCAATCTATAACAATATAGCAATGATCTAATTATTATTTTATTTTTAATTTTTTTTTCTACATGTCATATTTATAAAAAATATTAGGATTCAATATATGTTTTATCGTATATCAAATAACTTGAAATTTTAAATAGCCGGAAGTTAGTGATCGTTAATGCATAATCAAACAATGATAAAATTATATGAAATTAGATTGTCAGGGATCTTAAATATCTATAATTTACTTTTTTAATTTTCAAATTTATTTGAATGTTAATGAAATTATTACCGAATTTTTTCAAAAATTCAGGTGTTAATCTCGTGTTTATGTCACAAAGAAAAATATTATCAAGGGCTTAAAAGTTGATAGAATTTTTAACTAACCTTTCCAAAATAGTAACGAAAAATTTCTTGTATTTTTTGTGCACATGAAATATATAATAGGCTAACAATTACGCCAATATTTTCCGCATAACCATATTAATACACCAACAATTATGACAAAAAATAATATTAAAATATATTATAAATAAAATAAATAATTAGTTTGTCACCAATTTAGAATAAAATAAAATAAAATAAATATTAATACACCAACCATATTAATACACCAACAATTACAACAATTTTTTATTTACCTAATTTAGAATAATTCAGAAATTATTTTGTCACCAATTAGTTGTCGATATCAATTTTTATAATTAATTGTTGTAATTATCAATATAACCTGTTATTTAAAAAGTTCATGAGAGGTTCTGGAGCTGCTCATATACAGTCTGGATAACGTCTGTTTAGGTTATATTGATAATTGACAACCTATTGTTTACTCAGAAACACGGGATCACATCATGTGGAGCTGCTCATATGCTGAGAGGTTATGGAAGGGATTGTTTGCGCATTACAATATGAACATCCAGACTGGAGGTTCAATAAAGCAAATATGGGATATAAACAACCGACGAGGAACCGTGGCAATGACGTCTCTTGCAAACACGGTTTGGGCAATAGGAGCTTGGGTACTATGGAGGGAAATGAACAGACGTTTCTTTTTTAACAAGTAAAAACCAGTGAATATATTAATCAATGATACGATCAAGTTAATTTGTGGGCTCATTATGGGTAGGAGAGGGGCAAGTCAAGGGGCTCTGTATTGCGCCCTTCGGGCAGCTATTTTTGCAAGTTAATGTAAATATTTAATTTATCCATGGGCAGGAACAAATTACTAACTTTAGTAATTTAGTCTTGTAAATAATTTTTTTTCTTATCAATATATTGTTGACGGTCAACCGTCAACCTTAAAAAAAAATTAGTGCTGATACAAGCTGTCAAGATGCCCAGGAGAAAAACGAAACAAAAAGAAATTAGGGAAAAAAAATATTATGATAAACTTTTGCATTGAAAACCGTATCAAAACATTAATTTGGATCATAGAGCATTATCAAACATGAAATGGAATCAAAGGAAAAAAAGAGTATTCTCATAAATCAACAAATATTCAAACAAACCCTTTAACATTCTTTTGCAAAGATGTGTAAAGTTTTTTTTTTCTTTACGCTTTATGCATTAAAAACACTATATTTTCTTCTGTTTGGGTAGCACCTTTCAAAATGAAAATACAACATTTAAATATGCATAAATGAAAGAATAACCTCATTAGATGAAATTAAGAAAATATAATAGCATAATATCAAAGCAATGAACAATTAATATTCAAAATTATTAAGTACATTTTTTTCTTTACATAATACAAAAACTTAATTTAATAAAAATGCATAAATTCAAAATTAATTTGGTAGCAACTTCCCTTGATTTATCTTTGTTTTTCTTATTTTCTTTTATTAATTTTACATTCTCTGTTTTCTGATTTAGATTTTAAAGTTTCTTTTACATGTTTCCTTTAACCTTATTTTAGGAATTAACACTCACTACTACAGAAAAAGAGATTGCACACGGACATTAATGGAAGAGCTGCACGGATTTCCTGCCGTGTTTAAAGCCAGGGTGTATAAATAGGTCAGAAACTACACACGGATATTTAACCGTGTGTGATTATAATGATTTCTACACGGATATCCCCTAATTAACCGTGTACAAAGACTTGCCAGTGTCGCTCTCCAAGTTACCGAGCTACACGGTTATCCCCTAATTAACCGTGTACGTTTACTCTTTCTACACGGCTTTGTATTAAAAGTCCGTGTAGCTATCTTAGCTATTATACACGGATTTTTCTAAAATATCCGTGTATGATTACTATTGCACACGGATTTGTATTAAATGTCCGTGTAGCTCTCTTAGCTATTATACACGGACATTTGTTAAATATCCGTGTGCAATAGCTAATTTT
The DNA here is from genome assembly GCA_025461045.1 of Carex parvula. Lineage (NCBI taxonomy): Eukaryota > Viridiplantae > Streptophyta > Magnoliopsida > Poales > Cyperaceae > Carex > Carex parvula. Next base: position 571,295 of record JAJGRW010001185.1, on the reverse strand, counting down.
TTTTTGTTTTTTCTATCGTACACGGACGATTGTGAAATATCCGTGTATAATAGCTAATTTTTTTTTTTTTTTGTATATTTTGTTTTTGGGCTAGCCTCCAGCTTTGCTAGCCAATTTTTTGCGACAGAAATTATACAAAATTCCATATAGCAATAAATTCATTCGAAACAGATTAATTAGCAAGAAATTCATATACTAAATTTATACAAAATTCATATAGCAATAAACAGATTAATTATGTCACTTATGCACTAAATGATTATTCTGATTTTGACCACTTTGGTGATTAACAAAATCATAAATCTCATGTGCATAAATGACTTATAACACATACTTTATGCAAAACAATCAGTCACAGAACAATTACTTTTATGCCCAAATTTCAAACAATTATTTTGTACCAGTAAACTTTAAATGATTGTAAAGAAAGTTCGAAAAGACAGTAAATGATAGGAAAAAGCTCAGTTCGAAAACAGTAAATGATGCACAAAAAGACCCTAAAAACTCTGAGATTGTAAAGAAAGTTCGAAAACTCTATATCCGACGGTTGGATCGGGCTGAAAAGTACGTTATCTTGGTTTTGGGGCTGTGGAGCTCATGTCAAAATTTCAGCCCGATCCGACGGACGGATCAAAAGTTATGCCCTTTTTTTGTGAAGCATGCGCAGGACTTGGTTAAACATCATGAGTAAAGCATAGAACAGATCAATTGCAATCATAGGAAATTAATATGAAGTACATACCGCTTATTATCTCAGATCTCAGCTGCTGGCCTCGATCAATTCGCAGAAATCTGATAGGAAAAAGCTCAGTTCAGAGAGATGTACTAAAAGACTTGATCAAAACGGCGCTGGAAGGGGAAGATATTAAAACCCTACACTTTTATACACGGCTATTTAGTTATAAATCCGTGTAGCTCTCCAACTAAACATACACGGCTATTTAGTTATAAATCCGTGTACAATTCTACTATTTCTACACGGATATATTATCAAAAATCGGTGTGTATATTCCTACACGGCTTTGTATTAAAAGTCCGTGTAGCTCTCTCAATTATTTGCACACGAACCTCTTTACACACGGATTTTTGGTTTCTAATAAACCGTGTAGCTCTCTCTAATAATTCTACACTGATTATTAACTAATTATCCGTGTAGAAATCGTGCAGATCTTTTGAACAAGTAAAAAATCATATTTGGTACACGGTTTTAATAAAATTGCCAAATCCGTGTACAATGTGCAGCTAGTGTACAATGACTATTTTTGTAGTAGTGACTATCAGTTTCTTCAAATATCTCAGTAAAGTTACAATATATAATAAAAAAAATACTATGGTACATCTTATTTTATCTAAAGTCATGATTACTAAATTTTTTTATTATGCATTTATTTTCAATACAATTTCAAAGTTAAAATGTTTTAAATTATATAGAAAATTAAGAAAGTATATATTCTCTTGATGATTTGTACTAATGCATGCAACACCAACTTGCTAGTCACACAAAGAAGAACATAACCCATTCATTCTATATAATCGTATTGTCCTATACTTTGGATTAATTGCATTTTTAATATTACTGCATTTTATGTTAAGCATTTATTTTCGGCAACATATATTTCAAATCTAGATAGTGTTCCTTTATAAGAAAAGAATTAATAAAAGTATGACTATACAAGATCATACTCATGCATACAACACCAGTTAGTGACACAAAACAACACCAGTTCAGTTGTAACCTCATTCATTACAATCATATTGCAATAACACAAGTGTCTTATCTTCTTCATGCATCTAATTTGATTTACTTCACCATCATAATAGAAAACAACGATGCATAATTGTTGAAAAACTAACCTTTGTCCTTATGGATGGCGAAGGCAATGCCCTCCATGTAAATTAATAGGTGCATCTGTCAGCTAAAGCCTAAGGCTAAGGAAGAAGGTGTACTACTTTCCTACTATTGACTTTGTCAATTCACGGATCCTGACTTTTCTGCCTATAAAAAAGAATTCACATCACCTAAAGTCACTCCAATTTATGTGTTCAATTGCTGTAATGTATGGTTATTGGAATATGGTTATTGGAATTAATGGTTCCGTGCATGGCTGTACCGGTACTTTTCTGAGAAATCCCTATTTCCTATTTCCTTCCCCTACAATACTTTTCTGAGAAACCTCCACCTCTGGTATTTCTGTGAATCAGACTCATTAATTTCATTTCTTCAGCAAACATCAGCATGTTGTTTAAGAAGATGAATCAGGGAAGTAAAAGATTTGCAGCTGCATGCCATCCTTCTTGCTTTGGTGCTTGTCCTGTTAGCATCTCCGCTGTCGACGTCTGCTGTTAGAAGTACCATTTGTGATCCCTTCAATCCTGATTGTTGCCGGCACCCGCACAAGCCGTCTTGCAGGAATAACTGAACAAGATGCAAGTCTTGCAGGAGAGCTTCAAAACTCCTCTCTAGTTTCTACTTCAAATAGAACTGTTGCAGTTGATCTTTAGTTTTCTTTTTTTGTACATTGATTTGATCATTTTCTTCATGTATTAATTAATGTGTTATGTTGCTGTAAGGACTGTTAGATTATTAATTGTTTAATATGTTAACTTTATGTTTTAAGATTTTTCAGCTACTAATCGATTTAAATGGTTAAACGATAAATTTAAATCATTCGAATTTAAACTACTAATAGATTTTTCAGCTACTAGTCGATTCAAATGGTTAAAATTAACCTACATAATCGATTTAAATGATAAATTTAAATCATTCGAATTGATTATATTATGAGACATGTGCTTATATATTAAGTTTGTAAACTTTAATTAATTTAATATAAAATGAAGATCACTTAACATTTTTTTTATTTTAACAATCTTGATCATTTAAAAAGTAAAGAAAGCTTAATTAAATATAAAATTGTTCGACCTGAGGGTTGAGGAATACCCGCTCAATCAAAATCGAACATTATAGGTTATGATCCAAAAATTATCTACATATTATGTCTATAAGAAAAATGATGAGATTTCAATATGTTTTATCTTACATAAAGTGACTTGAAATTTTCAATTATTTGAAATTAAGGGTCCTTGATGTATAATTAAACAATAATAAAATTGCATGAAATTTGACCTATATAAATTTGTTTTTACTTATTCAATTTATTTGAAGTTTTTCAAAAAATATTGTCAAAATTTCAGATTGTTGATTTCGCGTGTATGTCACAAATGTTAAATATATTAATAAATCAGTCAGTATTAAGAAGTCGTTTACAATATCATGAGCTAAAATGTTGTCAGCCTTTTCACATAACTTTTGGCAAAACAGTTACGACAAATAACTTCTATATGTTGTGCACATGAAGCATATTAACAACCATATTTATATGCCAACAATCACGACAAAAAACAACCATTAAATAAAATTAATAAAATAATGAAAATATCATTATGATTTAGATAAATCGTACATAAAAAAATTGATAAGGTTTTAGAAATTATTTTGTGGCCAATTAGTTGTCAATAAAAAATAATTTTAATTAATTATGATAATTGTCAATATAACCTATCATTGTAATTAATAAACTGGTTGTTTGTGACATAGGGAACTAAATCCTCTGCCCACCGGTGGGCAGGATTTTCCTGCCATACTCGAAAACTAACCAATACATGTGCCACTTTTTTTGAACTCTCAATAAAGATTTTCACAATAAATAATTCCTAGTACGTCATTAATATTTGTAGACTAACTTAAGTTTTCTAAGCACAGAAAAATTAACTCATGCGATGAGCAAAAATTAGAAAAATAATCCAATTTGACTTTAATGAAATAATTAATAATACCACAAGTTATTTAGAAGATAATCATTATAATGAAAATGAATTAATAAAAAAATATCACAAGATATTCTTTTTATCAAAAAGTAAGTTATCCAGAGGAGAGTTTCAATACAACAAATTTGATCAATCCGATTCGAGTTATAAATTTTCAAATAGAAACAAAAAAAAAAAATTTGGACATTTCGTAGCACAAAATCTCGTAGCATTAGAGATAATTTTTTATTTTTATAAATTATTATTAAATAATATAAGAAAATAGATTCAGTACATGGAACTTTTTATGCTTAGAAGGCGCCGAGTGGGTAACTCGGATTCAAACTTTGAAACTGAGTTAGTATAGTTTGAGTTCAAAGTTTGAATCTGAACCACTAACTTGGAGCCTTCTAGGCCATCGAAAATCTCATATACTCAATCTATTTTCTTATATATATTATTTACTAATCATTTTTAAAAATAAAAATTCTCACTAAGGCTACGAGATTTTGTTCTATAAAATGTCCAAAGTTTACCTTTTCATTTATAACTCAAATTGCAATAAAATTTGTTGTATTGAAATTCTTTTCTTGATAACTTACCTTTTTTATAAAAAGAATATCTTGTGGTATTTTCTTATAAATGTATTTTTATTTATAATTATTATAATAATTACCATCTAGATATTGGTATTATTAATTATTTCATAAAAAACAAACTGGATTGTATTTTTTTTATTAATTATCTGAGTTAATTTTTCAGTGCTTAGAATACTTACTAAAATAGTCTACAAATATTAATGACGGACTAGGGAATTAATTATTGTGAAAACTTTCTTTGAGAGTTCAAACAACGTGGTATATGCAGATTGGTTAGTTTTAAAGAATGGCAGAAAAATCCGGCCAACCGGTGGGCAGAGGATTTGATTCCGTGACATAGGGGAGCAGCTTGGGTCCGATGCCCATCGGACCCAAAGTGGGTTCGATGGGCTCTATGACCGTCCGATCTGCTTCAAGATTCACTCAAGAACTTTCGCGGCTTCTTTAATTTACGTGCGCACGGATCTTAAAGCAGATCGGACTGTTAAAGAGCCCATCGAACCCACTTTGGGTCCGATGGGCATCGGACCCAAGCTGCTCCCGTGACATAGAGCCTAAGAACAAGATGAATGCTGCACATAATAATTTTATATAACGTTGTGGAATTTGTTTACACAAGAAATCCGTCGTAGTTGTCAATAAATGGAGCTTGGGAAAATGGGAGGCCGATCTGTCATTCGTATTTCCTCATAAATTTGCGGGATCTTTATATTCTACATCGATCCGTATGCATATAATGATTTAATAAATAATTAAAGTTCAGCATGCGAGCAGCTGAAAAATTGACCGAAGCGATGGCAAAATTGTTTTTTTAATTGACTGAAATTTTTTAGAAAAATCAGTGTTTTCTGAAAATTCTGGACCATCAAAATTCTACCTATCTAAAAAAATAGTAAAAAAATTCGAAAAAAATATAAAATTTAGTTTGCAAGTACATATTCATATGGTTATCACATTGAACGGTTGGATCGACCATTAGAATTTTAAAAAGTCAAATTTTTGGCCGTAGCACGGACCCCATCCGTGCTATGCATAGCACCATAGCCTCACTCATTATGTTTTATTATGCTTGATTATACTTGATGATCCTTGATTATACTTGATGATGCTTTATTATACTTGAAAGAACCTTGATATATTTTTTATGCACTTTTGAGGGGTATAATTACTTTTTACTGGTAGAAGATGTTAAATTATGAACCTTGATAATGCTTTATTGTGTAATTATGAAAAAATTGGTTCTCTCTAAATTTCTCTAAACTTTGTTTGATGAGCAAAATGCTATCTTTTGTTTGTGTAATTATGAAAAGGTTGGTGCTCTGTACCAAATTGTATTGGTACTTTCTGGTCGGTACCAGTTGTACTTATGTGAGTAATGTGTCATTTTCTCTAAATTTCTCATGATTAGAATTGAGTTTGTGTAATTATGAAAATTTTGTTTTTCTCTAAATTGTACCGGTACTTTGTGGTCTGTACCTGTTGTATTGGTACGTTGGTTATACTATTTTGGGAAACAATTTACACTTGATAGATGTCAAGGTACGAAAGTGACTTGGTTGGAAAATTTTACTTTGCAAAATACAAGCTTGTATGGGAAGTACTGGATGGCAACCTCAAGAGCAAAATCGAAGATCAATGGTCTGATATCGTCGCTATCAAATGTCAATGCATATGACCATAGCTGCAGCTCAGGTATGATCTTATATATTTCTTTTTTGTTGCAAAATGGTTCCTTGCATTCATATTTATGAATAGAAGTGACATAAATAGGTGCCGGCAGTAAAGAAAGATAATATCATGTGTCTGATCTTGAGAAGGTGGAAATGTGCACACCGTGCTTCACTAATTTTGCCATAAAAAAAACCCAATTTATCATGCTTTGTTTAACCACTGCAATTATGTAAGCAGTGACTTAGGGAGAAGGGGCGTTTTGGGAATTCTTGCAGGAAATTGGTCAGATGAGGTGACTCAGTGGAGAAGGCAGCTTGAGAATTCTTGCAAGAAATTGGACAGATGGGATGCGGCAGGAATGTGTGCCTTGTGCTTGTTAATTTGACTAAAGAATTAAGCTACTTGAACAGCTTATCTGTTTCCATGTGCAATATTTATAACAAACTGGCATTCCTGTAAATTTCAAGCACACACCATTGCTGTAAAATATATCCAATTCAATATAATGCTTCTGTTAATTTAGATCAGTTTCTTCCTTTTCAGCTTGGGAATCCTTTTCAGAAAGACGCACGAGAATGGAGATGTAGTGAAAAATAACATTGATTCTAAAGCAGATTTGAAGCCGAATGATTTGTTTGGTAATCTTCTCATGTCCCTCCCTCGTATAGCCTCATGCTCTCAGTTCTTGTAAAAGTGCTTTTTGTCTTTTTTTCAGTAAAAGAAAATATATTTTGAATGTTTGTGTTGGTAGTATTAGTGAAGATGGCAATTATACTGTTGGTGATATGGTGTAAATAGCATGTAAATATGCATGTTTGTATGTTGAAAAGTGCAAGGTTAGTTGATAGGTATTTATAACTATTAATAAAAGAAGATGCATTCCCTTTTTGTTTACGTTTGCATGCATGATTAAAAAAATATTCAAATGTATCCAGTAACTTTAGACTTTAGTTAAATCAATTTATTCCATATATGCATTTCAGATGTAAATTTGTTTCTGTATTGTATGGTGACTTATGCAGTTGATCCAATAAAAAAATTGTATTATATCGGATGCACTCTAACTAGCTAAAATATATCCAACAAAAAATAGTGCTGGAAGGTACAGTGACATAGTTGGTACTAACGTACCGGTTCAAAGTTAGTTTGCATTGGAGTACAATTTTGAGGTTAAAGTTAGTTGATAGCATTCTTTTGTACAGAAAGACAAGTACAGAAGCAATGGATAAGAGGAAACATCATGCTAGGGGTAAAATAGTCACAATAGATAAAATATAAATTAAATTAAAATATTACACCACACTCTTTCTTTCTTTCATGTGCTTTCCTGGAGCAACTAACTACATAAAAAATTTCCCTTCCCAACCCCTCCCCTCCCCTCCCATCCCCCCTTTCCCCTTCTCCTAGCTCCCCTCCCTTTCTTATTACTGGAGCACAGTAGGGTCTGTTTGGCGCAGGGAAAATTTATGGGAATGTGATTCTTAACATTAACTTAGTTGATTCTCAAATAGGATGATGCTTGTTTAAATACTTTCTTGTATTGTTATGTTGCACTTGTTTAATTAATTTTAATCTTTGTGCTTGATTTTTGTGTTTAAGATTTGTTAAATTGTGTTAATTAAAACTTGTTGTACTGTTTAATTATGTTTTGTATAATTAATTTTAGAGTTATCATATAATTAAATTAATTTTAGACTTATCATATAACTAATATTAAGTTTATCAAATATCAAATATCTAAGGAGGCTCAACTAACAATTAATTTACAAAATCACTGTAAAAACAAAATAGAGTTAATTGGAGTAGTGGAGTAATGACATTCAGGAGCGAAGGGGTCAGCTGCAATATGTTCGTTCGCTTGTTTAGACCACCGGGTGCTCACAGAAGTGAACATGGTTTTTTGTGAATCGAGAGTTCAGTTAGGAAGAGGGATCAAAACAGACATTCAATTTCTATTACAGTACAAACATCACATTTAAAGAAAGTGAATAAAACAAACTTTTAATTCCCACGGCAGCGCGTGGCCGGCACTTGACTAGTAATTAAGGAAATAGATACGAAGCGAAGAGCAATTAGCAGATATCTTTATTAAATAATTGAATCTGAAACAATTTGAAGACATTTCAAGCAAGTTAGGATTGTACTATATTTACATTCCTAACTTGAGGGGGAGTGTTGAAAATATAGATTGATCTCAACCATCCATCATTGATATCAGCCATCCATCATTTCAAGATTAATTAGAAATAGTACCAACGGTACACTGTACTGTACCAACAAAAGAGCCGTTAGAAATTCTTTGTATAAATAGAGCATAAGAACAGTGTAAAAACATACTTGATAATTCAATAACAATAATCTCGTCAGAATTCATAATTTCAACAGAGACTTAAACTTAGGCTTACATCATCTTAGACCGGCTTAAATGAAGACTAAATTTCTTATTCTTTGGTTTAAGTTATGACTGCATTAGAACGCGTTGATTAATTTAGACCATCCAAATAAAATTAATGTTCCGTTAATTGACCGCAACTGAAATGTTGAATATGAGTGCACTTGGTGGAAAATTCAATTAGATGGAAAACAAAGTAGAACGAAATTAAGAAGCTAATAACGAGTAAAGGAATCATATGACCTTTCCACCAAGTGCTTACATAATCATATGGAAAAAGGAGTCAGAGTGTAAGACGACTTCAACATAGAAATTATAGTTCAGATATCAACAAATTTAGGATCAATTAATCCAGCGATATTTCTTCCACAAAAGAACACTAGTGGAAAAACGCACATCAGGGTCGGTTAAAAACGCACATCAGGAACGGACTACAGGGCGACACTGACCCAGCAGTTACAGATAGTTGGACTAATCAGTGTCGGCTCAATAACCGATACTAATACTCCTCAATCAGTGTCGGCTCAATAGCCGTTACTAATTGTTGACAATCAAGAACGGTTCTTTATAAATAGGCGATACAAATTGTACTAATCAGTAACGGTTCTTTATTAATGGGCGATACAAATTGTACTAATCAGTAACGGTTATAATTAAAAGGCGATACAAATTGTACTAATCAGTAACGGTTCTTTATAAATAGGCGATACAAATTGTACTAATCAGTAACGGTTCTTTATTAATGGGCGATACAAATTGTACTAATCAGTAACGGTTATATTAAAAGGCGATACAAATTGTACTAATCAGTAACGGTTATTATTAAAAGGCGATACAAATTGTACTAATCAGTAACGGTTATTATTAAAAGGCGATACAAATTGTACTAATCAGTAACGGTTCTTATTAATAGGCGATACAAATTGTACTAATCAGTAACTGTTATTATTAAAAGGTGATACAAATTGTACTAAATCAGTAACGGTTAATGAAGAAAGGCGATACAAATTGTGTGAATCAAGATCAGATTTTGTAATAACCGTTCCTGATTGTGTGAATTAATTTTAAAAAAATATTTTTTATATTTTGGCCGGCTACCATATTTTTGCCGGCCTATATGCGAGGCATAAATTATAACAACCAGAAAGCAGAAAATTGCTGGCCTATATTTGGCCGGCTACCATATTTTCACATTAGACATAAATTAAAACGAGAAAGCATTAGACAAAAATTATTATAAATCAACATACTAAATTATTACAAATTATTAGGACCTCTTCCTGGTTTCTTCGTCTTCGCCGGCTCACTACCATCACCACCGCTGGACATGACTAGAACTGAAAACAAAAATTTGGTAAATAATTAGTGTACTGCTGGCCAGCAGCACTTAAAGGCAAAGAAACACTAGTGGTATGAAAACCAGGTACCAATTAAAAAATCAAAACACTAGTGATATGAAAACCAAAACAGGTACCAATTAAAAAATCAAAACACTAGTGATATGAAAACCAAAACAGGTACCAATTAAAAAATCTACCTCAACAGGTACCAATTAAAAAATATACCTCAACAGGTACCAATTAAAGGCAAAGAAACACTAGTGGTATGAAAACCAATCAAACAGGTACTGCTGGCCAGCAACACTTAAAAAAATGAATAAAAAAAAAAAAGCAAATTTATCATGAAAACAAATTTAGTCAAGATGAGTAATGAGTTCTGTCTGATATAGATAGAGAGATATAGAGATATAGATAGAGAAAGAAAGAGAGCGAATTGAACCTCAACTTGACCGTGAAGGAATCTGATGTAGCCAATAGCTTCTAGCAGTACAGACGCAGTGTCAGTCTGAAAAAGAGAGGCACCAAAATAAAAAGCAAAAGACATCACACATACAATCACTTGGTTTATATAACAGGTAGTATTACACCTTAATCTAGCAAGTAAAGGATACTAAAACGTAAAATTCTTATTTATGTGCAGACCTAACTGGATAAGTCACGCCAACTAAAAAGGTACTTTGTTGAAGCGAGAAGAAGATCAAAGAAGATTTATTTGATTAAGTAAATGCTGATTTTTGCATGCGCTTGTCGGAAGAAAACACTTATTCAAAATAGATGTTTTATAACATCTAAATATGACAAAGTGCCAGAGAGATAGTCATCTAATAGTTCACCCTGTAATCTTGCATTTGATTTTTTTTTATTAATTTCTCCATGTAGAGGCTCAAATTTCTTAACATGCAAATTACAATTGACCTGAAGATAACATTTACATTCCCATCGTCAAGAAACATATGGAACTACATATTGTATGGTTCATTGAAATTCTCGATTTATTCAAAATCAAGCAACTTCATTGAAAATATAAATATTTACCGTGACTTCCTCTATTGGAGAATTGCTCCTCGTGCAATTCAGTATCAACCTCAACTATCTAGAAATAAATATAGATTTGGCCATCTTAATAACAAACTAGTTGCAACAAAGCTTCTTAATTGATCAGATCCATGGTTACCTTACAGTATCTATGCAAAAGAATGATGAAATCAGATCTCGTAAGAAGATTGACACAGGAAACAGATCTTACCTCTGACAGAGTAAACGCGCGAGATCTCTCGATCCAAACCCAGTCCTTCCAAACTAGATCTAACACAAGCCAACCAGCACAATTCGATATATAGTAACAGAACTAGAGCTCGATTGCAACAAGATCAATGGACCTATCCCTTCACTCCTACGACTTAAGCTGCAGTTCGATTCGCGACATCGCTGACGACTCAACAAGATTGGAAATAAATATTATTTTCCAAGATTTAGTTTGAAGTTTTTTCTATTGCTCTACACCAACTCTACCGTACTGACATGCTACATGGTTACACAATGTGATATGTAGCCTACTAAATTAGACTAAATGTAAGATTTATTGCTCACTCTTTAAAATGCCACATGATATCGTAATCCGGTTCCTTTGGCACCTTCGGCTCTAGAGAATCGATGACATACACCATATTATCGCGCAACACAAAAATTAGAAGCATCCAGTGCGCACTACAATCATACATGGTAATAATCAATCTACATATGTCGTTAAAAGTATATAAATTACACAAATAGAAGTAACAACTTACTCTTGAATGTATGGTGCAAGAACAAATTTCTTCAACTGCATATTTTTCAACGACTCAACAAGTAGCTTGAAGCGGCCTCCTTGTCAGTATCAAAAAGCAACTTAGATATCATACAATTAACCTTTTCAGATTTTCCAGATTTTTCAGAGATTAAAAAACAACAGCAACACTAATACAATTAAGATATGATCTGTATAGCAAGGTAAGCAAAAAGAAAAAGAAACTAAAAAAATTAAGATATGATATGTATAGCCAAGGTAGTTAGACTTGGTAACTTAAATTGGAGAAACTGTTGCATATATCAAAAGTAGATGGTGATGTTGATTCTAACGCTTACTAAATGTATAGTTTGACAAGAGAGACTAAGGGACTTATCCTTTAGTTACTCTTGCTATAACAGGAAATTGCACATAACCCAAATACACATTAATCTACGCCATAATCTAATTATAGATGAAACACCAAATGCAACTCGCCTAGAAAAAGCATAGCTAGGCAAAGCATCCTTACCATTTATTTATTTTTGCTTCAAGTTCCTTAGCCATTTGTCTTAAGAGTAATTATTAGGTTCAAGCCCCATTATGACCTATGCTATACAATCATATATCAATAGTTTCTCCAATTTAAATTCCAACAGCCACGACCCAGAAACAATTACAAGGCCCAACCCTTTTCAAATCCCAAAATTTCCAATTTCTCCAAGTAACACAAGTTCAACAGAGAACAAAGCAGGAAGCAAAAATAGGGAGCCGCTGGAACAAAATACCAGTAACCGAACCACACAAAATAGCAAGTAACAAAGGCATCAAAGGCCGGTACCAGTGGTACAACCAAAACAGAACCACCGTACCAGTTAAAAAATGATGCTGATAAATAATTCTACAACATGGTAAAGTAAGCCTACCTTTAATCAGGTATCCTTCATAGTGATTTCAAATACTGATAAAATCAAAGTAAATCTGAAAACAAACCTGAGTGATTGTCTCTTGGTCCCTCAAAAATTGAGCGAACGGGGAGGCGGAGGGGACTTTAGCAGTGAACGGGGAGGCGGAGGGGACTTTGTAGCGAACGGGGAGGCGGAGAGGACTTTAGCAGTGAACGGCTGGCCGGGACAAGGCGGAGGGGACTTTGGCCGAGGCAGGTCGGGGTAGCGAGCGGGGAGGCGGAGAGGCGGAGGCAGGTCGGGTTAGCGAGCGGGGTAGCGGAGGCTGAGCGGGACGAAAGGAAATTTGAGAAATTGAGGCAGGTTGGAGAAGAGGGAAATGAAATTGGGGCTAAGGCAAGGCAGATTATAACCCTTTATCGTTTGAAATTGAGATATGAAAATTTTAGAGTTTGGCGGCTGATTGACAGAGAAACCGGGAAATGAAAATTGGGTTTTCAAATTAGAAGGGTTTGTCTCGGAGAGAAGGGGCCGGGAAATGAAAATTTCCGAAGGAAATTTTTCGGCCAAAATCACCGACTGTTTTAAAACAGTCAGACAACACTGACTGTTTTAAAAAATAATCACTGTTGGTAGCTTACACTGACTGTTTTTTTAAAAACAGTCAGTGTTGACTGCTAACACTGACTATTTTCTAAAAAAACAGTCAGTGTTGATAACAATTTTTTTTTTTAAAATTACTGGAAACGGACACGTACGTGATAGTGTAATAACATGTTATTACAGCATCTTTTCTATATGAATTTTATAATTTAAATAGTTAATCTTTATTTTCTATGCAAGAAATTCTTGATCTTAGTTTGCATTATTTTTTATGCATGAATATTTGTTGTTGGGTATTAAGCCCTTAATTAACGGATCCAAGTTTGCATGAGCATGTGTTACACAATTCTAAGTTTATAATTAACATATTTTTATTTTTATTTTCTTCAACATAAATTATATTATCATATTATTTATTTATTTATGTACATACTTTCTTAACAACTAATCAAAGTTTAAAAATATATTATAAATTTTGGAAGACTTAATTGTATTGTAAAATATCCACAAATTGCTTAATTGGATTCCCTTATAAAATTTGTCAACAGGCGCAAAATCCCGGTTGAAATTTCATTTCATATAACTTGTGATTTTCTTTAGGATTCTCCGTCTTCTTGCATTATCTTGTAATTATTAAATTCGTATTTGTAAAAACTTGAAAGATTTTAAGTTTTAACTTGATTTTATTAAATAAATTAATGTATACATGTGTTCAATAAAATGTTCAAACCAAAATAATATATTTTTAATAATGATATTTGAAAAAAAAAATTAAGGAAAAAATGTAAAATAAAATGAAACAAACAAAAATATGAATAATAAATATAATTGTTAAATAAAATTCACCTAATACACATAAATTATTATTTTTAAATAAAATTCAACCATAATAAATTATAAATACTGGAGCCAGACCCTCATCGTCTCTTCCCGGGAATTGAATTCCTCTTGATTTCAAACTCTAGGAAAAGATGTCCAAAACAAGCATGTATTCCCTTGATTTCAAGCTCTAGGAAAAGATGTCCAAAACAAGCATGTTAGCATGTATAGTTACTATGATTGTGTTAATTATAAAGACATTTATAATCACTTGTAAGTTCTCAAAATATTTTTAAACAATTGTTTTAGTGCACTTTATTTACACGGAACATGAGAACTACACTAAAATGAAGTCACTGTTTTTTCAAAATTTCAGCGGCATTAAAAAAAAAATCACTGACTGTTTTTAAAGCGTTAGTGTTGGTGCTCAACACTGACGCTTTAAAAACAGTCACTGTTGGTGTTCAACACCGACTGTTTTTTAAAACAGTCAGTGTTAGCAGCAACACTGACTGTTTTCAAAAACAATCAGTGTTGAACACCAACAGTGACTGTTTTTAAAGAGTCAGTGTTGAGTATCAACACTGACGCTTTAAAAACAGTCAGTGTTGGTGTTCAACACTGACGCTTTAAAAACAGTCAGTTTTGATAACCAACACTGACTGTTTTTTTTAAAAACCGTCAGTGTTGAGAACAAACACTGACTATTTTTCAAGCGTCAGTGTTGAGCAACAACACTGACTGTTATTTAATAAAAGAGTCAGTGTAGGTATTAGCAACACTGATGCTTCGGTTAAAACAGTCGGTGATGAAGGGTCGGTGAAAGGGTTTTTTGTACTAGTGAATCATGTTGAACGGTTTGGATCGACGATTTGGACTTTGAAAATGAAAAGAATGATTGTTGTAACTTGATCCCTCCTCTTTATTTATTATTTTGCATGGTATTGGATGATAAAGTTGTAAGCTTGGACAATAAGTATCAAAACCAAAAACTTTATTTTCTTCTATTATTTTTTTTTCATTTGTCAAATAGTAGGTAAGCAAGGTTGTCCCACAATTATCTGTAAAAAAACATCAATTTATTAATATCTCATATATGCATTAACTCTCACATAAGCCGTAGCTATCTAAACATAAAGAATTAGATATCTGTTTGACCTAAGATTGGAGAAAAATGTTTTATTAAGAAGAAAACCATGACTCTGTAATTGAGAAATTAAATCACAAACAAAATTATTATTTGTATTGTTTATGGTTGTTTGGAATCTGTGCAGATCTCCAACTTACAAACAGAACCTAATTATCAATAATAATTTGCTTTATCATTCTTGAAACTCTTGTATTTATACATAAGATTGAGATTACTTAAATAATTTGCTTATAATCACTGACGGCTCCAGCAAACTCGTCAGTGAAGGCATGAACACTGACAAAGAGAATGCAGCCGTCAGCCAAACCTAGTCTTCATTCGCTCAAGATAATACATTTGGGGAGGGAGAGTTATTAGGATTCATTAGCATCGGCTATTAAAATAACAGTTCCTAATACCTATGAGGAACGCACCCAAAACAACCGATACAAAATACTACTAATCAGGAACGCACCCAAAACAACCGATACAAAATACTACTAATCAGGAACGCACCTAAAACAACCGATACAAAATACTACTAATCAGGAACGCACCTAAAACAACCGATACAAAATACTACTAATCAGGAACGCACCTAAACAACCGATACAAATACTACTAATCAGTAACGCCTGTTAAAAACAACCGATACAAATACTACTAATCAGGAACGCACCTAAACAACCGATACAAATACTACTAATCAGTAACGCCTGTTAAAAACAAGCGATACAAATACTACTAATCAGGAACGCACCTAAACAACCGATACAAATACTACTAATCAGTAACGCCTGTTAAAAACAACCGATACAAATACTACTAATCAGGAACGCACCTAAACAACCGATACAAATACTACTAATCAGTAACGCCTGTTAAAAACAACCGATACAAATACTACTAATCAGGGTCGGGTCCGTATTGTGCCCGTTGCTGATCTATATCCGTATCGGTTAGGACATAAATCCGACACTGATGGGGCGACACTAATTGTACTTTTTCCACTAGTGGAAAAAGCAATTAGCTAGAAGATGAGCACATGATTACGTGGGATCTAAGGTTAACTATCTCTATAAGTAGTCATGCCCATTGCTACGACGACAGTCACACTAATTAAATCATTCTGTAATTCTCTTAAATTTTTCCTCCAAGATGAATCCTGGAGTAAATTATTTTTTGATGTTTGCAGTCCTCTTTGCTTTGGAATGCTTCCTTTTGGTTTCACAGTTTCTGAGAGTAGCAGATTCTGCTCATCATGAGATGGATTGCAATCCGTTAACAGGTTGTTGCCGCGGTCCATATGATCCCCCTTGCCGTAATTAATTAGTGAAGATTTTGTCAAACTAATTAGAGCTCTTCAAAGTATATATTATATACTTCTGTCGTTCTACTTTGTATGAGGGTAATTTAGTTATCTCTTTTTCTTGTCTCGAACTATATGTATGCTAGCTATATATATTTTTCTGTTTTTCTGGCTATAAAAGGCAGTCCCTATTCTGCATGCTGTTTAACAAGATGAATCAGGGAAGTAGAATTAGTTTTGCAGCTGCGGTCCTTCTTGCTTTGGTGCTACTCTTGTTAGCATCTCCGCTGTTGTCAGCTAGAAGTACCATTTGTGATCCCTTCAATCCTGATTGTTGCCGGCACCCGAACAAGCCGCCTTGCAGGAATAACTGATCAAGATGCAAGTCTCAGCAAGCTTCAATATAAGCTTCTTTAATTCCTTGGTAGTTTCTACTTCAAAACTGTTACATGCATGCAGTTCTCTTTTTATTTTTGGTACATTGATTTGATCTTTTTCTGCACGTGTTGTTGTGTTATGTTGCTGTAAGGATTGTTGGAATTATTGATTTTTAAAATATGTTAATTATTTCATAATTTAAGATTTTATTAGCTATTAATAATTTTGATGAATTATTAGTCTTTGTGACCGGTCTGTTTGTGGATTGGGCCTGGTCAAGTCGTTAAAGTCAAAAATATATATTGGGCCCAGTCAAGTCGTTAAAGTCAAACATGTCTGCGGATGTTCATCTTCATGTTTCAATGTGTTATGTTGTTTTAAGGGTTGTTAGAATTATTAATTTTGAAAATATGATAATTTAAACATGCTATTAATTAGTAATTTCGATGAATTATTATTTTTCGTGACCGGTCTGTTTCTGCGATTTAAGTCGTTCAACCTGAAAATGTCGCTGGTAGCTGTATATATGCATGGTTGCACTGGCAGGCAACACGAAATTGAATTGAATCCATGAGGAGGCTAGTTTTTTTTAATCCGTATCAACCCAGATACCTGAGCTGCAAGTGATAAATCCGGATTATCTTTTAACTTGGCACAAATCTCAAAGAAGATCCCTATAGTTTCAATAAGCACCGGATTGAGTTTGGCCCAGTTAGAATTAACTTAGTCCGAATCTTTCTCTTTCACTGATGTAATTCTAGTGTCACTTATTAGCAGTTTATACAAAAGTTGATTCTTGTTTCTCTGTAAAACATTTAAGTACAAAACAAAACATTTATTATTTTCAATATAATGCACGCCTCATGAAACTATCTCTTCTTCTTATGTAAACAGAGTTTCACTTCATGATATAATTTACCATTAATGTAGACCAAAATCATAATTTCATAAAAGTACTTAAATAAGCTGCATATGAATTTAGCCATGCAGCACTCTTTTACTTTAATATATAATATTACAATTTAATTTATGCATTTAGTAATGTAAGGCTAAACAATGTGTTTTCATATGACTTTAACAAAATTACATATTTGATTGCATACTTAATTATAAGTACGATATTTCTCTGCAGGGCAAACATAAACAACTAATATTATTTTGATTGAACGCAAATGAAATTACTAAAATTACTGTAAATAAAAAGTCAAACACAACTACACAATTACTTTAGTTACCCATGTTAAAAAAAAATTTCTTATAAATTAAGATGATCAGTATGTAGTTGCATCATTTGGTTATATCTTTGAGAATAAATCCTTTCCAATGCAATGAAAATTTCCCTAATTTTTTTTATTACGGATTAATAGTACTATCAGTTGAGATAATTGGCTAGAATTTACATAAATAAAATATATTATAGAGTGAGGTCATGGTAATGCATATATATATATATATATATATATATATATATATATATATATATATATATATATATAGTGAGCTATGGTGAGACGTGGAGTAAAACAAGTTTGTACTCCACACCAATTTTTATTTTGAAAGTTCAAACAACCGATCCGAACCGTTCAACATGTTCTCTATATTGAAATGTGCTTGGAAACCAAATTTTACATTTTTTGAAATTTTTTTACTATTTATTAAGCCACTTTGAAAATCGCAGATCCACTGTGAACAGTAAAAAACAGTAAAATTTTCTGGACCACCGGATCAGCGATTTTCAAAGTGGCTTAATAAATAGTAAAAAAATTCCAAAAAATGTAAAATTTGGTTTCCAAGCACATTTCAATATAGAGAACATGTTGAACGGTTCGGATCGGTTGTTTGAATTTTCAAAATGAAAATATAGTGCCATGGAGTAAAAATTGTTTTACTCCACGTCTCACCATAGCTCAATTCTATATATATATAAAGTTCACCATGCGAGCAGCTGAAAATTTGACCAAAGCGATGGCAAAATAATGGAAATTCCCTTTAAGGAAATAGAGTCTCTACCAAATGATTGGATCCGAAATAATTTGAAGATATTTCAAGTAAGTTAGGATTGTACAATATTTACATTTTTAACTTGAGGGGAGTGTTGAAAATATGGATTGATCTCAGCCATTCATCATTTCAAAATTAATTAGAAACAGTACCAACGGTACACTATACTGTACCAACAAAAGAGCCGTTAGAAACTCTTTGTATAAATAGAGCATAGGAACAGTGTAAAAACATACTTGATAATTCAATAACAATAGTCTCCTCTCTTCAGAATTCATAATTTCAATGCAGACTTAAACTTAGGCTTACATCATCTTAGAAGATTAAATTT
Organism: Carex parvula; assembly: GCA_025461045.1. Lineage (NCBI taxonomy): Eukaryota > Viridiplantae > Streptophyta > Magnoliopsida > Poales > Cyperaceae > Carex > Carex parvula. The sequence continues at coordinate 552,246 of JAJGRW010001185.1, read as the reverse complement.
CTTATTCTTTGGTTTATGTTATGACTGCATTAGAATGCGTTGATTAATTTAGACCATCCAAATAAAATTTAATGTTACGTTATATAAAAAAAATTGCTTTTCTCAAAGAGGAAATTCAAGTATACAGATTGTTTAAGAAAGAAAACTAAAAAAATAAAATTCAAAACAATCGATTTTCTCACATTTATACCTAACATATGGCTAGAAATAAGGAGGTTTAAGAATCGGTAATTAGTTATCATATGGCTCCGGACAGATTCCGGTCCAACTCTCAGCCAAGTCAACCCGGACTCGGGTTACTCTGATGAGCTCTTGACAAACTATCCCGCCATTAGAAGGAGAAAGAGAGCATGAGGCAGGGCCACTACCGGAAAGTCCTCTCTTGACTTTGGACACTCCGTGGCTAGGGACAAAAGAGTGAGGCTGCACTGCTATAGTTGAAATCATGAGCAAGAGAACAGAGGCGACCAGAGCTATGACTAAGAAAACCTTTGAGCGCCGCTCCATCTCTCTATCTATCTGTTTCACGGATTATTTCGTCTCACTTGCAGTGTTTGATCACTCAAAAGAGAGCAATGTTTCTTTTAATATTTATAAACTCGGAAATGCTATCGTTCGGACTGCAAGCGCACAATCCTATCGAGTAGTATATTCGAGGTCGATCCACAGGAATATTAGTTCAGTGCTTTGAGCGATCGAATCACAATCTTTCGAAAGGCTAGACGAAATCTGAAAATTGAGAAATGTTGTTTTGATCAATGTAAATTAGGAAGCAATTAAAAGTAATTAAAATAAAGATAGAGATGAGAATTCCTAGGGTTTCGGCACACCATTGCCACTCAATCCGCCTTGACAATATATTCCTGTTGCGTCTGATTTCCTGTTGTTGTTTAATGAAAGACACCACATAGGTCACTGCGATTTATGTTACGCAAGAATGACAGATCTTTCACCGAGATTCTACATAGGACACTGCGATTTTCCTTACGCAAATGTCTGATCTCTCAAATACCCCAAATTACTACATAGATCACTGCGATTTTCTTTACGCAAGTGATGGAATTTGGTACGTGTTTTGTTGGTCTGGTTTATGGTTTCCCCGCTAAGGTTTCCTTCACATAAACCTAATAGATCTCAATGAGGCTAATTCATACAAATAGTTTCTCTTACCATTAAAGTACTGTCACTACCTTAACGGACTCAAACTAGATCACTGAAGTTAGATGAAGAGATAGTAAATCACAAAAGCATTTTGTTTCAACAACAAGAAATCATAATCAACAGAAATATATATATCAAAACATCAAGAGTAACAAGGTTTACTGCCTAGCCCTAAGAAGAGGAACTTAGCCGCGGAACGGCATTGTTACAAGCACTCATCTCTTCTCACTTTAATCAAATCTAACCCTAATTACAAAGATAACTATTCCTTCTGCCCAGGGGCCTTATATAGGAGTGGAGGGACGTCTGGAGGTTGAGTAGGGGCTAAGAAATTGATCTGGAAACAGCTGTCGGCAGTTATTCCCCAAGAGGCGCCTTCGGATACGGACTGTATTGGGCAATACGGTCCGTATTAGGACCTTGACGGTTAGGGTTTAATGCTTCCAGCGCTATCTTCTGGTCTATGCTAGGCCTGGTCCGTATTAGGCAATACGGACCGTAACAGAGACTTAGCCGATGAGTGTCGCTGATCCGATTGACCCGATTTTAGCTCCATTTGGTGTAAAATAGTCCCAAAACCTGTTTTCTGTAATAAAACATAAAGAAAGGTGACAATAGCCTTTTTCTCTAATTAATTAAACATAAGTGTGAGAAAATATGCAAAACCTAAGCCAAAACCCTGCGTAAATCATCATTATTTTGACTCTGATCACGCCTCCCAACTTGAATTGTTGCTTGTCCTCAAGCAATGACATCCCAGCTGGTCAAAGGTCCGGTCTAGGTTAAACCATACAATCTCAAGGTCTTGTTAAAAATTAAATTAGGGCTTAGGTTTGGTACAATTGATATGACAATAAAAATCTAGAACTTTAAAAATATTCATGACCTCTCCCTTGAACAATTTATTCACCCCATGATTGACCTCATTATGCTTACCCTAGAAAAATTATCATCGAACAATTTACTTCACAAATATCCTTAAATTTGAGAGTATTAATTTCCCCTTCGATTATAAATGGATCCCTTCCAATCAATAGGAATTCTAATGATATAAATTTTGATTTTCCTTCCCAATTGATTGGAGCAAAGTATGACAACTAAGTGTGTTGGTGCTTGTGACTATTTTTTGAAAAATTAAATATATACAAGAATTAAAATTTGGGAGGTTTTCTCGATCCTATTGGTAACCAGTCTTGCGTAGGCACCCGTACTTTTTTGATCCTCCATCTTTTATTCTATTTTTTTCTTTTTCTGATTTTTTTTCTATTTTTTTTGGATTTTCCTCATTTCTGATTTTTTTTGTATTTTTCTATTTTTCTGAAAAATAAAATATTTTTGTGTCACAAGCACCATGATTACACACAATTCCAAGTATTCATTCATACAAGAAATTATTGCATAGTTTCGCTAGGGGTCTATCTATAATAAATGGGTATTTTAAAACACTATCAAGTTTAAAAGACTTTGCAAAAATAAATTACTCAACACTAAAAATTCTAGGGTTTGCGATTTTTGGTCAACACTCATGGTTAGCAATTAATTGTTCACTTTGAGATCACTAATTATTTTAAAAATTCTGAATTTTTGGTATCATGGCCAATTGTCTAAACCTTAGCCTAATTCAATTTAAAACAATTCTTATTTGATTAACCTACTCCTAAGGGAAAAATAAAAAAATGCAAGCTAGCTAAAAAGCTCAATCTAATCATTCTAGGATTTTCGGTAAAGCCTCCAACCCTAGCAAAGATTGAGTAAAACTACTAGCACCTAAGAATTTAAATTGCGAAAAATTTAAAGATTCATGGTCAATTTACCTCCTACCCCCTGAATAAAATTTAGCATTGTCCCCAATGCTCGAGAGATAAAAATAAAGGAAGTAGTAAAGTAAAAAGACCGGGGAAAGATACAACTCACTGCACCTCAATCCTGAGGTGGTGGAGGTGGTGGTGGTCGCTGGATCTCCTCGTAGAATGACGGGTCGAAGAGTCCATAGGGTGGTGGCTGGTACTCGAATCCGGAGTCGAGAGCATACTGATAATACTGCTGTGCCATGTAGCACGTCTGCTGTGTCTCACGCCTGCTCTCGTCGACACTCCTCAGGATCTCCTCCATGCTGTTTCTGATTGCATCAACCTCTTGGTGAATTGTTGAGATGTTTTGCTCCATCTGCCGGGTAGTTTCGATTGTTGTCAGGTTGAGCTCATTGAGGTTGGAGTTCATCCAATCTACCATTTGGATGAACTGATCGTAATCGGCTGTAGGGGCATCAGATGGTGCCGCCCCTGAAGACTCGGCTCTAGCTGACAATGTGCCTGCCTCCCTATATGGATCAAAAGGGGGCTCCTCCTCTTCTCTCTGTTGCCGATCTATGTTAGCCTGATTTTGCATTGCTGCTTGGCCCTCGATTACATCAATGTTGTTCGCACAAAAGTGTATCACAAAGTTTCACTACAGCAAGCTGTAGCTTTTAACCTTGATTTAACTTCCGACTAAGACTGCAAGTGCACAATCCTGTCGTATAGTCTAGTCAGGTATCGATCCACAGGACGGTTCAAAAATCAAATCTGGAACTCTACTTAAATTAATTAGGTACTAGAAGTTGGAAAAAGGTTGGTTTGGTTTGTTTAATTTCCTAAGTTCAGTAATGACAGAAATAATTGAAATAACAGAAAGTAAAATTTGGTTTTTATCAGATAGAGAAAAGCGTTTCCAGGATTTTCAATTTCATTATCAACTCTGCCTCTCGGTACCCACACGACCCGCGTACTTTCATACGCGACCCGCATAGAACACGCGACCCGCGTACTCTCATACGCGGCCCGTGTGGACCTCGAGTAAATGTAGCAGCTGTCTGTTTTTGCGTTGTTCTTTAGTGTAAGGATTCATTGACCGAACCTAATGTTCCTAAACCTCAACTCTCGTTTGTTGGCTTAATAAACCTGGTATCGGAACTGCAATTTCACCTTCTTAGGTTTTTAATCTAAGTTAATTGTCCGGTTTACTAAAGGTAACCACTACCTCTCGATAAGTGGAAAAGTTCACCTCTCAGTTACTTTTTGGTCTCGCCTCGCGGCTCGTAACCTACCTCAAATACTAAGTTTGGTTGAGAGAAACATCAGGGCCAAATTACAAGAAAGATGCTATAGACATCTAACAGTAGACAATCAAGAATTATTCAATCAACTTCAACAAAGCAATTAAAATACTACTCAAACAATTAAACACTAACATTCAACACAAATTCAAACAACATGCATACAAAACAAAGTATCAAACTACATCGTAACCCTAGAAACTAAGAAAACTACTCAAGCATAGTCAAAGAACAAATAACACAAATGATAGATGAAATAGTCATGACAAAACCAGAAATACAAAGAAGATCCGTGAAGAACTTTCGTCTTTCGCTTCTCAACTTCGTCTCCAAGCTAGCCGTCAAGCCCAAACCCTTAATCTGTCTCTCGCTCTCTGGAATGCAGAATAATGAATGGCCTCCCCTTCTGTGGCAAGGGATCCCGTAATATAGCCAATCTGGCCGACCTTTCCTTCATTGAGCCTCTGTTTCCTTTTCTGTTTTGTTTCCGGAATAGACTCACGCGACCCGCGTGTAGTTGACGCGGTCCGCGTGTCTGTGCTCCTCGCGTGAGTAAAATGGAGATCGCGTCTGTGGTCGCGTCAGGGTTTGATGCGGCCCGCTTCGGATGTGACGCGGCCCGAGTGTATAGTTCCAGAACTTCACATTCTTCCCTGATTTCGCCCGTTTGCTGCAAAGTAAGAATGAAAACGCAGCAGTACCACATTCTATTGATATTCAATGTATATTCAATGTAAAAGACACGATTCGGTGGTTTGAAACACAGATTTTGGTACAGAAATTGGTCGGATTTATAGGTCTAATAATGAGACATCAAATTCCCCCAAGCTTAAATCTTACTTGTCCTCAAGCAAAGATCGTACTTAGGTACCGGGTTGGACTCTACTCTTACCTAAATGCAGACTAAGTTCCTAAAAGTGAAAATCTACATGAATTGCTTTAATCAAAAACTTTGAGAATCCTTTTGGTATAATTTAGATTTTCCTTGATCAATTTTGATTCACCACACAAATTGACTAATCAAACTTCAAATTCTGAAATGTTTCTAAGACTTGCAAAGTTAATTACCCGAATTGATCAATTTCTCATTCTTTTTTGCTGAAACTATGCCCTCGTTTGTGGTGATTTTTCTTTTCTTTTTGCCCCCCCCCCAAGCTTGGAACAAGCTTAGGTTAGAAAGTCGAGGACTTCGTGTGTTGGTGTATGCAAAACTTCTTTTCTTTTCTAAATTTGGGAGACGAGCTCAAAGGCGCCCAATTGGACTTATTGCCAGTACTCTTATGTTCTCCATCTTTTCATTTGTTTCATCATTTTTTATTTTACGCCTACACCATGAATACACACATCCAATGGTATTCATTCATACCAATGGATATCCCAATCTTTCTTTATTTGAAATCCCCATTTTTCTATTTAAAAGGTACAGTTCAGTTTCAAAATGGTTTTTCGATGCAATTCAAGTTTTCTTCTTCTCAAGTTCTCAAAGCATACTTTCCTAATCAGTTCTTTTATCAATTGTGGGTTTAGTTCTAATTTCTCAAGGTCATCGCAATTAAAACCAAAAATTTTCATTAAAGTCCTTAATTCAAGCAATCATGCAAATTTTTCACCTAAAAATGCAAGAAAAAGTAAACATGACCTAAGTAAAAAGAAAATAAATCCTAAAAGTCAAAAGTCTCCCCCCCAAGCTTAGTCTGAGCCTTGTCCTCAATGCTTCAAGACTGAAAGATAGAAAAAGTAAGTAAAGCTAGGGAAAGAGAAGAACAAACCTGGTCAGTCCTGTGGAGAGGATGGCCCGGGGTAGTACCCGTGCTCATCATAGTATCGCCAGTCACGCAACTCATCCTCAACACCGCTGAGGCGGTCGTGATAGTCTGTCAGCTGACACTGAATGTCGTAAAGTGTGTCATCATGCTGGAGCTGAGTCGCCCTCATGTCAAGCTGGAGGGAGCACATGTCACGCTGAGTGGACTGCATGGCTAAGATGAGGTGATAGAGGTCCTGCATGGTGGGGTCTGTGGGGTCAAAGGTGCTCGGCGGAGGGGAAGAAGGGGCCTCAGGCATAGGCGCATCGTCAACAACAGGAGGAGGGGGTGGAGGCGCATCTGGTAATGGTCCAGTGAAAAGCCAAGTAGACCGGTCCTCAAAGGAGAGAGGTGCGTGGACGGGCAGTTTGTACCTAGGGGAGCCGTCCTGCATGCGCCAAAGGTAGCCGATGCGGCGGCCACAGTGCGTCTTGATCTTGATAAAGGTCGCCAAACGGAAGGCCTCGACATCCAGAAGGCGCGGACCTCTGCAGAGCGTATCACCCGTGGTCTGCACTCCTAACTGTGCGGCGATGTGAGTGACGTAGGCACCGCTGAAGATCAAGCCAGTGGTGGATCATGATGAGCATCAGGTCGGGCCGCTCTATCTCGCTATCTGGGCAGAGCATGTGATCCAGAAGCTTGAGATCCTCAACATTGGCACGGGAAACTGTCTCGCCACGTGCAAAGATAGTGACAGCAAGGGCTCGATGGATGCAGTGAAGAGAAGGGTGAGGAATGTGGAGGTTCTTGAAGTCCTTGTTGTGAACGGCGCCCGGTGTTGAACCGGAGATCAAGCTCCAGAAATGGTCCTTATCCAGGTCCATACGGAACTCAAGAGATGAAGTCTGGGGATCCGGCTGGAAACCGAACCACTCGCGGAGCTGAATGAGCGTGACGTGGTGAGGCTGACCACGGAGGAGGAACTTGATGTAGTGGCGGGAGTGGCCACCCTGGTTATCCTCCTTGAGCTGGAGAGAGGAGAGAAACTCAAGCGTGAGTCTCTCGTAGGCAGGGTGGTCGATAGCCCAGAAAGCGGGGGTAAAGCCGATTATACCAATAAGAAGTAAGAAGTCCTCCTCAACTCCGAATGCGCAGAGGTTGGTCATGAAAAAATGTCAACCCGGCACGTGTTCTCGAACTTCTTCAAGCTCAAGGACTCGAAGTGCTCGAACATGCGGCGGGTGGGGATGCGGAAGGATGCGGTCTGATGGTCGTCCGCTTTATCAGTGTAGTCCCCAGAGAGGTGGTGGGAGTCCTCAGAGTCATAGCGCTCAGAGTGGTGTGAGCCAGACTCAGGTAGAGAAGGAGCTCGTGCAGGTTGTGGCTGAGCACGGCTACGCAGCTGCCTACGGTCCTGGGCTTGTTTGGAGCGACGCGCACGGTTCATTGTTTGGCTCAGGATTCAAGTGACACGGGTCGAGTGTGTTTTGACGCGGGTCGGACAAGGTCGACGCGGGGCGGGTAGGTTGGATACAGGTCGCGTGGATTGACGCGGGGCCGTGTTGGTTTAGGGTTGCGGCGGAGATGACATGGCCGACTCACCTGAGGTGGAAGAGATAATGGTAGCAACAGAATGAATAAGGAGAAGAGTGCAAGGACTTACCTGAGGTGCGCCATTGGGAGAGAAGTCGCGAGGTGGTGCTGGCGGCCGAGAGAGAGCAAGTGGAGAGGAGGGGGCTACAGGATGGCCCGAGTGGTCAGATCGAAGGGGGTTGGGTGCACTGTAGAAGGAGAAGGAGGTGGTGCGGTCGTGTTGAGAAGAGGGGTCGGATGTACTGTGGAAGGAGAAAGGGCGAAGTGGGGTGAGTTTAAGAAGAAAGGGTCGCTCCGTTTCGACCCGTAAGGGATGCGCCTCTTCAATGCAGCTACGGTTGGCGATGACGCGGGTCGCGTTGGTCTTTAACCAGGTCACAATTCGCAAGCGGGTCGTGTTGATTTCTCACGCAGGTCGCGTAATGTACTGAATCGGCAGTTCTTTCCTTTGACTTTCCTAAATGCAAAATACATGCAAACAACAAAAATTATGCAAAGAGGACTATGAAATTACTCTAAGTGCAAGAAAAATTAAAATGGGCTTGGGTTGCCTCCCAAGAAGAGCTTGTTTTAGGTCTCAAGCTCGACCACCGCTTGCTAAGTTTCGGTTGAGGCAGGATCGGAGAGATCCTGAACAAATCGCAGTCGGGATATATGGTCAGACAAGATATTTTCGACTCCCTTTTTGTCCCTAATTTCGATATCAAATTCCTGCAAAAGAAGAATCCATCTAATTAGGCGAGGTTTGGCATCTTGTTTATTCAACAAAGACCTGAGTGCGGCATGATCGGTGTAAACAATTATTTTCGAGCCAACTAGATATGATCTGAACTTGTCAAGAGCAAACACAATTGCAAGAAGCTCCTTCTCGGTGGTTGTGTAGTTCATCTGGGCTGGATCTAGCACCTTGCTAGCATAGTAAATAGCGGACGACTTCTTGTCCTTTCTTTGCCCAAGAACTGCTCCTACAGCATAGTCGCTCGCGTCGCACATGATCTCGAATGGAAGAGACCAATCAGGTGGTTGCAAAATGGGTGCTGAGATGAGGGCTTCCTTCAAACCAGAAAAAGACTTGACACAATCATCAGTAAAAACAAAATCAGAATCTTTAATGAGTAGATTGGTCAAAGGTTTCGCAATTTTAGAAAAGTCCTTGATGAAGCGGCGATAGAATCCTGTATGACCCAGAAAACTGCGAACCCCTTTTACACAAGTTGGGATTGCGAGGTCCTCAATCACTTCAATCTTTGCCTTATCAACCTCGATGCCTTTGAAGGTCACGACATGTCCAAGGACAACACCTTCCTGGACCATGAAGTGACACTTCTCCCAATTCAAAATCAGATTAACATCTTCACACTTCTGCAAAATCTTACAGAGGTTAGTAAAACAAGAATCAAAACAAACACCATACACAGAAAAATCATCCATAAAAAACTCAACCTCATTCTCAATGAAATCAGAAAAGATAGCCATCATGGCTTTCTGAAAGGTTGCTGGTGCATTACAAAGACCAAAGGGCATCATACGATATGCAAATGTACCATATGGACAGGTAAAAGTGGTCTTTTCTTGGTCTTGTGGGTGAATGGGTATTTGAAAGAAACCAGAATAACCATCAAGATAACAAAAATAAGAGTGATTAGCACAGTCGCGCCTCCTTTCTTTGGCACCACATGGACAGGTAAAAGTGGTCTTTTCTTGGTCTTTTGGATGAGCTCATTCTTCTCATTCTTCACCACAGTCGCGCCTCCTTTCTTTGGCACCACATGGACTGGGCTCACCCATTTGCTGTCAGAAATCGGGTAGATAATACCTGCATCAAGAAGTTTAAGTATTTCTTTTTTCACTACCTCTTTCAGAATTGGGTTGAGCCGTCGCTGGTGTTCAACTGATGGCTTGTGATCATCTTCAAGTAAGATTCTGTGTGAACAGATGGATGGGTCGATTCCTTTCAGATCCTTGATCGAGTACCCGATCGGGCCTTTGTGAATCTTCAGCTTCTCCAGAAGTTTGGCAGTTTGATCGGGGTTTAAACCTGCATTGACAATCACAGGAAAAGAGTTATCTGGACCCAGGAATTCATACCTGAGGTTGGCTGGAAGGGGCTTGAGTTCAGGAGTTGGGTTCTCAGTCTGGGTCTTGACGCGATCCGCGTCTGGTGCACTCAGCTCGCGTGCGGACCTCACGTCGGCTTCATCTGACCCGCTTCCTTCAATTTCCAGATCCTCAGATTGTGGCACGCGGCCCGCGTGTGATTCATCCGGCCCGCGTCCAAATTCCTCATTTTCATCTGACTTCAAGTCTGCTGCAAAAACTAATTCTTTCTCGCTAATTTCAACCTGCAACTCAGACAAATAGTTAGTGTGTTCATTCATGCGCTCATTGATCTGTTCAAGAAAGTAATCCTCTGCCAAATCTGTTAAACATTCTTCGATCACATCTACTCGAAAACAAGATTCGGTTGAAGGATACTTCATAGCACGATCAATCTGAAATCGCACTATTTCATCTCCAATGTTCAAGGTTAGTGTTCCATGAGACACATCAATTATTGCACCTGCAGTTCTGAGAAAAGGTCGTCCCGGAATAATGGAGACTTCCTTGTCCTCTTCCATTTCCATAACAACAAAATCAGCAGGTACATAGAACTTACCAACCTGAACCGGTACATCTTCCACTATGCCAAGCGGAAGTCTTACCGATGAATCTGCTAGCTGTAAGGTCATTCGCGTAGGTCTGAGCTCACCTACTCCCATTCGATCATAGATAGTGCGTGGCATGAGACTCACGCTGGCTCCCAAGTCGCATAGAGCCTTCTTGATCGTGGCTTTCCCTATAGTGCAAGGAATAGAAAACTTACCAGGGTCTTCCAATTTATGTGGTAGCTCGTTGCTCAGAATGGCACTGCACTGCTCTGTCAGTTTCACCGTCTCGTGCCCCCCCAAGCTTCTCTTGTTGGATAGGATGTCTTTCAAGAACTTGGCATAGGTGGGCATTTGAGTCAAGGCTTCGGTGAATGGAATGGTAATGTGCAGTTGTTTGAGAACATCGATGAATTTTGTGAATTGTGCATTCAGTCTGGTCTCAGCTAGTCTTTGTGGGAAGGGTACAGGTGGCCTGTATGGTGGAGATTTCTCGGCCCCTGACTTCTTCTGACTGTCGGGTTCTTTCGATGCGGCCCGCGTGTCAGTGACGCGGGTCGCGTTCACAGGTTCTCCAGGTGTGACTGCCGGTCGAGTCGATTCGACGCGGCTCAGGTTCTCTTCTTCAAGTGGTGACGCGGGGCGCGTGTCATTGGTGCGGCCCGCGTGCTGTGCGGTCTGATCTGTTGGCTTGGCTGGTCCTTCGTACTGGGTTCCACTTCGCAGCGTGACCGCCTTAGCTTCTCCTCTAGGGTTGATCTCTGGCTGGCTGGGTAGCTTACCAGGTTGTGGTTGGCTTGGACCGGCTTTGTACCCCAATTGCTCCAGCATCTGATTTTGAGCAGTCAGTTGAGCATTCATCGTTTGCATTTGCTCGAACAACATCTGGTTCATCTTTCCTTGCTCATGCATGAAATCACTCACAGCGGGAGCGATATATGGCTTGGAAGATCCGGATTGAGCTGCTCGGTTGTTCTGGTTGTTGAAGGATGCATTGTGGTAAAAGTTTTGGTTGTTGTTGTTGCAAGAGGGGTTGTTGAAATAGTTGTTGTAAGAGGGGTTTGAGCCACTGTTGAATGGTGCTGGGTTGTTTAGCTTCCACCTCCAGTTTTGTTGCTCAACCAGATCTTTGGAGTAGGTTCGTTTGAATGGAGGTTTTGGGAAGTAGGATGGCTCGCTGTTGAGAGAATTCACGTGTTCGAGCTCGTCATCATCCCTTTGCGCCAATGGACAGTGTTCATAGAAATGTCCCTCCCCATATATGGCACATGACTCCGGCTGTGATGGATGCCTACCAACAGATTTGACACTCATTTTGTCGAAAGCCTTCTGCATAGCTTCCATCTTGGCGGTTAGAGCTGTGATCTGATCGACTTCGAATCAGCCCCCTCCTCCAGGTCTGGAATTGTCGCGGCCGGACCACTGTTGGTTTTGAGCCATGTTGTCGATCAAATTCATTGCCTCAAGAGGTTCTCTTGACATCAGTGCTCCACCTGCAACATCATCAATAGAAGTACGAGTGCTTTCTATCAAACCATCATAAAAAGTCTGAATCAATAACCAGTCAGGTATACCATGGTGTGGACAAGAGTACTGCAACTCCCTAAACCTTTCTCATGCTTCGTTCAGGGGTTCATCAGACCTTTGCCTAAAACTGGTCAGTTGGGTCCTTACCTTTGGCAGTTCTCTTATGTGGGAAAAACCTAGTCAGAAATGAGTTGGACAATTCCCTCCAGTTGGTAATCGAATCCCTTGGTAGTGACCCTAACCATTTTTTGGCCTTATCCCTAAGAGTGAAAGGAAATAAAGCAAGTCTGATGTAATCATTAGCTGCGCCATTTGTTCTAATGGTAGTGCAACATTCAAGAAAAGTTTGGAGGTGAGAGTGTGGATCCTCATGATCTAACCCATGGAAAGTGTTTTGCAGCACAATGTTAACAACACCCGGATTGAAGTTCGGTTGTTGTCCTGCAATTTGCGGCAGTCTGATTGCTCCTCTCACGTCTCCAGCCCTAGGCACATTGAACTCTCGCAATGTCCTTGGTACGACGTCTTCCTGGTACTCATCATCAGTCAGATTCTCGCCTCGTTCCTCGTCTCCGTTGTTGCTCATTGCTGCTCTGCTGGAAGGTCCTTGTCTGTCTGGATCGGTTTGCACAGACCGCGTGTCTTGTATGCGGGTCGCGTGAGGAGGTGTTCCAGCTGGAGCTGAGTGCACAGATCTTGCGTCGGTTTCGAGAAGAGCTACACGGCCCGCGTGCAAATCTATGCGGTCTGCGTCGGGTATCGGTCCTCTGCTCCTGAGATGGTAATCGCCCGTAGGAGGTGGTATGAAAGCCAGTGTGTTCCTGATAGAGAGAAAAATAAAAAGAAAAGATACAGATTAAAATCTAGATTAACTAAAATAAGCAAAAATCTAGAAAAGATAAATGATGCCGTCCCCGGCAACGGCGCCAAAAACTTGTTCGCACAAAAGTGTATCACAAAGTTTCACTACAGCAAGCTGTAGCTTTTAACCTTGATTTAACTTCCGACTAAGACTGCAAGTGCACAATCCTGTCGTATAGTCTAGTCAGGTATCGATCCACAGGACGGTTCAAAAATCAAATCTGGAACTCTACTTAAATTAATTAGGTACTAGAAGTTGGAAAAAGGTTGGTTTGGTTTGTTTAATTTCCTAAGTTCAGTAATGACAGAAATAATTGAAATAACAGAAAGTAAAATTTGGTTTTTATCAGATAGAGAAAAGCGTTTCCAGGATTTTCAATTTCATTATCAACTCTGCCTCTCGGTACCCACACGACCCGCGTACTTTCATACGCGACCCACATAGAACACGCGACCCGCGTACTCTCATACGCGGCCCACGTGGACCTCGAGTAAATGTAGCAGCTGTCTGTTTTTGCGTTGTTCTTTAGTGTAATGATTCATTGACCGAACCTAATGTTCCTAAACCTCAACTCTCGTTTGTTGGCTTAATAAACCTGGTATCGGAACTGCAATTTCACCTTCTTAGGTTTTTAATCTAAGTTAATTGTCCGGTTTACTAAAGGTAACCACTACCTCTCGATAAGTGGAAAAGTTCACCTCTCAGTTACTTTTTGGTCTCGCCTCGCGGCTCGTAACCTACCTCAAATACTAAATTTGGTTGAGAGAAACATCAGGGCCAAATTACAAGAAAGATGCTATAGACATCTAACAGTAGACAATCAAGAATTATTCAATCAACTTCAACAAAGCAATTAAAATACTACTCAAACAATTAAACACTAACATTCAACACAAATTCAAACAACATGCATACAAAACAAAGTATCAAACTACATCGTAACCCTAGAAACTAAGAAAACTACTCAAGCATAGTCAAAGAACAAATAACACAAATGATAGATGAAATAGTCATGACAAAACCAGAAATACAAAGAAGATCCGTGAAGAACTTTCGTCTTTCGCTTCTCAACTTCGTCTCCAAGCTAGCCGTCAAGCCAAAACCCTTAATCTGTCTCTCGCTCTCTGGAATGCAGAATAATGAATGGCCTCCCCTTCTGTGGCAAGGGATCCCGTAATATAGCCAATCTGGCTGACCTTTCCTTCATTGAGCCTCTGTTTCCTTTTCTGTTTTGTTTCCGGAATAGACTCACGCGACCCGCGTGTAGTGGACGCGGTCCGCGTGTCTGTGCTCCTCGCGTGAGTAAAATGGAGATCGCGTCTGTGGTCGCGTCAGGGTATGATGCGGCCCGCTTCGGATGTGACGCGGCCCGCGTGTATAGTTCCATAACTTCACATTCTTCCCTGATTTCGCCCGTTTGCTGCAAAGTAAGAATGAAAACGCAGCAGTACCAATGTATATTCAATGTAAAAGACACGATTCGGTGGTTTGAAACACAGATTTTGGTACAGAAATTGGTCGGATTGATAGGTCTAATAATGAGACATCAAATGTAATCCTGAGGAGGCTCATAAGACGGGGTTGCGTGCTATGCCATTTTCCAGGAAGCTCTACTACAGAGATTGAGATGTCGGAAGGGGAATTGGAGGATTCCCTTCGGCGAATTGTAGAAGTAGGGACCTGGATAGTGACCGGTGACGAATTTCATGGCTTGGAGGCAAGACATGTCAATTTGCGTGAGCCCGCTTGCCTCTTTGAGATGATTGATCTGCAGAGCGAGATGATTGGCCAAGATTGTGGCCACGAACCCGATGGAGGTTTTTCCACCCCTTTTCTTGGAGTGGACGACCTCACGGATTTGTTTGTAGAGGAGATGGCCGAGGTGAGGTCGCACCGGTGTAGGCTCGATCATGCATTTGAGGAGATAGAGCTCGGGTAGTGTTACCTTTGATGAACTCTCGCATTGTCACACCCCAAACCAGAATTTCTGGATTAGGATATGATCAATCCCCGCCTCGTGTTTAACAATCAATAAACACGCAAGGCTAAACAACATAATAATCAACTAACAGCGGAAGCAATATAATACAACCAAGCAATAGTCATAAATATCAAATAAACATACATATACACATATCCATACAATCCACCTCGGGATAAAATAAACATAACTAGTCAAAAGAGATACATGATCTATCGAGTCCAATATATATAACAAAACCTTGGACTCGCAAAATCCTAAACGAAAACCCCTAATCTACCTCAAGTGATGTGACCGTCGGGGACAGCTCCTGACGCCTCATGCTGCGGACCGTCAGACCCTGTACCTGCCCACATCCATAAAAAGGAGGGGATGAGCGAATGATCGCCCAGTATGTGACCCAGTATTATCCCTTCAGGGATCCTCTTAAGTCAAAGCACATTTTAAATTTGAAATCTACGTAAAGTTGGTAATTGTTTCTTTTAATGCACATGTTGCGGAAATTAAACCTATCATAATAACTACAAAAGAAATACATATAATCAATGAAATGATGCGATTATCCTATTATGCCAACATGATTAAAGTTTCCCAAAATAAAATATAAGCAGAAGAATATATATATATATCCAATCGGAGTCCAATACAATAGGTACTGTGTGTACAAACTAATATAATAATAATACGAATAACTTTATCACCTTGTGTCGTGCCCAATTTAAATTCATATATTCAAACCAATATAATCCAACAGGAGAAAACATACATGCAAGACGTAAGAATAAGTTAATCCGTTTCCTCAGGAACAATGATGCCTCCATCGTCTGGCCATAAACATGAATCAAGGAGGCGTGTCACCCTCAAAGGCGTGAGACCCTTTTTCCGCAGGTCTGGGCATGAGACCCACTAGAGCGTGTCATCCTTGCCGAGTATGCGACCCCTAGTGACGTGTCATCCACGCCGGGCATGAGACTCACTAGAGCGTGGCATCCAGGACGAGTATGCAACCTCTAGTGACGTGTCACCCCAGCCTACATCACAATACCACCCCCAGGACAGCACACTGGCGCGCTGGGCATGAGACCCTCCGGAGCGTGTCATCCTCGCCGGGTATGAGACCTCCAGAGGCGTACGGTCCCAACACGCGACCTGGGGCTATGAGATAAGCCGTACAAGACTGATAGCTCCACATGTAGAGAAGACACAGCTCGAATAGTTTTCGTACCTCTGGGCTCGAGATCGGTCCGCACGTAATGGTAAAATGATCAAAAATAATATAATAATCCAGTGCATATAATAATATAATCCTAATAAGACCATCCGAGAAATCAAGTGATCCCTCGGCTCAATGGCTAACGGGCCGACCAATTCGATACCAACCGGCCGGAAGGCAGCCACTCAGTTTTCTTCTCAGCTCTCACCAATGCATATGCTAGACTACATAATATGTTGTCCTCTACGAGAAGAGGACAACTAATATCCTAACATATTATTAATTTAAGTTACGCTACTCCTAAAAAGGCATTAAATTTTCAATTTAGAAGGGGTCATGCAAATCCTAAATTACAGTTCAGAAAGGATTAAACATGCTCTAATGCAACTACAAAATTTAAGTACAAATGTCAGGTCAAGTGGTCGACTGATAAGAGTACGCCACGAAAAAGATAATGCAGATATCCCACACCTGATGGCTGTAGGGGTAGAACGCGCTAATAGCCTCCGGAATCCACGTAATCCTCGCCTGCTCCTGTACAAGCGTCAGCGGGATCGGTCCACGGATCGGAATCTACGTAGGTCGGATGACCTGTAATTTAGACGTAACTTAATTAGAGTCTAACTAAGTATTCGTAACCCTTATTACCCCGTTTGATTATTTTCACTAAGTGTTCGTATTTAATTAATTAATTAACTAAGGTTCGAATCTGCTGAATCGGTTCGGTCGGTTTGACTCGATTCCGATCGAGCGTAAAATTGGTCCAACTCTAATTAAATTAATCTAACGTACTTAAATCATTTGTTATATTTTAATTTGAAGATAAACTGCTTATCTAATTAGTCGAATACTTAAGTAATGTTATTTACATGTTTTTACGCTAAATTACTTAAGGTAAAATCTACGTAATTTCAATTGCTACCATTTAATTATAATATTTCTAAAGTAGTACGAACTTATTTTAATAATTTGTACAAGTTGCTTAATTTATAAATATAAAATAATACATGTCTATCTAAATATTCTATTAATTAAACTTTTGTAATCGTAATGATTCGAAAATGTTAATATGTTGTTAATTAATTGTTCTTTATTAATTAACAACATATTTTATTTATGAAACATTTACTTTATTTAAAGCTACATTTAATTTAATATAATATGTGCTTAATGTTTAAAATCCTAACTACTCAACTTTTAATTAATTAAAATCCTAATTTTTACTAAACCATATTTTACTTCAATTTATTTAACTAAAGTCCCAAAATATGCTTCTTAATCAAAATATTTTATGTTCTCGATTTTCTATTCTAATTTACGAAATATTAGTTTCGTGTACTATCCTACAAGTGATGGGTTTGTACAACCCGATCAAGATTGGCTAAATCCGGATAATTAATTCAAGGTCAATCAATTTCTTAATTATGCTAATATACCTTTGGTTTCGGTTTGGGGTCTAACCCAAAAATCATAATTTAACTCAAAGCCCAAATTAAATTTCCAACCCATCACGTTAATTAGTATCAATTTTCGGATTTGGACTTGAGTCCACTTATAAGAATTGCATATTAGGGCCAAGCCCAATTACCAAAGAAGCCGCAGCCCCCTTTGGTTAACAATTCAATGGCCCATTATCATTTAAAATTTATATGGCCCAACCATAATTTAAAAAGGCCCATAATTCATTTATTTTTCTTTTGGGCCGAACCCTCCTCTTAACCTTTTTCCGAATAACAAAATCAACAGAAGTCATGGTTACCAGTGAATTGAATCGCACCACCAATTCAGAGTACAATGGCAAGAGGGGTCGGTACCAGCAACGAAGTTGGGATGGTAACACTGGTACCAGTACCTTAATAGAAATAAGGCAGTAGGCAGTATTAAATTTCGGTATACCAGAAAAACAAGAAAAAGCAGCACAACAACAGCGATCAGCCCCAAAAAAATGGTAACAGAACCGCATAGGCACGAAGGCCGTAATCACAGAAAAGGCGCAAATGCCGCAAGTCAATTGCAATGGCACGAAGGCCATCGGTCACGGCATCAGCCGTAAGCCACAAGCACAAATTCCAATTTTAACGAGTTTTAGGGTTACCAGGATGGAGTAAATCGCAAGAGCAAGCTTCGGCCGGTTCCAAGTATCTCCTTCGTCTCACGGCCGTCTATTTCAACCAATCAACAAACAACAAAAATATATATCGCGAGATGGACTGAGGCGGGAAGAGAGAGATCGGGATGGGGTGCGATTTTTATCGCTATAGAACAATAGGGAAAGAGGGGAGTGAGTCAGTGAGGAATCCAAAGAGGAAGAGAGCAAATAGAGAGGGAGTGAGAGATCGGGACAAAGGGGAAGGCAGAAGGGAGAGTGAATCGGCGTGATTTCAAAATAGAGAGGGTGAGTCGGCTCTGTCGCCAACAGGGACAGAGGTGAGGTGTCTCGGGTAGAATTGTTTTATTTGAGGGTTTGCTTTGAGATTGGTGCAGAACAAGTTAAACGGTTCAGATTATTCCCTAATAAAAACAAGAGTTCGTTTTTTAATGATATCCTATGAATCAATTAAATCAATCGAAGGATTCGATAAAACTTGCATTTAAAATTTGATACGAAATTTTTAGATTGTTCTCTGATTAATCTTATAGATTTATTCGTCAATTCATTAACTAATAAATTTATAATGGTTATTAATATTTTGTACTTCTTCCTTAAAATTTATATTTGTACAAATAAATTCTAAAATTTATAAAATTCATTAATTAGTTAAATAATTAATTTAGCTAAGTTAATTTATTCATTTAATTTATTACCCTTTTATTTTCCTTGATTAGTCAATTAAAAATTTTAATTGGTTGCTAATTTTAATTATCGACTAATTAACTACATTTGAATTTACGGGTTATAACATTCTCCCCCCCTAATAAAAAGTTCGTCCCGAACGATCAAAACTAGTCAGTCGATGCGAACAGCTCTGGATAGCGCTCTCGCATCCCGTCCTCGAGCTCCCATGTCGCCTCACGCGGGGTATGATGCTCCCACTGTACTAGTACTCGACGAATAGTGCGTCGTCGCAACTCGATCTCCTGCACGTCTAAGATGCGAATCGGACGTGCCTCGTATGTCAAATCTTGCTCGACCTGCAGTGGCTCATAATCTAGCACGTGTGCCTCACTCCGTACGTAGCGTCGAAGTTGAGATACGTGAAAGACATCGTGTACACCCGCGAGGGATGGAGGTAACGCAAGTCGGTATGCGGTGCGACCGACTCGCTCGAGAATCATAAACGGGCCGATATATCTAGGTGCTAACTTGCCCTTGACTCCGAACCTCATAATCCCCTTGCGGGGCGAAACTCGTAGAAGCGCGTGCTCGCCAACCTCCATGCTGAAATCTCGACGCTTTGGGTCCGCGTACTTCCGCTGGCGATCTTGTGCCGTCTTAAGTCGGTCTTGGATAATCCGCACCTTATCCGTACACTCCTCGATCAGCTGGGGTACGGTAGGGCGGAACAAGCTGGTAGATCCCAACATACGGGTGTACGGATTGGGTGTCCGTATAACGCCTCGAATGGTGACATGCCGATACTCGTGTGGTAACTACTGTTGTACGAGAACTCTGCCATGTGCAGATGATCCGTCCAGTCGCCCTGCATCGTAAGGGCGCACGATCGTAGCATGTCCTCTAACGTCTGTATCGTACGCTCTGACTGACCGTCCGTCTGTGAGTGATGGGCGGTGCTGAATACTACCTCGGTCCCGAGAGCCTCGTGAAAACTCTCCCAAAAGCGCGAGGTGAAGCGGGGGTCACGATCGGATAGGATCGTAGTCGGGACTCCATGAAACTTGTGCTGATGTCTCATATAGAGTAGGGCCATCTCCTCGCCCGTCAATCCGTATCGATATGCGATGAAGTGCGCCAGCTTGGTCAAAGTGTCGACTATGACCCAGATCGCATCGTCCTTCGATCTAGTCCTAGGTAGTCCTGTCACGAAGTCCATCGTGATGATGTCGAACTTGTGCTCCGACTTCTTGAGTGGCTGTATAAGCCCCGGTGGTCTCTGACGGTCTGCTTTCACCTTTTGGCAAGTCAAGCACTTGCCAACGAACTTCGCGATCTCTCGTCGCATGTTCTTCCACCAGTAGTAGTTCTTGAGGTCTTGGTACATCTTTGTCTCGCCCGGATGAATCGCGTAGACCGAGTCGTGTGCCTCTCTAAGGATCCTGTCCTTTAGGGATGTCGTATCTGGTACGCATAGCCTGTCGCCGAGTCTCAAGACACCATCGTCGTCTACTCTAAACGGAGAAGGTCGACCCGCGGCAATAGTGGCACGAGTCTTCTCCAGTAGGTCGTCACTGCTCTGCGCTAGTCGTATCTCGTCAATCAACGTCGGCTGTATCACCATGGAAGCTATCACTGTCTCACTGCTACCGCTAGTCTCGCCTATCAGCTCCTCTGATGGAGCAACCCACAAGTCAAGTCGTCTCATGTCCTCCAGTAGATGGTGCTGTCGCGTAATCATCGTAGCCAGGTTACCCTGACTCTTGCGACTCAAGGCGTCGGCCACCACGTTGGCCTTGCCCGGATGATACAATATCTCCAGGTCGTAGTCCTTCATTAGTTCGAGCCACCTTCGCTGCCTCAGGTTGAGCTCTTTCTGTGTGAAGACGTACTTCAAGCTCTTGTGATCGGTGTAGATCTTGCACTTGTCTCTGTATAGGTAATGACGCCAGATCTTCAACGCGAAGACTACGGCCGCCAACTCTAAGTCGTGGGTGGGGTAGTTCCGCTCGTGCGTGCGGAGCTGCCTCGAAGCGTATGCGATGACATGGCCCTGCTGCATCAATACGCTACCTAATCCGTATCGGGAGGCGTCGGCGTAAACAGCGTACTCCACACCGGAAATGGGCATCGCGAGAACCGGTGCGGAGACAAGATGGCGCTTGAGCTCTTCGAAGCTACCTTCGCGCTCAGGAGTCCACTCGAACTTGACTCCTTTCTGTAGTAGCTGAGTCAACGGTAGGGATAGACGTGAGAATCCCGCTACAAACCGTCTATAGTAGCCGGCCAATCCTAAGAAACTACGAATCTCAGTGACGCTCTCCGGTCGCCTCCAGTCAGAAATGGCATGGACACGAGTTACGTTGAATCACTCGAATAGAACTGTCTTAAATATAGTTAAGACATTCTACTTAAGTTTAGTCAGAACCAATAATGTTTTTCAATGAATCTATGAGTAGAAGCGGAGGACATTGAATTAAGATGTATTGACTAGTTGAACACAACCTTGATAAATTTGATAATTAGCTAACGAGTCGAATACGGGAAATAAATTCTCTAATTTGGATAGTAATGTATGCTTGAGTTCAAATAGAATGATAATCACTCCTTAATACACGGGGAATTGTTTAATTTGATTCGATCTTGTTTAGCTCAACCATGTATATATTTAGGGTAAATATAGAATCAAGTCTAATTAATCTTACTCGGAGTAATCAATCGAGAACATGATCAGAATAATTTCCAATGGAGTCAAGCTGACATAATCGAATTAGATAGAACTTTAAATGGTCAAATGAACGACGTATTTTCTAAAGTTGATAACAATGTAGTGCTGGAATAACCAAGTTGAAATCAAGAATAGCAACATTCTTATAATTCAAACAGGGTTGGAATAACATGGAATAAGTCTCGTCACGGGATGATATTGAATAATTATCAAATCATGACGGAAATAACATATCTTAAGGATTCATGGTTATATAAGGATTCGTGCACTAGTGTTGAGTTTCAAATTTTGGATTTCGAATGATGATCAGGAAAGATTGAATTAGCGAGAGAGGTTTCGTTAACGGTCAGCCCAACATTCAACAAAAATATAGGAATCAACTCCTAGGGAATGATCGTGGTTTGAGTCAAATGGGATCTAGTTAAATGAAATATCATATCGATGGTTTAAGACATTATCACTATATTTCAAATTATTTTTGATAGTTGGAGTTAAAATCCGTACAGACGGTAGTTCGAACCAACGACGTTTTTCTCTCCAGACATTTCTCTCAGAGAGACAATTCAAAATGGAGCTTGTTCAATCGTCACTGCAGAGAAGAAGGCTGAAGTATCGAGGTGTCAAGACGAACCAATTTTTTTTTTTTTTTTTTTTTGACAGTTAACGAAAAAGTACACGCAGATCTTCTGTAGATAGTCGCAGTGGAGGAGATGAGCTACTACCGGTCCCTCGGGTGGAAGATAACAAGTCGAAGGAGACTGTCGCACAACTGCGTCGAGTCCATACTCCTCTCGATGTGGTGGCGTATGAGACGAGGTTGGTGATGATGGCGGAGAGGGTGGAGGCTGTCTGCCTGTAACGCTCTGCGGTAAACCTTCTCGATTATATTCCGCTACTCTTCGGGGTAAGCACGTGGCACTACAAGAAGTGGCATTGTGACCTCGCACTATGGGTGGCTGGAAATGCACCATAGGTGGCCGTGATTAAGCGTTACTCGCATATTAAGTCACACAATATACTTGGTGCTTGTAATTTAAACATTAGTGTATCAGCTATGTTGGCATTCTCGAGGTAACATCGGGTCTCCACATCATAGTCCTTAGCCAGTTCGAGTCTCCTCTATCCTCCTACACGAATATCTACTTCAAGTTCTTAATGTCGATAATCGAGGTGACGAACCGCCTCCTGAGTGTTTCAGGACTTATATCGCGTAGCCGTCCACTCAAACTTAGTCACGCGTGTAATAATTTGGATTGAAGGCAAAAATAAATCGTGAAGATAATCCTGTGATCGTAAATATTTCTTGTAAATCCACCTCATACAGGTGGAGCAAAAATGACGAATACGATTTCGATTTAGTAGAGTAGATAGAACGTAAGATAGGATGAAGCTCGATTGTCGATGTCTACGTGAGATACTATTTTAAAGTATCGATCAAGTGCTTTGACTCGTATATATATATTAATATTTATCAATTTATGACTTTGCTTCCCATTTGCTTATTGAATGGTATTCGGTTTATCGTACGAAGGATTACGATAAACCTGAGCTCTGATACCACCCAAAGGATGTCACACCCCAAACCAGAATTTCTGGATTAGGATATGATCAATCCCCGCCTCGTGTTTAACAATCAATAAACACGCAAGGCTAAACAACATAATAATCAACTAACAGCGGAAGCAATATAATACAACCAAGCAATAGTCATAAATATCAAATAAACATACATATACACATATCCATACAATCCACCTCGGGATAAAATAAACATAACTAGTCAAAAGAGATACATGATCTATCGAGTCCAATATATATAACAAAACCTTGGACTCGCAAAATCCTAAACGAAAACCCCTAATCTACCTCAAGTGATGTGACCGTCGGGGACAGCTCCTGACGCCTCATGCTGCGGACCGTCAGACCCTGTACCTGCCCACATCCATAAAAAGGAGGGGATGAGCGAATGATCGCCCAGTATGTGACCCAGTATTATCCCTTCAGGGATCCTCTTAAGTCAAAGCACATTTTAAATTTGAAATCTACGTAAAGTTGGTAATTGTTTCTTTTAATGCACATGTTGCGGAAATTAAACCTATCATAATAACTACAAAAGAAATACATATAATCAATGAAATGATGCGATTATCCTATTATGCCAACATGATTAAAGTTTCCCAAAATAAAATATAAGCAGAAGAATATATATATATATATCCAATCGGAGTCCAATACAATAGGTACTGTGTGTACAAACTAATATAATAATAATACGAATAACTTTATCACCTTGTGTCGTGCCCAATTTAAATTCATATATTCAAACCAATATAATCCAACAGGAGAAAACATACATGCAAGACGTAAGAATAAGTTAATCCGTTTCCTCAGGAACAATGATGCCTCCATCGTCTGGCCATAAACATGAATCAAGGAGGCGTGTCACCCTCAAAGGCGTGAGACCCTTTTTCCGCAGGTCTGGGCATGAGACCCACTAGAGCGTGTCATCCTTGCCGAGTATGCGACCCCTAGTGACGTGTCATCCACGCCGGGCATGAGACTCACTAGAGCGTGGCATCCAGGACGAGTATGCAACCTCTAGTGACGTGTCACCCCAGCCTACATCACAATACCACCCCCAGGACAGCACACTGGCGCGCTGGGCATGAGACCCTCCGGAGCGTGTCATCCTCGCCGGGTATGAGACCTCCAGAGGCGTACGGTCCCAACACGCGACCTGGGGCTATGAGATAAGCCGTACAAGACTGATAGCTCCACATGTAGAGAAGACACAGCTCGAATAGTTTTCGTACCTCTGGGCTCGAGATCGGTCCGCACGTAATGGTAAAATGATCAAAAATAATATAATAATCCAGTGCATATAATAATATAATCCTAATAAGACCATCCGAGAAATCAAGTGATCCCTCGGCTCAATGGCTAACGGGCCGACCAATTCGATACCAACCGGCCGGAAGGCAGCCACTCAGTTTTCTTCTCAGCTCTCACCAATGCATATGCTAGACTACATAATATGTTGTCCTCTACGAGAAGAGGACAACTAATATCCTAACATATTATTAATTTAAGTTACGCTACTCCTAAAAAGGCATTAAATTTTCAATTTAGAAGGGGTCATGCAAATCCTAAATTACAGTTCAGAAAGGATTAAACATGCTCTAATGCAACTACAAAATTTAAGTACAAATGTCAGGTCAAGTGGTCGACTGATAAGAGTACGCCACGAAAAAGATAATGCAGATATCCCACACCTGATGGCTGTAGGGGTAGAACGCGCTAATAGCCTCCGGAATCCACGTAATCCTCGCCTGCTCCTGTACAAGCGTCAGCGGGATCGGTCCACGGATCGGAATCTACGTAGGTCGGATGACCTGTAATTTAGACGTAACTTAATTAGAGTCTAACTAAGTATTCGTAACCCTTATTACCCCGTTTGATTATTTTCACTAAGTGTTCGTATTTAATTAATTAATTAACTAAGGTTCGAATCTGCTGAATCGGTTCGGTCGGTTTGACTCGATTCCGATCGAGCGTAAAATTGGTCCAACTCTAATTAAATTAATCTAACGTACTTAAATCATTTGTTATATTTTAATTTGAAGATAAACTGCTTATCTAATTAGTCGAATACTTAAGTAATGTTATTTACATGTTTTTACGCTAAATTACTTAAGGTAAAATCTACGTAATTTCAATTGCTACCATTTAATTATAATATTTCTAAAGTAGTACGAACTTATTTTAATAATTTGTACAAGTTGCTTAATTTATAAATATAAAATAATACATGTCTATCTAAATATTCTATTAATTAAACTTTTGTAATCGTAATGATTCGAAAATGTTAATATGTTGTTAATTAATTGTTCTTTATTAATTAACAACATATTTTATTTATGAAACATTTACTTTATTTAAAGCTACATTTAATTTAATATAATATGTGCTTAATGTTTAAAAATCCTAACTACTCAACTTTTAATTAATTAAAATCCTAATTTTTACTAAACCATATTTTACTTCAATTTATTTAACTAAAGTCCCAAAATATGCTTCTTAATCAAAATATTTTATGTTCTCGATTTTCTATTCTAATTTACGAAATATTAGTTTCGTGTACTATCCTACAAGTGATGGGTTTGTACAACCCGATCAAGATTGGCTAAATCCGGATAATTAATTCAAGGTCAATCAATTTCTTAATTATGCTAATATACCTTTGGTTTCGGTTTGGGGTCTAACCCAAAAATCATAATTTAACTCAAAGCCCAAATTAAATTTCCAACCCATCACGTTAATTAGTATCAATTTTCGGATTTGGACTTGAGTCCACTTATAAGAATTGCATATTAGGGCCAAGCCCAATTACCAAAGAAGCCGCAGCCCCCTTTGGTTAACAATTCAATGGCCCATTATCATTTAAAATTTATATGGCCCAACCATAATTTAAAAAGGCCCATAATTCATTTATTTTTCTTTTGGGCCGAACCCTCCTCTTAACCTTTTTCCGAATAACAAAATCAACAGAAGTCATGGTTACCAGTGAATTGAATCGCACCACCAATTCAGAGTACAATGGCAAGAGGGGTCGGTACCAGCAACGAAGTTGGGATGGTAACACTGGTACCAGTACCTTAATAGAAATAAGGCAGTAGGCAGTATTAAATTTCGGTATACCAGAAAAACAAGAAAAAGCAGCACAACAACAGCGATCAGCCCCAAAAAAATGGTAACAGAACCGCATAGGCACGAAGGCCGTAATCACAGAAAAGGCGCAAATGCCGCAAGTCAATTGCAATGGCACGAAGGCCATCGGTCACGGCATCAGCCGTAAGCCACAAGCACAAATTCCAATTTTAACGAGTTTTAGGGTTACCAGGATGGAGTAAATCGCAAGAGCAAGCTTCGGCCGGTTCCAAGTATCTCCTTCGTCTCACGGCCGTCTATTTCAACCAATCAACAAACAACAAAAATATATATCGCGAGATGGACTGAGGCGGGAAGAGAGAGATCGGGATGGGGTGCGATTTTTATCGCTATAGAACAATAGGGAAAGAGGGGAGTGAGTCAGTGAGGAATCCAAAGAGGAAGAGAGCAATAGAGAGGGAGTGAGAGATCGGGACAAAGGGGAAGGCAGAAGGGGGTGAATCGGCGCGATTTCAAATTCGAGGGGGTGAGTCGGCTTCTGTCGCCAACAGAGACAGAGGTGAGGTGTCTCGGGTAAAGTTGTTTTATCTGAGGGTTTGCTTTGAGATTGGTGCAGAGTAATTTAAACGGTTCAGATTATTCTCCAATAAAACAAGAGTTCATTTTTAAGGATATCTTATGAATCAATTAAATCAATCGAAGGATTCGATAAAACTTGCGTTTAAAATTTGGTACGAAATTTTTAGATTGTTCTCTGATTAATCTTATAGATTTATTCGTCCTTTCATTAACTATTAAATTTATAATGGTTATTAATATTTTGTACTTCTTCCTTAAAATTTATATTTGTACAAATAAATTCTAGAATTTATAAAATTTCATTAATTAGTTAAATAATTAGTTTAGCTAAGTTAATTTATTCATTTAATTTATTACCCTTTATTTTCCTTGATTAGTCAATTAAAAATTTTAATTGGTTGCTAATTTTAATTATCGACTAATTAACTATATTTGAATTTACGGGTTATAACACGCATCTTGCGAAAATGGAATTGGCAAGGATTACTTGCAAGAGGCGGACTTGGGGATGGATGATTCTGCTTGCCGGTCGAGTTGTGTTTTGGTTATCTTCTGTGATGCTGTACCATAACTCTCGGCAGTCAGGAGAATTAGAAATGCCATCGTTGGTGAGGTTGAAGATGGCGCAGAAATCATCCATGGCGACCGTGTACTGCTCGCCAATCATCTGGAAAGAGATGGAGTCTTCATCGTATATGAAGGTTGCAAGGAACTCCCTCGTGAGTACCTTGTAAATTTTAACTCCTTTGATCAGTTGAAGGAATTGCCAGATGTGGATGCGGTTTGTGAGCTGCTCGGTTTGCACAAGGAGGCCTAGTCGCTCGAGTGTCTCCGTGTTGATGGATTTATGGTATATGACCTCCCTTGTTTGCATCTTCTCGTAACTGTTTCTAAATTGTGGGTGTGAGAAGACGGGTTGGTACTCGGTTGCTTCCTCCATCGACTCATCGGAGTCCTCTTCCTCAGGACCAAAATACCGAGGGTTGAACTCCTCCGGGTCATAGTCCGCATCTGAGACTGGTGTGTCTCTGATTGATTGCTGGGCGTCGGAATGAGAGGATGAATGGTTGGAGGATTGTGGTTGCGAGCCGGAGGACCGGGAGGATCGGCTAGATGAGCTCTGCGGTGAATTACTCGGACCGGAACTTTCGAGGGCTCTCTTTGCACTCCTTGTAACTGCCCCTAAAATATTTTTCATTTTTGGGGCCATTTGTTTAAATTTAATGTCTCTGTTACGGACCGTATTGGGCAATACGGTTTGATTACGGACTGGTTGGTTGGTGAATTTGACCAAGTACTGAACTGATTACGGACCGTATCAATAATACGGACCGTATTAAAAGGTATTTCTGGAAAATTGCTAAGTGCTGGTTCTGGTAAACTATTACGGACCGTATTGGGTCAATACGGGTCGTATTGTACTGGTAAAAATTGGGGTTTTGACATAAACCTAATTTTTTTGTGATTTTTGTGATTTTGTAAAAGTAAAACTTGATTATCTAAACTAATGTAACAGAGTTTAAATTAAAACAAATGCAAAAATGAATTTAAACTTTGAAACTAGAAAAAGGGTTTAGAAAAACCGAAATTGGAGAGGGAGAGTCGAGTGGCCGTCGGATACGGACCCGGTACGGTCCGTATTAGGGTTGAGGCGGGGAGAAGGAGGCTGGCGGCGGCTTCAATAGTGTATGGAGATGAGTTTGGCAATGGAGATCGGCGGCGAAAGGGAGTGCTTGATTTTCGGGCAAGAGTGGAAGAGGGAGAAAGAGAAGAGATTGAGGGGAAGAGAATAGGGAGAGAGAGGAAGAGAAGGGGTTTAGGGGTTAAAACGAAAATGGTTAACGGTTATGAGACGTGATTCGTGCGGGATTTCAAACGTCTCTTCTTAACGGGTTCGCATCTCCCGGATTAATCTTTATTACGGACAGTACCAGCCAATACGGTCCGTATTAAGTCCGTTATGCTTACCCAATAATCGCTAAGTTTTAACTCCTTTGATTACGGGCCGTATTCACCACTTGTTTCCTGTCTTCTTACTCTATTACCCCCGTATCCACTGGTATGGTCCGTATCAGCCAATACAGGCCGTACCAGAGAGTATTTTTCCATCTTCCGAGATATCTTTAATCAAGACTTTCCTCCAACATGCTTACCTGATCATAGGAAAAATGTGTGTATGAGTTGTTTCTTTGTTTAAGTCCTAATTAAACTGAAAATAAATAATTTATAAGAAAATATAAAAGTGGCCTTGGGTTGCCTCCCAAGAAGCGCTTGTTTAAAGTCGTTAGCTTGACTCGGTGTCTCATCAGTTTCTTTCATATATCCTCCCGTCAATGCAAGAGGATTGCTTGTCAGGTGGTTCGCCTTCAGCGTCTTCTATGGTCTCATCATCATTGCCTTTGTCGAAGAAGTCGGTTGGTGTTTGAGGTCCGGGGTCGAACGCCAGACTCACACCGAGTACTGCTTCGACCTCGTCCAGTCTTTGAGAAATTGCATCGAGTTCTTCGCGTAGGTTTTTGATTAATGCAAGGGCTAAGAGAGAATAATTCCTGTTATTTGCGATATTAGGACTCTTGTTCAGATCATCGGTTTGTGTTGTCACGGAGGTTGGATGGATCTGACCGTCATCTTGTACAATGAACAATCTCTCCATTTCCGCTTCGCGCATCATTTCTTCGATGTCTTCAAATTCATCCAGTCGCAATTCATCATTGCCATATTCATCTGCCGTTTCCAAATTGTAGACAAGATTTATGTCAGGTGGGACTTTGGTTTCATTCATGTTGAAGATCATCTTGTTCGCGCCAACATTGAGTGAAATCTTCCCATTCTTAACATCAATCATTGCCCCACATGTGGCGAGGAATGGCCTTCCAAGGATGATCGGAATCTGCTCATCTTCTTCCATACAACTACCACAAAATCTGCTGGTATCCAGAATTTACCAACTTTGATTGGGATATCAAGCAACATTCCTTCAGGATATCGAATTGATCGGTCAGCTAGTTGTAATGAGATCCGTGTTGGTGATAGGTCTCCACATTCCAATTTATCGAATACCATTTTGGGCATCAGGCTCACAATTGCTACCAGATCACATAAAGCTCTCTTAAAATCGGTTGTGCCAATGGTGCATGGTATCGAGAAGCTTCCCGGATCTTTCAACTTCGTCGGTAATTTGCTTTGCACGAGCGCACTACACTCCAGATTGAGCGGAACTGTTGAGAATTCTTAGAGCCTACTGCGATTTGAGAGAATCTCCTTCAGAAATTTAGCATACGAGGGTATGCTTGCGATTGCCTCAGTGAAGGGGATTGTGACTTGTAATTGCTTGAGTGTCTCCATGAATTTCGCGAATTGCTGCTCCATCTTGTGCTTGGCAGGCCTTAGAGGGAATGGCAGAGGTGGCTTGTAGGGTGGTGGTGAAATGTATTCAGGTTCGGGTTGTCGCTCGTCTCCACCTACGGTGTCATTCTGCTCCTCAGTAAGGTCTGTCTGCAGTTCAAATACGGGTGGCTCCAGTTGTTGCGGCTCGTATTCTTCGGAATGCGATGGCTCTGCATGCATCTCATCGGAAGTTTGATCGGGCAAGGGAGGTCCCTGATAAGCTGTACCGCTCCTTAATGTTATGCTCTTGCAAGTCTCTCTCGGGTTTTCTTCCGGTTGTCCTGGAAATTTGCCTTTTCCGCGTGTAATACTCGAGAGTTCTTTTGCCATCTTAGAGACATTGTCTTCTAAGTCTTTGTTGCGGTTTGTTAAGGATTTGATTTTTTGTGCGATTTCGGCGTTAGCCTTGTCTTGCTTTTCTAGGAATCTCTCCATTAAAGATGTGATGTCAGGTTGCTGCTGTTAGTTGTATTGCCTTGGTTGATAATTCTGTTGGGGATTGTTGTATCTTGGTTGATAATTGGGCTGTGGTTGGTAGTTCTGTTGGGGTGCAGCAGGCCTTTGATTGTTTGCGTATGAGAGATTTGGATGGTTTCGGTTGTTCGGATGGTATGTATTGTAGGCGGGCTGAGGTCGAAAGCTGTTATCGATTGCGTTTGCTTGCTCTATTTCTTCCTCAGTTTCCGTCACATTCATACATTCGGTCATCTCATGCGCTCCTCCACAATAGCCACATGCTGTTGCGGCATTGACTGCTGCTACCATTCGCTGCTTGGTTTGCTTGTTGAGTGCCATTTGCAAAGCATCAATCTTTGCGCTCAGCATGGATATATCATCTACTCGGTGCATGCCAGGTGTTGGAGTTGGCTTCTTTCGCTCAGGGATCCAGTAGTGTTGGTTGATTGCAATCTCTTCAATTAGGTTGTAAGCCTCATCAGGTTCCTTGTTCATGATTGCTCCTCCTGCGGAAGCATCAATAGACAACCTATTGGTAGGGTTTAGACCATTATAAAAAGTTTGGACAATCAGCCATCTTTCTAGACCATGGTGTGGACAACACCTTAACATATCCTTATATCTATCCCATGCCTCACACAATGTTTCACCATCCCTTTGTTCAAAATTAGTAATTGCATTTCTAAACCTCGAAGTTTTGGATGGTAAAAAATATTTTGCAATAAACACATTAAACAATTGGTCCCAAGTTTGAATGGAATTGGCCGGTAAGGAAAACAACCATGCTCTTGCTTTATCTTTTAATGAGAATTGAAATAGCCTTAGCCTGATTGCTTCATCGGTAACTCCGTTGATCTTTATCGTCTCGCATATCCCTAGGAAAATTGACAAATGAAGATGTGGATCTTCATGTGGAAATCCTCCAAATTGCTGTTGTGAAACTATATTTATGAGAGCAGGTTTGATCTCAAAATTACGATTCGTAACAGTTGGCGGATTTATGCTAGAATTAGGATCATTCGCGCGCGGTACGCAATAATCTCGTAGAAGTTTGGGTCTTGCTGCATCATGAACTTCATTATCACCATTGTTTTGTCTTCCATTGTTGATCGGTTCGTTCGGTGGGATATTCATGTTGATCGAATCTGAGTCTTCTTCGCTTTCAGAATTACTCGATGAAGAACTATGATTGGTTTTTTATCGGTGATGTGGAAGCGAATTGTTCTCTCCTACTAGCAATCCTCTCGGATCTTCGTACGGATGATTCGGCTAGCGTGTAGTGCCCTAAAAAGAAAAGAAAATCTGAAAATTAAACTAAAAACTGTAAATAAAAAGATAATAAAAATAAAAACGAAATTGAAAATAAAAGAAAAATAAAAATGCAGAAAATAAAAAGAAATCTAGGCGTTTCTAATTAATTGGATTCAATGGTCAAAGCAAGGACGTCTCGCTAGGCCTTGCACAATAAACCGTTATTCCCCGGCAACGGCGCCAAAAAGATTGATCACTCAAAAGAGAGCAATGTTTCTTTTAATATTTATAAACTCAGAAATGCTATCGGTTCGGACTGCAAGCGCACAATCCTATCGAGTAGTATATTCGAGGTCGATCCACAGGGAATATTAGTTCAGTGCTTTGAGCGATCGAATCACAATCTTTCGAAAGGCTAGACGAAATCTGAAAATTGAGAGATGTTGTTTTGATCAATGTAAATTAGGAAGCAATTAAAAGTAATTAAAATAAAGATAGAGATGAGAATTCCTAGGGTTTCGGCACACCATTGCCACTCAATCCGCCTTGACAATATATTCCTGTTGCGTCTGATTTCCTGTTGTTGTTTAATGAAAGGCACCACATAGGTTACTGCGATTTATGTTACGCAAGAATAACAGATCTTTCATCGAGATTCTACATAGGACACTGTGATTTTCCTTACGCAAATGTCTGATCTCTCAAATACCCCAAATTACTACACAGATCACTGCGATTTTCTTTACGCAAGTGATGGAATTTGGTACCCATTTTGTTGGTCTGGTTTATGGTTTCCCCGCTAAGATTTTCTTCACATAAACCTAATAGATCTCAACGAGGCTAATTCATACAAATAGTTTCTCTTACCATTAAAGTACTGTCACTACCCTAACGGACTCAAAC
Organism: Carex parvula; assembly: GCA_025461045.1. Taxonomy (NCBI): domain Eukaryota; kingdom Viridiplantae; phylum Streptophyta; class Magnoliopsida; order Poales; family Cyperaceae; genus Carex; species Carex parvula. Next base: position 519,677 of record JAJGRW010001185.1, on the reverse strand, counting down.
TAGATCATTGAAGTTAGATGAAGAGATAGTAAATCACAAAAACATTTTGTTTCAACAACAAGAAATCATAATCAACAGAAATATATATATATATATATCAAAACATCAAGAGTAACAAGGTTTACTGCCTTGCCCTAAGAAGAGGAACTTAGCCGCGGAACGGCATTGTTACAAGCACTCCTCTCTTCTCACTTTAATCAAATCTAACCCTAATTACAAAGATAACTATTCATTCTGCCCAGGGGCCTTATATAGGAGTGGAGGGACGTCTGGAGGTTGAGTAGGGGCTAAGAAATTGATCTGGAAACAGCTGTCGGCAGTTATTGCCCAAGAGGCGCCTTCGGATACGGACCGTATTGGGCAATACGGTCCGTATTAGGACCTTGACGGTTAGGGTTTAATGCTTCCAGCGCTATCTTCTGGTCTGTGCTAGGCCTGGTCCGTATTAGGCAATACAGACCGTAACAGAGACTTAGCCGATGAGCGTCGCTGATTCGATTGACCCGATTTTAGTTCCATTTGGTGTAAAATAGTCCCAAAACCTGTTTTCTGTAATAAAACATAAAGAAGGGTGACAGTAGCCTTTTTCTCTAATTAATTAAACATAAGTGTGAGAAAATATGCAAAACCTAAGCCAAAACCCTGCGTAAATCATCATTATTTTGACTCTGATCAGTGTCTGATTGTCGTTTTGAAAGAAAGATATTTATTCATGTTAATTAATTGGAGAAGACATAGCTTGATTTATATAGGCTCTGATCATGCTGACACGGCCAAATTGTTATGGGATGTTTTTCAAAGTCAAAGTCTTCAAGTAATATTTTTCAAAGTTGTGGAAAAAGGATGTAATGCACTTACAAAAAATTCTGGCATGTTCTTTTGATTACCACTCTTTTTTTTCAAAGTTGTGGAAAAAGGACGCAATTTAAGTAATTTTATATAATTCAAACAAGATATTCAATCAATCTATCTATCTTTATCAATTTATAAAAAATCAAACCTATTCAAGTAATATTTTTCAAAGTTGTGGAAAAAGGACGCAATGCACTTGCAAAAAATTCTGGCATGTTCTATTGATTACCACTCTTTTTTTTCAAAGTTGTGGAAAAAGAACGCAATTCAAGCAATTCTATGTAATTCAAACAAGATATTCAATCAATCTATCTATCTTCAATCAATCTATAAAAATTCAAACCTAATAACCTATTCAATCAATTTACCGAAGTTACCCAAAGTTTCAAGTTTCAATCAATTTACCGAAGTTTGGATGAATCTCAGAATCTGGGCAGGCTGGTACAGGCGAGCACAGTTGTCAGTGGCGGCTGGTACAGCGTACAGGCGTGTGAGGCGAGGCGTATAATCCTCTGACGGAATATCCCCTTTCTTCTTCTCCACGGAATAATCCTCAGGCGGGGCGTATCGCGTATAATCCCCTTTCTTCTTCATTTCTTCTCCGCGGAATTGCGATTCCTCTGGCGGCTGGGGCTGGCTCTGGCGTCTGGCGTTTGGCGTTGGCGTAACTTTTTTTTTTGATTCAAACGACTGGGGCTTGGGCTAGCGTCTAGCGACTGGGGCTTTACAATTCCAATTCTTTTTTTTTATTCACATGGGCTTTAGTTTGGGCTCTGGCTGGGGTCTGGGTTAGGCAAGACAATATCACAGGGGTAAGCAATGCTTCAAATAAGCTCGATCCTATAAAAAAATAAAATTTAGGGGTAAGCAAGTGCCTACTCTGCGCCTATGTACCCTCGCCTCTGGGTATATATATATATGCTAGGCAGTTGATCGGTCACCCACTGGGGAATAAAATGTTCATTTGATTTTTCTAACTAATATTAATGTTCTCTTGATCTTCATGTTTGTTACAAATAATCATGGATAAGGAATGCAATTAATAGCGCATGGACTTATCCCTTGTAACTGCTGATGTAAAACTTTTATGTTTGATATCAAGATATATATTTACCCCTTGGCCAGAAACATTTGATTTATACGTGCATTAAAGAATTTGTTTCTACATTGCCATATCCTATTTATATTTTTCATGTCCCGTACTAGTTAAATTTAACAGGAGATTAGTACTGAATTTTCTCTCTCTGTTTATTATGAAAAGTTAATTATCTTAATAATTAGGTTAGTGAGCCTGGCCACAGCATGAAAACAACACACGTCTTTGATGCGATTAAGAAATTGAGCAAAATCTCTGGAAGCTGCATACATCATGTACTACCAGACATTGATCAGAGAATATTAACTCATAAAATTGGCAAAAAAAAAAAATGTTGCAAGTCGATCCTCAGTTTTTTTTTTTTAATTTTTGTATTTATGTATAATATTCTATATAATTTATATTAAAATATTATAGTACTTTAAAATTTATTTTCATTCTCTGCACGCAAATTTTATATGATTGACCCACACATGTAACTTCATAGTTCAAAAGTTTGACTCCTTGGTTTTCACTTTTTAGAGTGAAAAGTCTAAGTGTTCTTTTCTTTCCTTGTGTTTTGTTTCAGAGTCATGTATAAGTCTTTTCTGTCCTCATGTTGTGTGGAAAATAAATTAGATGTGGAAAAAAGGACGCCATGCACTTAGAATATTCTTCCAAATACTTTTACTACCACTTAATTTTTAATGAATTTGGTCCATATATGCTAGCTAGGCAGTTGATCTTTTAGACCACTGGTGGATTAGGTATTTTCATTTGATATTTCTAACACTATTGGAAGAACACACGTCAGGATTGTACGATATTTACATTTCTAACTTAAGAGGGAGTGTTGAAAATATGGATTGATCTCAGTCATCCATCATTTCAAAGATTAATTAGATTGAATAAAGTAGATTAGGAACAATACCAACGGTACACTGTACCGTACCAACAAAAGAGCCGTTAGAAATTCTCTGTGTAAATAGAGCATAGAAACAGTGTAAAAACATACTTGATAATTCAATAACAATAATCTCCTCAGAATTCATAATTTCAACACTGACTTAAACTTAGGCTTACATCATCTTAGACCGGCTTAAATGAAGATTAAATTTCTTATTCTTTGGTTTATGTTATGACTGCATTAGAACGCGTTGATTAATTTAGACCATCCAAATAAAAGTTAATGTTCCGGTAATTGACCACAACTGAAATTTTGAATATGAGCCGAAATTTTTTTTGTTACCACGGCAAAAAAAACAAATTAAATCGTTACCACCCTGTTGAGCGCAGTATCAATTCTACCACCCTCGCTAACCCAGTTCGCGCACCAAATAGGCTGGTGCGCGGACTGGGTTGGCGCACAAGGTGCTGCGCTGACTGGGTTAGCGCACCAACCTCTTCTGCCTATTAAGGCACCAACTCAGTATACTGTGCTCATTCCATTCGACCCAAGGCAGCAGGCAGCAAAGAACATTCTCGCAAAGACCAAAGAGTAAGTTTTTTTCACTCTAGTCCTTTATATTTTTTTAATTATTTAATTACTTTTTTAATTTTTTGTAAATTTATTAAATGTTGGGTTTGTTCTGTAATTCAGGTAACTATGATTGGAATTGCTTGTTATTTTGGTGGTGAAGTATTACAAGGGCCCAATGGTGCTTATTACAGTACCCAACCCCAGAAAATGTTCAATATCGGCCCAGATTTAGATTTCACCGGTATAAATAGGGAAGTGTACCAGGAACTTGGTATTGACCCGAATTGTTACGAACTGGTAATTTCCGCCAGAATTAATATTGGTCAAGGCAACCAAACATGGTTCCAACAACTCCCTGTACTAGACGATAGCAGTTGGGGGTTGTATACCCAAATGACATTGAATTTGACAACACCTTTCAAGTTCCTAGAGTTATATGTGGTTGCCAACCCCAGACATAACTGTAGACAGAATCCTAGACCGAATCGTACACAGAACCCTAGTCGGGGCATGGATCAGTCAGTGACGGGTCCTACTCAGGCCCTAAATTTAGCGGGTACTAGTCGGTCCCCATCCACGGGAGCTGGTACTAGTCGGTCCCCATCCACGGGGGCTGGTACTAGTCGGTCCCCATCCACAGGGGCTGGTCCTAGTCGGTCCCCATCCACGGGGGCTGGTCGTAGTCGGTCCCCATCCGTAGGGGTTGGTTCTAGTCGGGGCCGATCTCGGGTTCCATCCTCCAGCTCTAGCCGGAACCGATATGAAACTCCAGAACCACGTTATTATACTGACAATACAGACGAGGATCCTGAAGAACGGGAGGCAGAGGAAAATTGGGATGCTAGTGACGACGGTGGGCAGACAATAGATCACAGTGATGAGGAAGACAATTGTCCCGTGCTGGGTATGCGAAAGTGGCCGATATCGGGTCGTGGAGAGAGACACCCGTTTCCAGCTTTTCATGACACTTCGGAGTTTGAAGAGGCTGACCACATTTTTTTTGCGGGTTCAGAGGTTCGTTTTTGAACTTATATGAATTTTTTATTCCTTTGAAAATATAATAATTTAAATTTTTTTAATTTTCAATTAGGTTGGAGAAAGAACAATGGTTTCTGAGGGGATGACGTACAACGACAAGGATCAAATGAAAGAAAAAATCCACCACTGGCACATAGAGGCAAATATCGAGATCATACAGACACACAGCGACAGAACAAGGTTGAGGTTTAAGTGCCAGAGCATCAATTGCAAGTGGAGGTTGGTTGCGAGGGCCACAGGCTTTGGTAATACTTAGGCCATCACGAAGAATGAGGTACCGCACACATGCCACGCAGATGCATCCAGGTCAGATCATGCGCAGTTGACGTCCTCTATGGTCGCCAACTGCATAAAACTTTCTTTGGAAAAAAATGCTGATATTACTATCAGAGCTATCAGGGACCTGGTTGCTGAAAGGTTTGAGGGCATCGTCCCAAAATACAACAAATTGTGGCGTGGTAGAGAGTTAGCGATTGCCCGGGTATTTGGTAGTTGGGAGGGGTCTTACGGGCTTATTGTCCCTTTGTTGGAGGCAATAAAAAGGGCAAATCCGGGAACTGTGTATGAAGTTGTTTCGAAGCCTTCCGAAAAGGAACATTACCGGTATTTCATGAGATTGGCATGGGCATGGGGACCGTGTATACAAGCAGTAGGTCACCTCAGACCCGTCATCAGTATCGATGCTTGTTTCTTGTCAGGTAGATACAAGGGTAGGTTGTTGATTGTCACCGGATATGATGCGGAGAACCAGTTAATCCCACTAGCATTTGGATTGGTAGAGAGCGAAGAGTTTGAGAATTGGGGGTGGTTTATGAAGTGGGTGCGGGATAATGTAATTGGTAGTTGTAGGTTCATGTGTGTGGTCTCTGACCGGCACAAGGGCATAAAAAAAGTGTTCATTCAAGATGATTTGGGTTGGTCAGAGGAGAACGGGCAGTGTGTCCACAGGTTCTGTTCTCAACACGTGTTTGAGAATTTTGAAAAACACACTCAGGATAAGGTTGCTTCTAAATTCTTCAAGATGATGGTTAAAAAGAAGAAGCGAAGAAGATTACAAGATGGCCTTGATGCAATCGGAAGGCGAAATCCTGATTGGCTGACATACTTGGATACATGTGGCAAGTATAATGAAAATGACGAGGAAGAACCAGCAAAGCCATGGAAGGTTTATCAAGCTATGGATGACGGGAGTCGTTGGGGAATAATGACAAGCAATGGTTCTGAATCGCTGAACAATGTCTTCAAAACTTCTCGCAGGTTTGTTATTCACAATTCTCATAGTTTACTATTAATGAAATATTTTAGGTTATCTTTATTTTAACTGTAAATTGTAATTCTCGTAGGTTACCGGTTGCTGCAATTATTGAGGAGACGTTTTACAAGTGTGTCACATGGTTCGTTGAAAGAAGAGAGAAGGCCGTGCAATGCCAACAAGAGGGTCAACTTTTCTCCACTCGTACGCACTTGAAGCTGAACAAGCACATCCGGAAGACTAACAAAATGACCGCGGTTCCATTCAATAGATCTGGAGAATTCATGGTGACATCACATGGCGAGAAAATCTCATTTGACATAGAGGCAGGCAAATGGGTGTACACGTCCCGAGACTGTAGGTACAAGGTCGTTGTGTAGAACGACCATGAGGTGCAATGCTCTTGCCAAAAGCCTCAGCTCACCGGAATACCATGTGTTCATGTGATGGCAGTGTGTCAAATAAGGTACGAATGTGTGTTAAAATTTTATAATAATCTTGGATGATGAAACTTACAAATGTGTGAAAAATGTAGGAACTACGATCCAAATGTCTTCGTAAATTACTATTACAACATCCAAACGCTTATCGACACATGGAGTGGAGAATTCCACGTGTATGACAATCAAGGTGATTGGCCGCCGCACGAAGGGGATATCTTAACGCCAGAGCACCGGTTAGTGAAGTTGGGTCGGAGAAGACACAACAGGATCCCAATGTGGATGGACATACTGGAAGGAAGGAGAAGGGGTCACGAGACCAACAGAGCTACCCTCGAAAGGAATGCGAGAAGGAGAAGGGATGCTAGGAACCGTACCCAATAATGTCATGGTTAGGGCTTTCTGTTTATGTATTAAGGTTAGGGTTTTCGGTTATGTATTATGGTACAAACTTTCGGTTTTGTATTAAGGTTAAGGCTTTCGGTAATATTTTATGTATTGTGTGTTATGTTTACTGCGGAATATGTATTATTGTGTGTTTTGTGTTATATTTTATCTATGGTGTGTTCTTATGTTTTAATGTATTATGTATTGCGGGATATGAGATCTAAAATACGCAACATAAGAAGTAATATGAAAATAATATCTAAATACGCAACATAAAACTAATCGAAATAACGATCTAAAATACACAACATAAAAATAATACTGATTTTGTGCCTTAATAGGCAGAAGAGGTTGGTGCGCCAACCCAGTCAGCGCAGCACCTTGTGCGCCAATCCAGTCCGCGCACCAGCCTATTTGGTGCGCGAACTGGGTTAGCGAGGGTGGTAGAATTGATACGGCGCTCAACAGGGTGGTAACGATTTAATTTGTTTTTTTTGCCGTGGTAACAAAAAAAATTTCGGGAATATGAGCGCACGTGGTGGAAAATTCAATTGGATGGAAAACAAAGTAGAATGAAATTAAGAAGCTAATAACGAGTA